>CM024541.1:21932929-22357481 GCA_014182365.1 Eucalyptus tenuipes | reverse complement strand
TGGAGTTTGTCACTCCTCACCGCGTCCCCGTCATTTTGATCCGAGCGGATCTCTAATCAAGTGAGTTTAACTCACTAATCCTTGCTTAGTAAGTTAATGACACTTAAGGGTTTATTAGTTTAGGCTAAGCTAGGATTAGGTGGTTAGTTAGAATGGATTACTAAATTAGTTAATTATTGAAGCATGTTAGGTGGTTAGAGTAGTGTAATTAGAGCTTAGACAAGCTCTAGTATTTATCTAGTGTGGTTCAGGAATTTTCCGGGCCCGTCTCGGCTTTTAATTAGGTTTTTCCGGCCTAAGTTGCTATTTTTGGCATTTATTAATTAATTTTCGTAATTAATTAATTAATTAATTATTTTTTGAAAATTAGACCGGGATAGTCGGTGACCCGAATTTTATGCTAATTGCAGTGGTGTGATCTGTTTATTTAATTGACTGTTATTTGTGCAAATTGAGTGTAATTTGTAATTTTGGGATTTTTCATAAAATTTATTTAATTTCAGTATTTAATTAGAAAATCAACGGGGTGTCGGTTTATAGCGCCAAAAATGTTTTGACTATATAATTGGTGGGAGTTTTAAAAGTAAAGATTTTGTATTTTTGGCTAAGGCCGACCGTGTACCCACACACGATAATTTAGGAGATAAGCCAGGACATTATTTTAATTTAGGAATTCAAGTGGGAAGGTCAATGTCCTTGGCCGTGGATGAATACTTGTGTGGTGTTTTATAGTCATAGTAAGGTGACTATTGAAGGATGAGGTGATGTATGTTGTGTGTGATGTTATGAGTTAGATCAAGAAAACTGCTGAAGTATGGCTGTGCCCATTGGGCTGTAATTAACTACCGAAGCAGGCTATGCCTATAGGGTCGTAATTAACCGCAAAAGTATAGCTGTGCCTATTGAGCCGTAATTTATCACCGAACTTGAAATAGGTTGTGCCCGTTGGGCCGTAATTCACCGCCGAACATTTAGTAGGCCGTGCCCAAGTGTGGCCATAATTAGTAGTTGGAATGAGTAATTGGATTGACCGTGCGATGGTCTCGATGACATGGAATCAACTGGGTCGATTGATCGATGATTCGATCTGGTTTGATTGATTGAATTGATTGGTTGATTGTTTGAATCACATTGACTTGTAGGAAGGAATTGAGGCCAAGGTAAGCCCTCTGTCTCGTGTTGTGCTTAGGTAGCCCTCAGGGCGTATTTTCTTTCTAGTTGGGTCTTAGGGGATTAAACTTGCTGAGACGTCGTCTCACCTCGTTGTGGGATAACATTTCAGGTCCATAGATGGCAGCTCCTTCCGAGCGTTTTGGTCAACCAAAGAAGGTCACAGAACAGGTAGTCTATATTCTGATTCATGGACACCCTAGGAGTCTGGTCTATAAGCTCGTGAAATCTATGATCTGGGTGGATAAGGCTCTACCCCATAAGGTACCCCATAGGTACAGATCATGGTACCGTCGTGAGTGACATGGACAGAGAGAGGGTCCCATATCCGAGTCGGAGATACCTGTGTATGTGTTGGAGGTTGCTTTTGGGAAAGGCACAACAGATCCCCTTGGTGGTTTGATTGTAGGGCAGGTGGACCACGATCTTGAAGATCCGGGAACTCCGGTGTACTCGGAGGAGAGCTCCAATGTTGATGAGGAGGAGGACGAAGATCCGTAGTTTTATAAACCCCTCCATGTTTTGCAGACTTTATGTGTATATATATATATATATATATATATATATGAGTTGGTTTGTATTGTATTATATATGACATGACTGGTTATGTTATGTATATATAAGTGCGTTGTTGGTTTTAAAAATTACGGCCCTACTTTTCTATCCCATTGAGTTGTTGTCTGGGGATTATTTATCTGCTTCCGCATGCGTATTAAAATGAATGGGTCAGCGATGCGTCCTGGGACGTCGCTATTAAATCGACCAAGAGGGATGGGCACGTGCTCGGAGGATCAGGGCGTGACAACCACCCCCCTCTCTTGCGTGGGAGTTTATGAGAGTGTGTTTGTACCTTACCCTGAAATAGTATATATGAAGTATAATTCTACTATATGGGTCGACATGGTTTCATGAAGTGGGTTCCCTATCAATTCGTCGCCTAGTAACGAAATCTTGACGGCGAGTTGGTTGGCTCATTGAGGGGTTTCGACATTATGGAGATGGTGATGCAATAGAGGGTGAAGTTATCGACCCATGATATCAATCTAGACTTTTGTACATGCAGTCCTTTGGAGCATAGTGTAGTATGAAGATAGGTGACCTCGTCCTACCATGAACTTTTGTATTTTGTATTTTGCGTGAACAATGTTGTAAATTAGCGTTCTTCAAAAAAGGATATTTGGATGTTTGATTTCACTTTTGCATGCTATTACTTAAAATAGGATTTAATTATAAAGGATATGTATCACGCGTGATGTTTTAGGGCTTCACACTTGCGGCATACACCGGTCACTTTTTGATACAATTATCTGACGCGGACATTGCAATGACGACATTGCTGGTTGAGGTGTATTATTGTCCAAACTTCGGTTGGCTATCGATTTGAAGATAATTCTAAAAATAATGCCTAATCGAGTTTTTATTTTTGATTGGCACGAAGTTTAGAAATCCTAAAACATAATTGTTTTTGATGTCAAATTATGTTGGACTTAAATGACTCCGTTCCGCCCCTCTATCATCCTAAGAAAAAATTGGTTAATAAAAAGTAACTAAGGAAATAATCCGCACCACCAATAAAATGGAACATGCTATTTCATGTGGTGCCAGAATACTCCAAAGACATGGACACAGACAAACAAGAAAAATACGAGGGGATCCGTCACGGGTGACGCACTCTTACGAATCTAAGATAGAAGAGTCGGAAGTGCTTTCGTTGCTTTAAAGTCAGCTGGACCTTACCACGCCCTTGCACTGCCACATTTAAATTACGGGACGTAAAAAATCAGAGGTATTTCTTAAAATAAGGGAAGAAAAACTTTCCCTTAATCTGATAGGTGAAAAGTGCGAATATCGACTTCTTAAAATAAAAAAATTGCAGTGAACAGATGGCAGAGGAACTTGTCGATGGCTTCTGTCATCCTTGCTTTGGTGAGGTACCCTCGGTGACCACCACCATGGATCCAAGCCCGTCCCAAGGTGCGTTTGGGAGTGACATTTGCAAGGCACTTTGGACACTCAAAGCCCTTTGGGCTAAATATTGGGTGTTTGGGAACAAATGTGAAATTTACATTAAGCCAAAGTTGGCCTTCTCAAGGCTGGAATCCCAAGGCAGGTGTGAGGGTGCTTTGGGCTTTCAGCTTTCTCGGCATACAAGAGGGTATTGTTCATATTTTAATTTTCTTCCAAAACTATCCTCACTCACTCTCAATTTTTCCAGTTTTGCCCTCGTCATTGGACTGTTCATCTTCTTCTTTGTTGAGGTCGGCCAACGTGTTGCTTGAGGCTGTGTGAGCGGCCGCCGATGGCTAGATGGAGGTTGGCATGGTCATAGTGGCCAAGAGATTGTCGCAGGGGGGTGGCACAACTGCCGCCCTGTCTGGGTCGCAGCGAGGTTTGGGTCCCGGCGACCTCGCTGCGACCCAATTTGGGGCGGCGGGGTTGTAGGAGGACCTCACCGCCCTTGGATCTGGGTCGCGGCGGGGTCGCACAACCTTGCTGCCCCTGACCCCGGGTGGCCCTCTGGGTTGTCTCCAAGGTCAGTCGGATGTCGCACTGTTGGCGATAGATTTCGATCGTCGACATGGCTGCCTGCCCTTGCAGGCCAATTTTTTTTATTTTTCTTTTGATAATTTTTTTTATCACAAAATGTCATTTGTAAATATAATCTCTCCAAACATTATTTTGCTCAAAGGTACTTGAGAATGGACTTTTAGATTATAATTTAATAAACACAATTTGCATTCTAAAAAGTCTATTCAACCTAAAATCTTTTGCATTTTCCCAGTGGCTTTCCCTAAAAGTCCAACCAAACGCACCTCAATCCTCCCTGAATATTCCATTGGACATTCAAGCGCTTTAGGTTCTTTAAAGTCAGTAGAAAGCAAGGACTTCGGAAGCAAATTGCCTGCAACTCGTGCTTTCATTTAGGTGTGTTTGCACGGAAAATAAATAATTTTTAAAATATTTATTTAAAAATAATTATTTATATCATTTGAAATAATTAATTAAATATTTTTATTTATGATAATAATTTATTTTTTAATATTTTTGTAAATGATGAAAATATCTTTTGTTCATTCATTTTTATAAATGATACAAGTAATCATTTAAAAAAATTATTTATTAAAAATTATTTATTTTCGCAAAACAAAGACATTAGATATAAAAAGATTTTCAAACCAAACTTGGATTGAGACATACTGCCTACTTCCTTCTAATCAATGAATATCATTGTCATATTGAAAGAATAATTAAAAATGTTAAAATTTTCAATAATTGCTAATATGCAACATTGAAGATCATTAGATTTATTTGTTTTTTGTTCAACAAATTCATGGTATTGAATGAGAGAAGCACAAATCTTAGTTGGAAACAAAATGAAAGAGAGTGTGATAAAGGTTTTGCTTGCTAATAGAATGATCAATTTTGACCCAAAAAAAGAAGAAGGAATTTTCAATCCCTTACCATTTTGAGTCGTACATAGTACTTTTAGAGGCAATCCTTAAGAACTTGTTATATATTTTTATAGATATTTTAATTCGGTACCTATCATGGACTAGTCGATATCTTAATTAGATTAAAATAGGCGGCTAACAACTTCTTGATCAAATACAAGGACAAGTTGTTTATAGGAGTAAGTATGGTTTGAATTGAGCAGTCTAGCACCGAATTCAAAGTCTAGCACCCAATTTAGAGACCAACTCACATAATTTTGATTTCAAATTTTTGGGACTAGGGACCAATTCTGTTGAGCCTAGGTTCGTGGACTGAAGTATAGATTCGGTTCTATGCCAATTAATTATTTTTTGTACTCCTCGAAAGCACAATGCGACATATTGAGATCAATAATGGGACATTGAGCAACCAAATTATCAATATTGTTACATATCAAACAAAAATATAAGATAATATAACAACATAAATCTCCACTTGTGATTCGAGCTAAAATAGGGGAGCGATTTCTTCAACTGAGCTATGCTTGTGAGGCGAGTAAAGAGGGGCCAGTAGTGAGCGGCAAGGCCAAGGCGAGCAAACAAAGTAAGGTGAGTGAAGATAGTTTCTATTTATGTTTTGGTCGAATTAAGGCTGTGTTTATACTTTCTAGTCTACATGACAGAATCGTAAGAAAGAATAGAGGCCCAGGCTCTAGAGTTTGGAGTAGCCAAAAATATATTATATAATATTATATATTTTCTATGTAATGGATGGTTCAGATTAGATGGTCTAAAGCCCCAAGATCAAGGATCTAGTCACACAGTGTAGGGTCTAAGGTTTTTAAGATCAAGAACCGATCTAATTTTCTTGATAATTGGACTAGGTCCAATCGGGTTGGACCGATCTAGGTCGGACCCTCACCCCTAGTTGTTTCCTGCTACTCGCATGTTCACCTGCTCTCATTGTCCACTAACTTTTAAAACTTTTTTTCTTTTACTTTTTTATGTAACTTTTCACTATTATTCTATGAATTGTCTAAAACTATAAATTGATGTACTCTACAATATACACTTGACATACGAATAGGGGTGTGCAAAATACCCGGAACTGCCCGGACCGCCCGGAACCGGACCGAACCGCCGGAACCGGCAGTTCTTGAGGGAACAGTCCGGTTCCCAGTTCCAATTCGGGGAACCGGTGGGTACAGTCCGGTTCCGGTTCGCGGGCGGATCCGCCCGCCCGCCCCACCCGGACCGGACCGATTAATTTTTAATATTAAAATATTACTAAAAAAAACAAAACCCTAACCGAGCGTGACTTCTCTTCTCTATCTTCGACTTCTTTGGTTCTGTTCTGTGACTGTTTTAGGCGGTGGAACTTGGAATTTTAGAGCTCAAAATATGGGATTCACAAGCTTTATAAGTCGTGAAGTTTTAGGCGAATCTTGTTGCGATTGTTTTTTTTTTTTTGTAAAGAATCTTGTTGCGATTGTTGCGTCGTTGTAAAGTGTAAACTTGTCTAATTTACTCTACTTGATGAGTTTGTTCCACGTACTTAAATTTTGTTTTTCTTTCTTTGGCACAGCTTTTGATGTCGCGTAGTAAATTCTACATGTTGAAACCAAAATTGTTTCGCGTCGAATCGGTTCCATGGATCCACCAGGGAACCAGACCGGACAGCAGTCGGTTCCGGGTGGATCCATGCAACAAACAGGTGGAATCCCTGGTTAATTTTCGAGCCGTCTTAGCGGGGCGGTTCGGTTTTAGGTCGGGAACCGCCCGCCCGGACCACGCACATCCCTACATACGAAAATACTATATAACAGGGAGACTTGACTTTGCCGAGTGCTTGTTTTGGTCATCTTTTATGAGCTGTCCCTTTTGACTTTGATGACCGTTTGTCCCCCACCCAGGTCCTTTTCACTATCATTTTACTCCTTCGTTGATTGCTTGTTCCTTTATCTAGCGTTTCCCTCCCATGTCTTTTCCCGACCATTTCGATTCCTTTATCTTTTTTCACTACAACTACCCATGTTGCGTCTCTGACGAGGCAGAATCCAATGCTAGACTGACATCACTTAATCCCACTTTCTACTCCATCTTTCAAACGTTTTATTTTCCACAATAATTGTACCTTTGTCGCATACGTCTTCCAAACCTTTGACGAGATAAGACAATGAATTTTTTTCAAGAACAGCAAGTTATCAGCCCGGAGCACTATTTAATACAAAAATTCGGTATGTACATATAATGCAGTAGATAACAAGAGAGCACCACTCAATCTTTCGGCCAATCCCGAAAGCACATCTTCAAAGTTCACTTATGGGCCAACTCATCGGATGTAGCATTGTCTTTGGGCTGATCGTCTGGTACTAAAATATGTGGAAGCCCAACTTCTGCACAAAGTGCAAACTAAGTCCGGTAGTTCTTACCTTATGAGATGTAAGATAAAATTAGGTCAGATAGATGAGGAACAATATGTCAATTACCTTTTCACCATGTTGACTGTTTGTCCCCTCCATCCACTAAATTTAATTTAGATTTATAATATAGAAAAGGTAAGATTCGGGATATCTAATTCGGTACTTAATTGAACAATCGGAATCCTCCCATTCTTTTTTGACTTGTAAGTTTTCACTTTGTTGACTGTTTGTCCTCTTCCATGTCTTTTTCACCATCACTCCCGTTGCTTTGTTGAGTGCTTGTTCCTTTTTTTCCATTCCCCTCTCACGTCTTTTTGGCAATTATTTTAATTCCTTTATCTTCTTTGACTATCATTACACATGTTGCGCCTTTGACAAGGCGGAATTCAATGCTGCATTCACATTACCTGCTCCGCTTTCTACTCCATCTTTGATTTCTTTTTTTTTTCTTTTTTTTTTACTTTTTAGGTAATTTTGTTTTTTTTTTTGTGAAATTATTCAGAACTAAAACCTTTATGCAATTGACAATAGATAATTGACACATCAAAATATGGTACATTACAAAGAAAATACGATAAACAATTTGATGTTGACATAATATAAGCATAATTCTACTCACATTAATCGTATTTTTGTAATATATGTAGACTTGCACTTACTTTTATCCCATGTGCACCTGTTGTTAATTTAACAAGGTGTATTCCATTATGACTAGATTCCTATTTTAATTCGACATTTTTAAGTCAAATGTACCTCTAAAGTTATATATGGATGATATGGCAATTTTTTTCATGAACATTAGGTTATCGGCTAAGTACATTCAATATGTAGATTATCAATTTAAATAAGTAGAGCCTCGAACTTCTTTAGCTATATCTCATACATTAGAAAATCTTTGTTCAAAAGATTAAAGAAAATTACTGCTCAATATATATGCACTGATCTCACTTGTAGAGATATCAAATATATTTGTGATAAGTTATTACGAAATACCAAGTATTTTTTGGCAAAAAAAATAAAAATAAAAATTCATTGCATATATGTAATTGGTACCTTGGCTTCACTACCTGAGCCAACAAGGAGCACTACTCAATCTATTGGCCATTCACAAAAACGCAATTTGAAACCTCGCTCATGGGCTTATGGGCCAACTCGTCAGATGTAGGATTGTCTTTAGGTTCATCATTTGGTACTAATATGTGAAAGCCCAACCTCTAAACAAAGTGGAATCTAAGTCCGATACTTCTTATCTAATGAAATATAGTCCTAAACCTTCTCAAGTAAATGTAATATGTTTCCAACTCTCCCTACGTGGCTCCCTGTTCCTGCGATCGGCACTTTGTTTGTTGATGAAATATGAGCTGCAAAAAGAGGTAGCTACCTCATTTTTACCTCCTATTTTGTTTTCCCAAATAGAAGTGTTGGGTAAAACGGATTCCCTAATAACCGATTCGACACTCAATCGAACCCTAAAACAACGAATGCAGAAGCATGCCAGGAAGACACATGTATCACCGATCAAAGGTACATCATAGATTCGAATGCACCTTGCCTTTCAGATTAAACACCAATGTTGAAGTTCGAGAAAGAATCACGATCCTGTCCTACCGAGGAACGTACTGTTGCTTTGAAGGGGAGAAAGTTCTGTTTGAGAGAGTGTACTGTTCTAACGTTAGGGGGAGAGAGCGTCTTCAGAATGTCCGTACGTCAAGAAAAGAAGAAGATACGTTCTCCTTTTTCCTTTTCTCTCTTAAAACGTCTTCTCCAAAAGACGTATCTCTTCAACGTAAAACGTTCCTCCAAAAGACATAACCCCTCAAGGTACCCTTTCATATCTCAACCCTTCATCCATGGGCCCTTATCTTGTGGGCCGGGCTTTTAGGCCCAACATGGGTGGACGGGCCTACTTAGGCCCATCATCACATATAAAAAACCCATCATCTCCCACTCGCACATGGTGGGCCGAACAGGATCCTCTTTACCTTTCTACAACATTCATACCGGTAAATAATCCGTGCGACTAGCATACTTTGAGAGCTCATTGCCATACATCTATTAAGAATATATAGCAGCTCATAATGGGCATCACACTCTGAGTAGATTTAGTATGCAGTACCCTAAATCGATCGATCACATTTATATCTCTCTTGATCTCTTTTTAAACAAATATATATTGTATTCACAATTATGATTGTCCCATAAAACAATCATAATTGGTCGACTAGTGAATACAAAAATAAAATGTGATTCTCCAAATTCGATCTTTCTCTTTACTTGAAACTCTCAATTTCAGTTCAACTTGCTTTCTAGAAATGTCCCATTAGATTGAATCAATTCATGATCATAAGCAACATTCTAAGATAGCAAACACTGATTAGAAATCTTGAGAATAAGTAAGAGTCATGAGGGCACTAAATTGAGGAACTCTTTTCCTCAAGAGTCTCACACGACATAAAAGTTGAGATCAAACTTTTGTCACTCTTGAGCACGGTGACATCTATATCTTAATAGACGGCTTCCCCGAAGGGGCGTATGTCCAGAGTCTACTGCGACCCACGATCCATAGAATGGATATCCCATATAGGGTAATATACGCTTAAAAGCTCGAGACGGTTTTTCATTAACCAACACATGACCAATCAATCTCGGCCCAGGACACCATGCATTGCACTCAAATATCTCCATTAAAATAGTGATCCTAGCCTATTTTCTTCATATTAAAAACACATGGTGAAAATAGTCATGTGTGGGTACACGGTCAGATCAAACTCGAAAAATTCATAACCTCCAATTTAAAATCCCAATGTTTTATATAGTATATAAAATTATTTTCGGTGTTGAAACCTGATACCCGGGATTTTTTGAATAAATATTGAAATTCACAACTTTTGGAATAAATTACCAAAAATCACATCGGTACTCAATTTGCAGAAATTAACATCCAATTGCATAAATTGAACACACCATTGAAATCAACACGAAATTCCGGTCAGCGGCTATCCCGGTTTAATTTTCGAAAAATATTTAATAATTAAATAATTATCTAAATTAATTACATAATTCAATTAAATGCCCAAAATAGCTAACCTAGGCCGAAATTGCCTAATTAAATACCGAGACGGTCCTGGAAAATTCCCGAACCAATCTAGATAATTAATACAACCTATCTAAGCGTTAATTAACTTAATTTAACAACCTAACATGCAAAATTGGATATTTAAAGTGTTGGAGAAAACTTCCTTACTTGTTTTGATGTCGACAAAACATTTTTTCAGTCTAGTCTGAAGACTTGCAGACTCACTCAACAAAGTCTGAAGACTTGCAGACTCTTCCGTCAAAGTCGAAGATCGCGGACCACGGACTCAAGATGTAAAGTCCGCCCTCATTGGCACGTTTCTAGACCGACGAAGAAGACTTATCCAGATTCAAGTATTTCTTTAGGGATTTGATTCGAGCGGTTATAGAAGATCTCACGGCTGGAGATAGCACCTCAAAGATCGATTATTCGGTTTGATTCAAATTTGAATAAATTGGATTCGTTGATTGGCGAAGTATACTTGGAAGGTTCTACTTATGGAAACCTAGATCCTGATTGTATGGGCGAGCAAGATTGGTGGGCTATCTTCGCATTCCTTAAGTAACTCGAGATCTCCCTAATTGATTCTGTCCAACGGGTAGATTGGAAGAACTCCTTTGGAAGGTGCCAACGGTTATGAAGGCATGGAGGAGTATATAAGGAAGACGCTCCGGTTATTTGAGTGTGTGCGAGATAGATAAATTCCAAAGTACGAAGCTTCTTGTTCTTTGTCAATTCAATTGTTGAGCGTAAACTTGTACTCAAAAGAGAGTTTATAATTATGTGAAGCCTTGAGGAAGTGTAGTAGAGTCTCTACACTTTGTGGAATCAAGGAAGTGATACCGTAACGACTCTTTTGATTCATAGTGGAATCCAGCCGGTGGGGCTGTCGGTGCGGGAGAGTGGACGTAGGCTTGGATTAAGCCGAACCACTATAAACCTTGTGTTCTTATTCTCTTCCTTGAACCCTTTTACCTTGATCGTAACTCTATTTAATTGTTGGAGTCTAATTTTCATTTTAAAGTCTATTGCTAAACAGATTTGAAATTATAATTTCTGGTTTACTTGGCAAAAATTATTTTCGCACCTATTCACCCCCTCTAGGTGCTTGTACTAGCGTTTACAATTGGTATCAGAGCCCGTGTACTCATTTAAATTGAAGTGTTTTTACTTCAGAGTTAATGATCCATGGCTAGTATGATAGCTCCAAGTTTGGTTGAAGGGCAAAGCAACACAAGACCACCTTATTTTGATGGAAAGGATTACAGCATATGGAAAAACAAGATGAAGGCATTCCTAAGATCTAAAGATCCTATGGAATGGGACTTGGTAGACAAAGGAATCACTCCTAAAGCTACAAAGTCTCGAAAGGGAAAGGAAGCTATTGAGTCCGGCGGGATGACTCAAGAAGAGATAACCAAGAGACAAGCTCTCGATGCAAAACCAATTTATTCCTTATATTGTGCATTATCTCCTACTGAATATAACAGAATATCTTCTTTGTGAAACAGCTAAAGAAGTGCGGGATAGGTTGAACATCACCTATGACGGAGCGATCGAGTGAAAGAAACCAGAATCAATATTCTGCTCGGTCAATACGAAGCCTTCAAGATGAAACCAGGAGAATCTATCACCGACATGTTTAGTCATTTTACGAAATCGTGAATGGTCTTGAGTATCAAGGTCAACCAATCTCTGGACCTATGAAGTTCAACAAACCTGCTGCGTGGGCTTTCCAAAGATTGGAATCACGTAAAGACCTCAATAAGGGAGACACAAAGAATCATGCCACTTTCTATTGACGAATTGGTTGGCACTCTTAGTCTTATGAAGTGGAGCAAAACAACGAAGATGAAGATCCCAAAGGTAAAAAATCTATTGCTTTAAAATCTAACGATGACTCGATGTTACTGATTCGAAGATGATATGGACGATGAAGAGCTTGCTCTCATGATAAGAAAATTCAGAAAACCGAACAAAAAGGGAAGAAGATTCAATTGGAAGAAACAAAGCCCTCAAAAGTTTCAAAACAAATCGCGAGAGGATGATGAATCCAATAAAGATGTGATTTGTTTTGAATGCAAAAAAAGGGACACATCGAGACCCAAGCTTGTCCCTTACTAAAGAAAAAGAAAGGAAAAGCGAGAAATACGGAAAGGCTCTCAAAGCAGAAACTTGGAGTGATACCGAATGCGAAGAGAGTGATGATGACTATGCCAATATTTGTCTAATGGCACAATCAGACTCAGACTCTGAGACAGACTCAGACTCAGACTCAGACTCAGACAGTGAAATCAAGGTAAGTAATTTTAAGATTCCTACTAAAGTTTCTAAATATATTGATGAACTGTGTCTTAGTCTCAAAATCTCTCTCAAGATGATTTCCGAACTGAAAAAGGAAAATTCTGCATTGAAACAACGGGAGACTGTTTGGAAAGAAAAGGTCGAAAATTTAGATAAAAGTGTCATTACCTTGAAAGAAAATGCAGACTCTCTTTCTAAAGAAAATGAAGTTTTGAAAAATGATATTTCAAGCATCTCAAAAGGTTTTACGTAGGATCGAGCAATTGGAAAAGATTCTTTTAGCACAAAGACCTTACTTTAACAAATCGAGGCTTAGGAATGACTGCTGAAACCATTCCTCTAATTGATTTTCCAAAAGTGAAGGAAAGAATCAAACAAAGACATACAAAAGACTTTTATAAAACTCACTTTCAAAAAGCCTTTGTAAAACATGTAGGCCGCAATGCTCTTAAATGTTCTAAGTGTAATAGTTCAGAACATTTTGAAAGAATGTCCTATGGCTTGGAAACCTCGTTAAGAAGGTTTGGGCAAAGACCGTATATTGTACTAACACCATTGGACCCAAGAAAATATGGGTACCAAAAAAGGCTTGAGTTTTCCTTTTAAATGCGAGGTCACTATCAAGAAAAAGGTCAAATGGTACTTGGATAGTGGATGCTCAAGACATATGACAGGAGACTCAAGTTGTTTCATAAAGCTTATGCAAGTTAATGGTGGAAAAGTTTCATTTGAAGGAAATAGTAAAGGCAGAATTGTCGGTCGCGAAACAGTAAAGATTGGAAGTCTCACAATCAGCAACATTTCTTTAGTAGAAGGACTTAACTACAACTTGTTAAGTATCGGCCAATTTGTGCGATACGGGTTTCAAAATTAACTTTCAAGAAGGAATATGTTCAGGAACCAGCAGAGATTCCTCTCAGACTTTCACAGGACGAAGACATGGGAATATCTATCTTCTGGACATCAAACCAGAAAAATCCCAATGTCTAATCTCAATACAAGAGGAAGCTAATCTATGGCATAGGAAACTTGGCCACATCAACATGAGACAAATAGCCAAGATCTCTGCAAAGAAGCTTGTTCGTGGACTACCAAATCTGACATATGAAAGATCCGATCTATGCACCCCATGCGTACTGGGAAAACAGGTCAAAAGTTCTTTCAAACCAATAAATCAAGTTACCACTAATCGTGTGCTGCAACTCTTGCATATGGATCTCTTTGGACCAACAGAACCCAGTATTGGTGGTAAGAAATATTGCCTAGTAATAGTAGATGATTACTCACGATTTACTTGGGTATATTTCTTGGCAAGTAAGTCTGAAACTTTTTCTTATTTTATAAAGTTTGCAAAGAAAGTACTGAGAATGAGAAGGGCTATGTTATTTCTTGTATACGAACAAATCATGGAGGTGAGTTTGAAAATCAAGATTTTGCTAAATTCTGTGATGAATCTGGTTTTCAGCATGTGTTCTCCTCTCCGTACACTCCGAACATAATGGAGTTGTGGAAAGGAAGAATAGATCACTGCAAGAAATGGCTAGAACTCTTTTAATTGAAAGCAACATTTCTTCTCGCTTTTGGGCTGAAGCGGTTTCTACAGCTTGTTATATTATTAATAGAGTTTTCTTAAGACCTATTTTGGAGAAAACTCCTATGAATTGTTCAAAGATAAGAAACCAATTGTTTCCTATTTTCATGTGTTTGGTTGCAAATGTTTTATATTGAAAAATGCAAATGATCGAATTGGTAAGTTTGAAGAAAAATCAGATGAAGGTATTTTCCTTGGATATTCAACCACCAGCAAAGCTTACAGAGTTTACAACAAAAAGACTCAAACAGTGGAGGAATCAATGAATGTTAAATTTCAAGACTTCACACAAATTCAATCGATCCAGACTCAACCTGAAGAATCTGAACTTGCTCCAGACTCTACAAAGTCTAAACCCCCAGAAGCAGCTCATACTTCAGAAAATCAACAAAGAACAAACATTGAAGAACCAGATGAAGAGAAAGATCAGTCTGTCAAACCAACCAAGCTGGAAGCACAAGTCTAGTCACCCCAAAGAACTCATAATTGGCAACATTGATGAAGGAATCCGTACGAGATCCAAAAGGCATGAAGAGTCTAGTCTTTGTGGCACTTATTTCTGAAATAGAACCCAAGAGCATAGAAGAAGCCTTAGCGATGAAAGTTGGATTGAAGCTATGCAAGAGGAACTCGGGTAATTCAGCATTAACGATGTACGGGAATTGACTCCTAAACCAAAAGGTAAATCTGTTATTGGAGCTAAATGGGTTTTCAGAAACAAGATGGATGAAAAAGGAAAAGTTATAAGGAACAAAGCAAGACTTGTTGCCAAAGGATATACGCAAGAGGAAGGGATAGACTATGATGAGACTTACGCACCAGTAGCAAGGTTAGAGGCAATTAGATTATTACTTGCCTTTGCTTGTTATAAGAATTTCAGGTTATTCCAAATGGACGTCAAAAGCGCATTCTTAAATGGATTTATCCAAGAGGAAGTCTATGTGGAACAACCTCCCGGATTTGAAGACCCAAGGAAGCCGGACTACGTATTCGGGTGAAAAAGGCGCTATATGGATTAAAGCAAGCACCTCGAGCTTGGTACGACAGATTAAGTTAGTTTTTAATCCAAAATGGTTTTGTTAAAGGTAAGGTAGACACCACCTTGTTTATTAAAGGAGAAAGTAAAAACTTTTTACTTGTACAAATCTATGTTGATGATATTATATTTGGATCACCTAACGAAAATCTGTGCAAGAAATTTTCTAAGTCTATGCGGGATGAATTTGAGATGAGCATGATGGGTGAACTTTCCTTCTTCCTTGGACTACAAGTAAAACAATTGAAGGAAGGACTTTCATTCACCAAGAAAAATATGCTAAAGATCTTGTTAAAAAGTTCGGTTTGGAGAATTGCAAAAGGCGATATACCAATGTCTAGTTCTTCGAAGTTGGACAAAGATGAAGGAGGAAGAAGATTGACCGAAGCTATACGGGAGTATCATTGGTTCACTTCTTTATCTTACTGCATCTAGACCGACATTTTGTTTAGTGTATGTATTTGTGCAGATTCCAATCGATCCAAAAGAATCTCATCTAAGTGCTGCAAAAACGCATCATCAAATACGTTGCAACAACCTCAAAGTTTGGTCTCGGTATCCTAAAGAAGGAGATCTTACTCTCCTTGGTTACTCGAGACGCGAGACCTAGCGGGATGCGAGTTGATAGGAAGAGCACTTCGGGCACTGTCAATTGCTTGGGAACGAGAACGGTATCTTGGTTTTCTAGGAAACAAAGTGCGTAGCTCTTTCAACAGCGAAGCAGAATACGTGGCTCTTGGAAGTTGTTGTTCTCAAATCTTATGGATAAAACAACGGCTAAGAGACTTTGGAATCGAAGACTCATGCACTGAGATCAAATGTGACAATACCAGCGCAATTAATCTCACCAAGAATCCAATTCTTCATTCAAGAGCAAAGCATATAGAGATTCGACATCATTTTATTAGAGACCATGTTCAAAACGGAGAAGTATTGATTCATTTCATCGACTCAAAGAATCAGCTGCGGACATCTTTACTAAGCCCTTTGGAGAAAAGCCAATTTGAGTCTATTCGCTCCAGACTTAATATCTTAAAGTCGAAGAAGTTCGGACTTAGGGACTAAAGTCTAAGAAGGCTCGAGACTCAAGAGATCAAGATCTACTACGTAAGTTATTTCTACTTTGGAAATTTATCTTTTGGACAAAATCTCGAAAAGGTACGTTCATCTATTAATCTGTAATTGATTGATGTTATCTTTCTAAATTTTCAGAATTATAGCAATCATTCCTTTTCGAAAAAGAAGTTATCTTTTTTACAGTTATACATTTTTCAAAAAGGCAGTTATTTTTGAAAAGGTATTTTCTAATTTCCTTTTTGCGACGATTCGTATAACCTGTTTTGATTGCTTTATATACCGATCGTCTTCTTCACAAACCCTAGAAGCACTGAGAACTTCACTTTTTCACCTTTTCTCTCTAGTTAAATCTTAAAGTCTTCACCTTTCTCGCGAATCGAGTTTGGAATCTCCTAAAGGCGTGATAATGGCCTCTCAAAGAAAATCCTCAAGAATCGCGAGCGGGGGACCACCGCCTTTGCGTGAGGGTCCTACGCATTTTGACCTCACCGAGGAAGAAGATTCTCCGAGACAACAGTAGAGCCCACAACATTCTCAACCGCGCCGCTCTTCTCAGGCTAGATCACAACAGCAAGCGTAGGAAGAAACCGTCGAGGATGCCGCACCTATAAGGTCTCAAAAGCCCGCTTTTACCTACAAACCTACTTGCTTTAAAAGAAGGAGGCTCCGTTTTGAGTTTCATTGACGAGTTTTGGTAGAAAAGGGGCATAGGAATGAAACCCATTTTTTGCGCACAATGGAACGCTTGGGTATTGCTCCTGCAAGCTCAGCAGATAGAGCTTTTGCGAATATTCCAAGTGATCCACGTGTAAGTGGACATAATCAACCCGAAGGAAATGATGATGAGAAAATATTCACAAATTTTAAGTCTATAATGGGTATTGCTGCGAATGTTAGAAGCAACGAGAACATATTTGTTTCGTTGAGGAACACAAACGACATTATACTAAGTTGCTGAAGAGAGGGGTGATGAACCCAAGGAGTGTAGACTTTGATTTTCTAGACTCTCGAAGGTGAACTTGCGGGAGAAATTCGCCTTACTTCAACTTGATAAATTCTGCTCTCGAAACAACGGTAGCACATCCGAACTTACTTGCTTACTTCTATTCAAATCTAAGCTTTTGGATGCGAATAGATTTTCATTCAGCGTTAGAGATCGGGATTATGTGGTTGACATGGACACCACGGCCGATGTGATTGGGGTTGAAAGAGGGGAATTTCAATCGATCGGCGTGTCTATTGGCCGGGCAACAATGGAACTCGTTCGAGATGGGATGGCCGAAGGACGAATCTCGTACGTGAGGTTGAATGCCTCAAATATTCTTCTTCACAAGATAGTGATCAACATGCGAGACCAAAATCGACTTCAAAGCGATGTTTCAAATTCGAAGCAATGTTGATGTATGCCATCAATCTTTGGAAAGAAGTTCTCCTACCACACACTATAATGTTTCACATGTACAGATCGGTGGTGAAGGACAAAGGCCAACTTCCGTACTCGCACTTGTTTCCAAGCTGTTCGAGACACCTTCACATTCAGCCTCCCAATACTCTTTGTCTTCGATCGTGTGATCCGATGGTGGTGGGACTGAAGATGGTCTCCAAGATGCGTCTGAAAGAGCTAAACAAAGCTTTGGAGCGATTCAAGGAGAAGACTCCTACCAAGACTCATCAAGTCTCTTCTGCAAAAAGAAAAGGAAAGGAGCCCATGACAGCTCCATCCAAGAAAAGAAGAGTACTCATCTTGGAGGATGAAGAGGATGAGGAAGATGTAACCTTATCAGCTCTTGCTTTAAGCAATCTTCAGCATTCTATTCCACGAGACGACGAGAGGAGAAAGAGGATCAAGACGAGAGAAGAGGAAGAACGAGAGGGAAGAAGAGAGGGGATTGATAAGGAAAGAGGCGGAGGAAGAAAGAACTTGAGGAAGACGAGGAGCAACAAGAACCGCAGCATCATGACACCGATGAGGAGACGAGAGCATGAAGAGTACTTCTCTCCACCCGAAGGCACTTTGAAACGAGGGGGAGTTGCGACAAAAGAGGTACTTCTTCAATTGCTTTTGCTAGTGAAGATGTGAGCCGCTCACTGCAGATCCAGAAGATGTCTATGCCTCTCAATTTCCAGAGGAAGGTCATGAGGCTTCTTCTCCAAATCTGGATACTCATGCTCAGATGCCATCTTTTGCAAATACTCCTCAATCTGACCATGTTGAGGTAAGCACTCAGACTGATAACTCAGCAAACCTTCGACGAGTGCTTGATATTCTTATGGAGATGCGAGGTCGGATCTACGCTGCAGGATATGAAGTTCGGGAATCTGCGGAATGCCAGTCAAGCCTCTTCAGTTTCGTTGAATGATCAAATCCAGACTCTTACTCTTCAAGTTCAAGCCACTGCCAAGAGTCATGAAATAGAAAAGCTGAAGGAGGATTTGAAAAAGTTAGAAGATACTGTCCAGTCGATTGGAGATTTCTAACTTGTTCGCATTCCAAGACAATCCTAATTTCATTCACTTTTCATTTCTTCCTTTTTAATGATGACAAAAAGGGGAGAAGCTGAGTGCAGCAGATTTGTTTTAAATTTGACTTATTTCGACTGTTTTAAACTTTACTTTTGTCTCGGTTTGTGGAATTGAATTTAGATTAATGTTTGGATTTGGATTTGTTTAATTTTAATGCTTGCTTGCGGTACTTTAAGTGTTGGCAAAGATGGTTATTTATCTTTGGACTAACACATTTTCCGTGGATGCAGATTCAATACTATCTTTATTTATTTATGAGATATCCATGTTTGCTTAAGTATTGTCTTGCGGGTTAAAAATATCCAAATCTGCGAGAAAAGTTTTGTCACCATCAAAAAGGGGAGATTGTTGGAGAAAACTTCCTTACTTGTTTTGATGTCGACAAAACATTTTTCAGTCTAGTGCGAAGACTTGCGAGACTCACTCAACAAAGTCTTAAGACTTGGAGACTCTTAGTCAAAGTCGAAGATCGTCAAAGTCGAAGATCGCCGGACCACAAGACTCAAGATGTAAAGTTGCCCTCATTGACGGTTTCTAGACCGACGAAGAAGACTTATCCAGATTCAAGTATTTCTTTAGGGATTTGATTCGAGCGGTTATAGAAGATCTCACGGTTTGGAGATAGCACCTCAAAGATCGATTATTCGGTTTGATTCAAATTTGAATAAATTGGATTCGTTGATTGGCTAAGTATACTTGGAAGGTTCTACTTATGGAAACCTAGATCCCACGATTGTATGGGCGAGCGGGATTGGTGGGCTATCTTCACATTCCTTAAGTAACTCGAGATCTCCCTAATTGATTACGTCCAACGGGTAGATTGGAAGAACTCCTTTGGAAGGTGCCAACGGTTATGAAGGCATGGAGGAGTATATAAGGAAGACGCTCGGTTATTTGAGTGTGTGCGAGATAGATAAATTCCAAAGTCGAAGCTTCTTGTTCTTTGTCAATTCAATTGTTGAGCGTAAACTTGTACTCAAAAGAGAGTTTATAATTTGTGAAGCCTTGAGGAAGTGTAGTAGAGTCTCTACACTTTGTGGAATCAAGGAAGTGATCTTTGTAACGACTCTTTTGATTCATAGTGGAATCCGTAGGTGGGCTGTCGGTGCGGGAGAGTGGACGTAGGCTTGGATTAAGCCGAACCACTATAAACCTTGTGTTCTTATTCTCTTCCTTGAACCCTTTTACCTTGATCGTAACTTTATTTAATTGTTGGAGTCTAATTTTCATTTTAAAGTCTATTGCTAAACAGATTTGAAATTATAATTTCGGGTTTACTTGGCAAAAATTGTTTTCGCACCTATTCACCCCCTCTAGGTGCTCGTACTAGCGTTTACATACAGAACTAATCTAATCTAACTAACCACATAAACCTTAATTAACTTATTCTAATTACCCACTAAGCATAATTAACTTACTAAGCGAGGTTTAGTGAGATAACTCACTTGATTTGCGATTCGCTCAGACCAAAACAACGGGGACGCAACGAGGATTGACAAGTTCCAAAACGGTGACGCCAACGGGGCACGGATCGGGCCCGAAAATTGGCCTAAAGAAGCCCACGATTGGCTAGAATTTGACCAAGCTTCACGAGGGCTTGCAGCTTCGAGAAGATGGGCTTTGGTGGGGGTGTGGGCTTGCGGACAAAGGAGAGAGACCACGTGAGTTGCTTCGGTCAACCTCGGTTTGCTGGAGGACGCGCAGCCGAAGATGGGGTAGCTGGCTTGAGGCTTCGCTGGGTTCAATTGAAAAAGAAAAGCAGGGGCGGTCTGTTGGAGAAAACTTCCTTATTTGTTTTGATGCGACAAAATTTTTCATCGGTCTAGTCGAAGACTTGCGAGACTCTTTCGACAAAGTCTCGAAGACCGCGGACTCTTTCCCGAGACTCAAGATGTAAAGTCTGCCCTCATTGACGGTTTCTAGACCGACGAAGAAGATTTATCCGGTTTCGAGTATTTCTTTAAGGATTTGATTCGAGCGGTTGAAGAAGATCTCACGGCTGGAGATAGCATCTCAAGATCTATTATTCGTTTTGATTTTAATTCGAGTAATTAGGATCCGTTGATTGGTGAAGTATATTTGGAAGGTTCTACTTATGGAAACCTAGATCCTGATTGTATGAGCGAGCAGGATTGGTGGGCTATCTTCACATTCCTTAAGTAACTAGAGATCTCCCTAATTGATTCTGTCCAACGGGTAGATTGGAAGAACTCCTTTGGAAAGTGCCAACGGTTGTGAAGGCATGGAGAAGTATATAAGGAAGATGCTCCGGTTATTTGAGTGTGTGCGCGATAGATAAATTCAAAGTCGAAGCTTTTTGTTCTTTGTCGATTCAATTGTTGAGCGTAAACTTGTACTCAAAAGAGAGTTTATACATTTGTGAAGCCTTGAGGAAGTGTAGTAGAGTCTCTACACCTTTGTGGAATCAAGGAAGTGATACCGTAACAACTCTTTTGATTCATAGTAGAATCCAGCCGGTGGGTCTGTCGGTGCGGGAGAGTGGACGTAGGCTTGGATTAAGCCGAACCACTATAAACCTTGTGTTCTTATTCTCTTCCCTAAACTCTTTTACTTTGATCGTAACTCTATTTGACTGTTAGAGTCCAATTTCCTTTTCAAAGTCTTTTGCCAAACAGACTCAAGTTAAAAGCAAAATTTATATTCTACTTTGCAAAAATTGTTTTCGCACCTATTCACCCCCTCTAGGTGCTCGTACTAGCATTAACAATTGGTATCAGAGCCTGTGTACTCATTTAAATTGAAGTGTTTTTACTTCAGAGTTAACGATCCATGGTTAGTATGTTGGCTTCAGGTCTGGTTGAAGGGCAAAGTAACACAAGACCGCCTTATTTTGATGGAAAAGAATACAGCATATGGAAAAACAAGATGAAGGCATTCCTAAGATCTAAAGATCCTCTGGAATGGGACGTGGTAGACAAAGAAATCATTCCTAAAGCTACAACAGTCTTAGAAAGAGGAAAAGAAGCTGTTGAGTCCAGCAAGATGACTCAAGAAGAGATAACCAAGAGACAAGCTCTTGATGCAAAAGCAATTTATTCCTTATATTGTGCATTATCTCCTACTTTGAATATAACAGAATATCTTCTTGTGAAACAGCTAAAGAAGTCTGCGGGATAGGTTGAACATCACCTATGAAGGAACCGATCGAGTGAAAGAAACCAGAATCAATATTCTGCTCGGTCAATACGAAGCCTTCAAGATGAAACCAGGAGAATCTATCACTAACATGTTTAGTCGTTTACGAAATCGTGAATGGTCGTGAGTATCAAGGTCAACCAATCTCTACGGACCTATGAAGTTCAACAAAGCTGCTGCGTGGGCTTTCCAAAGATTGGAATCACGTAAAGACCTCAATAAGGGAGACACAAAGAATCATGCCACTTTTGTTGACGAATTGGTTGGCACTCTTCAGTCTTATGAAGTGGAGCAAAACAACGAAGATGAAGATCCCAAAGGTAAAAAATCTATTGCTTTAAAATCTAACGATGACTACGATGTTACGGATTCGAAGATGATATGGACGATGAAGAGCTTGTTCTCATGATAAGAAAGTTCGAAAACGAACGAAGGGGAAGAAGATTCAATTGGAAGAAACAAAGTTCTCAAAAGTCTCAAAACAAATCGGAGAGGACGATGAATCCAATAAAGATGTGATTTGTTTTGAATGCAAGAAAAAGGGACACATCAGACCCAACTATCCCTTACTAAAGAAAAAGAAAGGAAAAGCTGAGAAATACAGAAAGGCTCTCAAAGCATAAACTTGGAGTGATACCGAATGTGAAGAGAATGATGATGATTATGCCAATATTTGTCTAATGGCACAATCAAAATCAGATTCAGACTCTGAGATAGACTCAGACTCAGACTCAAACTCAGACAGTGAAATCAAAGTAAGTAATTTTAAAATTCCTACTAAAGTCTCTAAATATATTGATGAACTGTGCCTTAGTCTCAAAACCTCTCTCAAGAGGATTTCCGAACTAAAAAGGGAAAATTCTTCACTGAAGCAACAGGAATTTGTCTAGAAAGAAAAGGTCGAAAATTTAGATAAAAGTGTTATTACCTTGAAAGAAAATGCAGACTCTCTTTCTAAAGAAAATGAACTCTCTTTCTAAAGAAAATGAACTTTTGAAAAATGATATTTCAAGCATCTCAAAAGGTTTTCTGTAGGATTTGAGAAATTGGAAAAGATTCTTTTAGCGCAAAGACTTTACATTAACAAATCAGGCTTGGGAATGACTACTGAAACCATTCCTCTAATTGATTTTCCAAAAGTAAAGGAAAGAATCAAACAAAGACCTACAAAAGACTTTTATAGAAATCATTTTCAAAAAGTCTTTGTAAAACTTGTAGTCGTAGTGCTCTTAAATGTTCTAAGTGTAATAGGTCAGAACATTTTGAGAAAGAACGTCCTATGGTTTGGAAACCTGTTAAGAAGGCTTGGGCAAAGACCGTATATTGCACTAACTCCATTGGACCCAAGAAAGTATGGGTACCAAATAAAGCTTGAGTTTTCTTTTTAAATGCAGGTCACTATCAAGAAAAAAGGTTAAATGGTACTTGGATAGTGGATGCTCAAGACATATGACAAGAGACTCAAGTTATTTCATAAAGCTTATGCAAGTTAATAGTGGAAAAGTTTCATTTGGAGGAAATAGTAAAGGCAGAATTGTCGGATGCGGAACAATAAAAATTGGAAGCCTCACAATCAGCAACGTTTCTTTAGTAGAAGGACTCAACTACAACTTGTTGAGTATCGACCAAGCGTGCGATACGGGTTTCAAAATTAACTTTCAAGAAGGAATATGTTCGGGAACCAGCAAAGACTCCTCTCGGACTTTCACGGGACGAAGACATGGGAACATCTATCTTCGGACATCAAACCAGAAAAATCCCAATGTCTAATTTCAATTCAAGAGGAAGCTAATCTCGGCATAGAAAACTTGGCCACATCAACATGAAGCAAATAGCCAAGATCTCTGCAAAGAAGCTTGTTTGTGGACTACCCAATCTGACATACCAAAAATCCGATCTATGCACACCATGCGTGTTGGGAAAACAGGTCAGAAGTTCTTTCAAACCAATAAATCAAGTTTCCACTAATCGTGTGCTGCAACTCTTGCATATGGATCTCTTTGGACCAACCAGAACTCAGAGCATTGGTGGTAAGAAATATTGCCTAGTAATAGTAGATGATTACTCACGATTTACTTGGGTATATTTCTTGGCAAGTAAGTCTGAAACTTTTTATAAAGTTTGCTAAGAAAGTACAGAATGAGAAAGGGTATGTTATTTCTTGTATACGGACAGATCATGGAGGTGAGTTTGAAAATCAAGATTTTGCTAAATTCTATGATGAATCTAGTTTTCAGCATGTGTTCTCCTCTCCATACACTGCAGAACAGAATGGAGTGTTGGAAAGGAAGAATAGATCGTTGCAAGAAATGTCTAGAACTCTTTTAATTGAAAGCAACATTTCTTCTCGTTTTTGGGCTGAAGCAGTTTTTACAGCATGTTATATTATTAATAGAGTTTTCTTAAGACTTATTCTGGAGAAAACTCCTATGAATTGTTCAAAGGTAAGAAGCCAATTGTTTCCTATTTTCATGTGTTTGGTTGCAAATGTTTTATATTGAAAAATGCAAATGATCGAATTGGTAAGTTTGAAGAAAAATCAGATGAAGGTATCTTTCTTGGATATTCAACCACCAAACAAAGCTTACGAGTTTACAACAAAAAGACTCAATCGGTGGAGGAATCAATGAATGTTAAATTTCAAGACTTCATACAAATTCAATCGATTCAGACTCAACCTGAAGAATCGAACTGCTCCGAGACTCTACAAAGTCTAAATCCCCAGAAGCAGCTCAGACTTCAGAAGACCAACAAAGAACGATCGTTGAAGAATCAGATGAAGAAAAAGATTACTCTATCAGACCAATAAGCAATTGGAAGCATAAGTCTAGTCATCCCAAAGAACTTATAATTGGCAACATTGATGAAGGAATCCGTATAAGATCCAAAAGGCATGAAGAGTCTAGTGCTGTGGCTGATATTTCTGAAATAGAACCCAAGAGCATAGAAGAAGCTTTAACTGATGAAAGTTGGATTGAAGCTATGCAAAACGAACTCGAGCAAATCGGTATTAACGATGAAACGGGAATTGACTCCTAAACCAAAAGGTAAATCTGTTATTGGAGCTAAATGGGTTTTCAGGAACAAGATGGACGAAAAAGGAAAAGTTATAAGGAACAAAGCAAGACTCGTGGCCAAAGGATATACGCAAGAAGAAGGGATAGACTATGATGAGACTTACGCACCAGTAGCAAGGTTAGAAGCAATTAGATTATTACTTGCTTTTGCTTGTCATAAGAATTTTAGGTTATTCCAAATGGACGTCAAAAGCGCATTCTTAAATGGATTTATCCAAGAGGAAGTCTACGTGGAACAACCTCCCGAATTTGAAGACTCAAGGAAGCCAGACTTTGTATTTAGACCGAAAAAAGCGCTATATGGTTTGAAGCAAGCACCTCGAGCTTGGTACGACAGGTTAAGTAAGTTTTTAATCCAAAATGGCTTTGTTAAAGGTAAGGTAGACACTACATTGTTTATTAAAAGAGAAAGTAAAAACTTTTTACTTGTACAAATCTATGTTGATGACATTATTTTTGGATCACCTAACGAAAATCTGTGCAAGAAATTTTCTAAGTCTATGCAGGATGAATTTGAGATGAGCATGATGGGTGAACTATCGTTCTTCCTTGGACTACATGTAAAACAATTGAAGGAAGGGACTTTCATTCACCAAGAAAAATATGCTAAAGAACTTGTTAAAAAGTTCGGTTTGGAGAATTGCAAAAAGACTGATATACCAATGTCAAGTTCTTCGAAGTTGGATAAAGATGAAAGAGGAAAGAAAGTTGACCAGAAGCTTTACAGGAGTATCATTGGTTCACTTCTTTATCTTCCTGCTTCTAGACCTGACATTTTGTTTAGTGTATGTATTTGTGCCAGATTTCAATCAAATCCCAAAGAATCTCATCTAAGTGCTGCAAAACGCATCATCAAATATGTTGCAACAACCTCTAAGTTGGGTCTCTGGTATCCTAAAGAAGGAGATCTTACCCTCCTTGGATACTCGAGACGCAGAGCCGAGCGGGATGCAGAGTTGATAGAAAGAGCACCTCAGGCACTTGTCAATTGCTTGGTAATAGGACAGTATCTTGGTTTTTGAGGAAGTAAAGCACTGTGGTTCTTTCAATAGCAGAAGCAGAATATGTGGCTCTTGGAAGTTGTTGTTCTCAAATCTTATGGATAATACAACAGCTAAGAGACTTTGGAATCGAAGATTCATGCATTGAGATCAAATGTGACAACACCAGCGCAATTAATCTCACCAAGAATCCAATTCTCCATTCAAGATTAAAGCATATAGAGATTCGACATCATTTTATTAGAGACTATGTTCAAAATGGAGAAGTATTGATTCAATTCATTGACTCAAAGAATCGGTGGCGGATATCTTTACTAAGCCCTTTGGAGAAAGGTCAATTTGAGTCTATTCGATCCAGACTTATTATCTTAAAGTCTGAAGAAGTTCAAACTTAAAGATGCTCAGACTCAGGAGATCAAGATCCACTACTGTAAGTTATTTTTGTTTTGGAAATTTATCTTTCGGACAAAATCTCAAAAAGGTACGTTCATCTATTAATCTGTAATTGATTGATGTTATCTTTCCAAGTTTTCGTTATTATAGCAATCATTCCTTTTTGAAAAAGAAGTTATCTTTTTGACAGTTATATATTTTTTCAAAAAGGCAATTATTTTTGAAAAAGCATTTTTTATTTTCTTTTTACAGCGATTCGTATACCCTGTTTCGATCGCCTTATATACTGATTGTCTTCTTCACAAACCCTAGAAGCACAGAACATCACTTTCTCACTTTTACTCTCTAGTTTAATCTTCAAAGTTTGCATTTTTCTCACGAATCAAGTTTGGAATCTCCTAAAGACTGTGATAATGGCTTCCCAAAGAAAGTCCTCTCGGATCGCAAGCAGGGGACCACCGCCTTTGCGTGAGGGTCCTACGCACTTTGATCTCACCGAGGAAGAAGAATCTCCTAGGCGACAGCAGAGCCCACAACATTCTCAACCGCGCCACACTTCCCAGGCTAGACCACAGAATGTTCAGCAACAACAAGCGGAGGAAGAAATCGTCGTGGATGCCGAACCTGTAAGGTCTCAAAAGCCTGCTTTTACCTTCAAACTCTACTCTGCCTTAAAGGAATGAGGTTCTGCTTTGAGTTTCATTGATGAATTTTTGGTTGAAAAGGGGTATCGAAATGAAACCCACTTTTTGTGCACAATGGAACGTTTGGGAATCGCTCCTGCAGGCTCGGCAGAAAGAGCCTTTGCAAATATCCCAAGCGATCCACGTGTTAGTGGACACAGTCAACCCGATGGAAATGATGATGAAAAGATGTTCACTAATTTTAAGTCTAGAATGGGTATTTTTGCGAATATTCGAAGCAAAAGGACAGATCTGTTTCGTTCGAGGAACACAAGAGACTTTACTCTAAGTTCTTTAAAGCGAGGGTGATGAACCCAAGGAGTGTAGACTTTGATTTTCTCGACTCTCTGAATGTGAATTTGCGGGAGAAATTTGCCTTACTTCAACTTGATCGATTTTGCTCTGAGACGACAGTGGCTCATCCGAACTTACGCATATTTCTATTCAAATCTAAGCTTTTGGATGCGAATAGATTCTCTTTCGGTGTTAGAGATCGGGATTATGTGGTTGATATGGACACTGGCGATGTGATTGGAGTAGAAGAGGGGAGTTTCAATCAATTGGTGTGTCTATTGGTCGTGCAACGGTAGAGCTTGTTCGGGATGGGATGGCGAAGGTCGAATTTCGTACGTGAGGTTGAATGCCTCAAATGTCTTGCTTCACAAGATTGTGATCAAGCATCCTAGACCCAAATTGACTTCGAAGGCGATGTTTCCAATTCGAAGCAAAGCTGTTGTATGCTATCAACGGCGGCAAAAAGTTCTCTCGCCACACACTATAATGTTTCACATGTACAGATCGGTGGTGAAGGACAAAGACCAACTTCCTTATTCAGCACTTGTTTCTAAGCTGTTCAGACATCTTAATATTCAGCCTCCCAATATTCTATGTGTTCAATCGTGGGATCAAATGGTGGTGGGACTGAAGATGGTTTCCAAAATGCGTCTGAAAGAGCTAAATAAGGCTTTGGAGCGATTTAAGGAGAAAACTCCTGTCAAGACTCATCAAGTCTCTACGGCTGCAAAACGAAAAGGAAAGGAGCCCATGACAGCTCCATCCAAGAAAAGAAGAGCACTCATCTTGCAGGATGAAGAAGATAAGGAAGATGTCACCATTTCAGCTCTTGCTTTAAGTAATCTTCAGCATTTTGTTCCAGAGACAAAGGAGAGAGAGGATCAAGATAGAGAAGAGGAAGAGCAGAGGGATGAAGAGAGGGAATCAATGAGGAAAGAGGTAGAGGAAGAAAGAACTCCAGAAGAAGAGGAGCGAGGAGAACTGGAGCATCTTGAAGATGAGACGAGCATGAAGAGTACTTCTCTCCACTGAAGGCACTGAAACGGGGAGCTGAGAGAAAAGAGGTACCTCTTCAATTGCTTTTACTAGTGAAGATGTTAGCCGTTCACCTGCAGATCCGAAGATGTTTATGCATCTCAATTTCTGAGGAAGGTCATGAGGTTTCATCTCCTAATGGGTGCTCATGCTAAAATGCCATCATTTGCCAATACTCCTCAACCGATCATGTTGAGGCAAGCACTCGGGCCCGATAACTCGGCAGACTTTCGACGAGTGCTTGACGTTCTTATGGAGATGCGAGGCCGGATTTATGCCTTGGGATATGAAGTTCGAGTCTGCGAGAATGCCGGTCAAGCCTCTTCGGTTTCTTTGAGTGATCAAATACGAGACTCTTACTCTTCAAGTTCAAGCCATTGCCAAGAGTCACGAGGTAGAACAAGCGAAGGAAGATTTGAAAAATTTGGAAGAGGCTGTCCAGTCGATGGGAGATTTCCAGCTTGTTCGCATTCCAAGACAATCCTAATTTTATTCACTTTTCCTCTCTTCCTTTTTAATGTTGACAAAGAGGGGGAGAAGCTGAATGCAGATTTGACTTCATTCGACTCTTGTTTGATTTTTATTTGACTTTACTTTTGTTTGGTTGTGACTGATTTGGATTTGGATTGATTGTTTAATGCTTGCTTGCAGTATTTTAAGTGTTGATGGTATTCATGGCAAAGATAGTTGTTTTGCGGGACTAACACATTTCTGTGGATGCGAGATTCAATACTATCTTTACCTAATCCATTTATCTTTTATGAGATATCCATGTTTGCTTAAGTATTGTCTTACGGGTCAAAAATATCCAAATCTGCAGAAAAGTTTTGTCACCATCAAAAGGGGGAGATTGTTGGAGAAAACTTCCTTATTTGTTTTGATCGACAAAATGTTTTCATCGATCTAGTTTGAAGACTTGCAGACTCTTTCGACAAAGTCCGAAGACCGCCGAACCGCCAAACTCAAGATGTAAAGTCTGGCCTCATTGACAGTTTCTAGACCGACGAAGAAGATTTATCCAGATTTGAGTATTTCTTTAAGGATTTGATTCGAGCGGTTGAAGAAGATCTCACGGCTGGAGATAGCATCTCAAGATCTATTATTCGTTTTGATTTTAATTCGAGTAATTAGGATCCGTTGATTGGCGAAGTATACTTGGAAGGTTCTACTTATGGAAACCTAGATCCTGATTGTATGGGCGAGCAGGATGGGTGGGCTATCTTCATATTCCTTAAGTAACTCGAGATCTCCCTAATTGATTCTGTCCAACGGGTAGATTGGAAGAACTCCTTTGGAAGGTGCCAACGGTTGTGAAAGCATGGAGGAGTATATAAGGAAGATGCTCTGGTTATTTGAGTGTATGTGCGATAGATAAATTCCAAAGTCGAAGCTTCTTGTTCTTTGTCGATTCAATTGTTGAGCGTAAACTTGTACTCGAAGAGAGTTTATACATTTGTGAAGCCTTGAGGAAGTGTAGTAGAGTCTCTACTTTGTGGAATCAAGGAAGTGATATCTTGTAACAACTCTTTTGATTCATAGTAGAATCCAGCCGGTGGGCTGTCAGTGCGGGAGAGTGGATGTAGGCTTGGATTAAGCCAAACCACTATAAACCTTGTCTTCTTATTCTCTTCCCTAGACTCTTTTACTTTGATCGTAACTCTATTTGACTGTTGAGTCCAATTTCCTTTTCAAAGTCTATTGCCAAACAGACTCGAGTTAAAAGCAAAATTTATATTCTACTTTGCAAAAATTGTTTTTGCACCTATTCACCCCCTCTAGGTGCTCGTACTAGCATTAACACGGTCAACAAATGGCTTCTGTGGAGTGCTGAAGTTGACCGGAGGGGCTGGCTCATGGACAAGTGTCCATGGATGAAGGGAAGAATAAGCAAATTTTGGTGAGTGGAGATGGACGTAGGCTTCGGTGATGCTATAGACTTCAAATGAAAAAGAAAGAATGAAAGCGAAGCAAAAACAAGAGCTCGAAGACGGGCAAAGGGAGGGGCGGCAGTCAAGGTGTGCAGAGGAAGATTGAAAGAGAGAGAGAGAGGAAAAGTCAATAAACCTATCCAAAAAAATGAATGCTTGGTCCCCCAAATAGTATTCAATCTTATCCCAAAGTCTCATAATACTTTCTAACAAAATAAATACCCCAAATAATCCAATTTTGAAGCCCAAAATTGCTGCCCTCTTCTAGTTACGAATTTCCTCAATAAAGCTTCAATTTCCACCCAAATTCTTTAATTTGATGTCCAATTTTGATGAAGAAAAAGCCCACAAAATTTCTACAATTCCCTTTTACTAAGTAGCTCGGTTTGCAAGTCAAAAATCCCTTCAATTCGGCCCATCCGAATTTCCGTTCGTTTTTTGAATTGTCCGAATCGATTTTCCGTAAAAATTCTAGAATCGCCGAAAATTCTTCGAATGATGAGTAGACGTTCCTAAAATAAATCGTGACATGACAGAATTTTCAATTTCTGAAATCGGGTTCAAATTCGTGGTTAATTTCAATCTGACGCGATTTTAGCGGGACCTAGTCTACCAGGTGGGTTTTGATAAGGCTAGTAAGAGCACCTAGAGGGGGGGTCAATAGGTGATCAAAGAAGTTTTCGCTAAACTTAACAAATTTATTTTTTGTTTAATAACAAAAGACTAAAGATGTATACGACTGTAAATAGTTATATAGAGTTACGAATTGAAGTAAAGAGATTCAGGAAAGAGAATCAAACCACAAGGTTTATAGTGGTTCAACTTAGACCAAGCCTACATCCACTTCCCGCACTGACAGCCCACTGGCTAGATTCCACTAAGAACCAAAAGAGATTTTACAGTCTCACGTCCTTGATTCCATAGTGTAGAGACTTTGCTACACTTCCTCAAGGTCTCACAAGTATTCAATCTCTCTTTTGAGTACAACTTAAGCTCAACAATTGAAATAACGAAAAACTGGGAGCTTCAGACTTTGGAATTTTTCTCTCATACACACACTCGAATAACTTGAACGTCTTCCTTATATACTCCTCCATGCCTTCATAACCGTTGGCACCTTCCAAAGGAGTTCTTCCAATCTACCCGTTGGACAGAATCAATTAGAAAGATCTCGAGTTATTTAAGGAATGTGATGATAGCCCACCAATCCTGCTCGCCCATACAATCGGGATCTAGGTTTCCATAAGTAGAACATTCCAAGTATACTTTGCTAATCAAAAGATCAAATTATCCGAATTGATCGGAATAATTGATCACGAGATGCTAACTCCAGCCGTGAGATCTTCTTCAACCGAACAAATCAAATCCTTAAAGATATACTCGCATTTGGATAATATTTCTTCAATGGATAAAGCTCTTCTTCGTCAGTCTGGAACTATCAGTGAGGGCAGACTTTAAATCTTGAGTCTGGAGGTCTTTAGACTTTGATGATAGAGTCTACAAATCTTCAGACTAGACTGATAGAAACGTTTTGTCAACTTCAAAACAAATAAGGAAGTTTTCTCCAACAATCTCCCCCTTTTGGATGGTGACAAAACTTTCCCTCAGATTTGGATACTTTTGATTTGCAAAGCAACACTTAAGCAAACCAAGATATCTCATAAAAGATAAGTAGATTAGAATAAGGATAATAGCGATTCTGCAACCATAGAAAAAATGTTAGTCCTGTGAAAACTACTATCTTTACCATAATCATTAACATAGCTTAAGTTACTGCAAGCATCAAAAGATCAAATAGCATCAAATAGCATCAAATCAACAACTAGTCCAAATCACATCCAAACACAAGATAAGTCCAAAAGTCAAAAACCAATCAAAAACAAAGTAATTCAAATCTGCAATCACTTATCCCCCTTTTTGTCAACAGCAAAAAGCGAACAATAAATAAAAGAGATGTTTGAAAATGAAGTCAAAATCATGGCTGTTTTGGAAGGCGAACAAGCTCGAACTCTCCCATGGAATTAACTGTTTGTTCAAGCCTTGCAAAACTTTCCTTCAGTGACTGAAACTCTTCACCCTTCACAGTAGATTCCACTTGATTCTCCAGGGCTTTTAATTGATCGTGCAAAGACACTGAAGTAGCCATGAACGCATTCTTGAGATCCTGCATCTCATACCCCATAGCATATTGCTGCTGTTTCCTTACATCCAATAAGATTTCTAGCAGTCTCAAAGAGTCTACTGTTTGCTCTGTTGCAGCACTAGGACCAGCCGAGTCAATTCCAGGGGTTTTGAAAAAGGATGGAATGTCAGCAAACTGTCCACCTTGACTATGAGTGCAGGCTTCTTGATAATGAGATGCATATACATCCTCTGGATCCGCTGCAGAACGACTCATATCACTAGTAAGGATAGGAGAAGAAATACCTTTCTGCCTAGCAGCTCCCCCTGTTTTGATGCCTTCAGGTGGAGTAGGTAAGATTTCTTCTCGATCAACTTCAGTTTCAGAGTGATGTGCGTCATCAGTTCCAATTTTAGCCACCGCAGATTCACTGCACAAAGAGACAGCCAAAGCTGGCTCAAAAGAGTCCTTTTGACCCTTGTTTCTTCCTTCTTCTCCTTCTTGTCCTCTCTCATCTGCTTCTTCTTCATCTTCTCTTCTTTCCTCTTCTTCCTCTTCTATTCCTTCTTCCTCTATCCTCCTCTGTTCTTCATCTTTCTTCTCCTTCTCTTCTCTCTCTTTTGCTCTTTCTTATGGCTCTTCTTGAAAACTAACAAAACTCCTCAGACTTCGTAAGGCTGAAAGAGTCATTTCATCCTCATCCTCTTCATCCTGCAGAATGAGAATTCTTTTCTTCTTCACTGGAGCAGCCATGGGCTCCTTGCCTTTTCTTTTTGTCACAGCAGAGTCTTGTCTTGCTTTCAAAGGAGACTGTTCCTTCAAACGCTCCAACACCTTGTTCAATTCTTGCAGACGCATCTTTGTGACCATTTTAAATCCAATCACCATTGGAGAAATGGATGTCAAACATAATGGTGCAGGAATGTGAATATTAAAATGTCTAAACAGATGCGAGATAAGAGCAGAATAGGGGAGTTGTCCCTTATCCTTCACCACTGATATGTACATATGAAACAAGATGGTGTGGGGCAGAGAGAATTTGTAGCCAGAGTTGATGGCATACATCGATTTTGCTTCAGACCGAGAGACATCAGTCTTGGATGTTGCCTTTGGACGAATGCAGTTGATTACAATCTTGTGCAACAAAAAGTTAGAGGCATTCATCCTTGAGTAGGAAATTTTGCCTTCAGCATCTCGATCTTTCACCAATGACAATGTGGCATGAGCAACCGACACACTACTTGGTTTGAAACTCGATCTTTGCACCCCAATTATGTCAGCCAATGTGTCCGTATTAACCAAAAACTCTTTATCCTTCACCGTGAAAGAAAAACTGTTTGCATTCAAGAAAGATAGGTTCGAGTAAAAGTATGCTGTGAGTTCAAGACAAGCAGCAGTGGATTCAGAACAAAATCGCTCCAATTTCAGTAGAGCGAACTTCACACGCAAACTTACTTTCACCGAATCAAGGAAATCAAAGTCGACAGTCCTAGGGTTCATGACTCCTCTTTTCATTAGGTTCAAATAAACCCTCTTGTGATTCTTCGATCTAAATAGACTCGAACCATCACTAACAGCATTTGCAGCAACTCTTGTTCTAGGCTGAAAATGAGTAAACGTGTGTTGATCGTCATCCAGTCCTTGTGGTTGATTAGCAGTCCCAAAGCGCGGGAAACTAGGGAAATTAGCAAACGCCTTTTCTGCTGATCCCTTTTCAACAATACCCATTTTCTCCATATTATGCAAAAATACAGTTTCATTCTTGTAGCCTCTCTCTTTCAGAAATTCATCAATTAAGGACATAGCAGTTCCTCCTCTTTTCAAACAAGAATAAAGCTTAAAAGCAACCTTAGGAGTTAACGTTCTTACAGGTTCAACTCCTTCCAAAATTTCTTTATCTGGTTGAGCCGATGGAGGAGGCGCGTTCTTTGAGAAGGTTGTTGCTGACTTGGTCGCGAGGTGGAGAGAAATCTTCTTCTTCGGTTAAGTCGAAATGAGTAGGATCCTCAGGCATTGATCGTGGTCCCCTGCTTGCAATCCTTGATGACTTTCTCGAAGACATTGTCTCTTTCAAGGGAGAGATTCACAGACTTGCTCGAAAATTGAAAACTTTTTGGGTTAAACAATAGGGAAAGTGAGAGCAAGTGGGGGTTTGGAATTCTAGGGTTTGAGAGTGAAAACAACGAGAATGAATCTCAATAGTATATAAAGCAAATGAAGCGAGGTAAACGAAGCGACATAAAAGGAAAAATAAAGATAGCTTTTCGAAAAAGAATAACTGCCTTTTTGAAAAATGAATAACTACCTTTTTGAAAATCGATAACTGCTAAAAATTTGGAATCAAATAGCGATTAATGAGTAGTCGTACCTTTTCAAGTTACTAATAAATTAAAATACCAGTATCGAGATAACTTACAGTCGTAACTCTTGGTCTTCTGAGTCTGAACTTCTTCAGACTTTATATTTGAGTCTGAGTTTCTTCAGACTTTAAAAGATATGATGTTCAGTATGGTACAAATAGATTCAAATAGGCTTTTCTCCAGTGGTTTTGCAAATATGTCTGCCAGTTGATTCTTTGACTCAATGAATTGAATCATAATTTCTCCATTTTGAACATGGTCTCTAATAAAGTGGTGTCGAATCTCTATATGCTTTGCTCTTGAGTGAAGAATAGGATTCTTTGTGAGATTAATGGCGCTGGTGTTGTCACATTTGATCTCGGTGCATGAGTCTTTGATTCCAAAGTCTCTCAGTTGTTGTTTTATCCATAGTATTTGAGAACAACAACTTCCAAGGGCCACATGCTCTGCTTCTGCTGTTGAAAGAGATATAGTACTTTGCTTCCTTGAAAACCATGATACTGTCCTGTTACCAAGCAATTGACATGTGCCAGAAGTACTCTTTCTATCAACTCTGCAACCTGTTAGATCTGCGTCTGAATATCCAAGACGTGTAAAGTCTCCTTCTTTAGGATACCACGACCTAACTTTGAGGTAGTTGCAACGTATTTGATAATGCGTTTTGCAGCACTTAAATGAGATTCTTTGGGATCAAATTGAAATCTAGCACAAATACAAACACTAAACAAAATGTCTAGAAGCAGTAAGATAAAGAAGTGAACCAATGAGCTTCTGGTCAACTTTCTTTCCTCCTTCATCTTTGTCTAGCTTCGAAGAACTTGACATTGGTATATCAGTCTTTTTGCAATTCTCCAATCCAAACTTTTTAACTAGTTCTTTTGCATATTTTTCTTGGCGAATAAAAATTACTTCCTTCAATTGTTTCACTTGTAGTCCGAGAAAGAAAGATAGTTCACCCATCATGCTCATCTTAAATTCATCCTGCATAGACTTAGAAAATTTCTTGCACAGGTTTTCGTTAGGTGATCCAAATATAATGTCATCAACATATATTTGAACAAGTAAAAAATTTTTACCTTCCTTTTTAATAAACAAGGTAGTGTCCACTTTTCCTTTGACAAAATCATTTTGAATTAAAAACTTACTTAACCTGTCGTACCAAGCTCGAGGTGCTTGTTTTAATTCATATAGAGCCTTTTTCAGTCTGAATACCGAGTCTGGTTTCCTTGGGTCTTCAAACCCGGGAGGTTGTTCCACATAGACTTCTTCTTGGATAAATCCATTTAGGAATGCACTTTTGACGTCCATTTGGAATAACGTGAAATTTTTATAACAGGCAAAAGCAAGTAATAATCTAATTGCTTCTAACCTTGCTCGGTGCGTAAGTCTCATCATAGTCTATCCCTTCTTCTTGCATATATCCTTTGGCCACAAGTCTTGCTTTGTTCCTGACCACTTTTCATTTTTCATCCATCTTGTTCCTGAAAACCCATTTAGCTCCAACAATAGATTTACCTTTTGGTTTAGGAGTTAATTCTCAAACGTCATTGATACTGAACTGTCTGAGCTCTTCTTACATAGCTTCAATCCAGCTTTCATCTGTTAACGCTTCCTCTATGCTTTTGGGTTCTATTTCAGAAATAACGGCCACGGCACTAGACTCTTCTTGCTTTTTGGATCTGGTACGAATTCCTTCGTCAATGTCACTAATGATGAGTCCTTTGGGATGACCAGACTTGTGCTTCCAATTGCTGGTTGGTCTGTCAGATTGCTGAACTTCTGCTTCAGTTGATTCTTCATCCAATTGTTGTTGTTCTTCTGAAGTCCGAGCTGTTTCAAGAGAGGTAGATTTTATAAAGTCTGGAGTAGGTTCAGATTCTTCAGGTTGAGTCTGAATCAATTGATTTTGCAAAGAGTCTTGAAATTTGACATTTATAGATTCTTCCACAGATTGAGTCTTCTTGTTGAATACTCTGTAGGCTTTGCTGGAAGTTGAATATCCAAGGAAGATTCTTTCGTCTGATTTTTCTTCAAACTTACCAATTCGTTCATTTGCATTTTTCAAGACAAAACATTTGCAACCAAATACATGAAAATAAGAAACAATTGGCTTCTTTCCTTTGGATAACTCATAAGGAGTTTTCTCTAGAATAGGCCTTAAGAATACTCTATTAATAATATAACATGTTGTAGAAACTGCTTCAGCCCAAAAATGAGAATAAATATTACTTTCAATTAAAAGGGTTCTTGCCATTTCCTGCAAAGATCTATTCTTTTTTTCCACAACTCCGTTTTGTTCTGGAGTGTATGGAGAAGAGAAGACATGCTGAAAACTAGATTCATCACAAAATTTGACAAAGTCTTGATTTTCAAACTCATCTCAATGGTCTGTCCGTATGCTTGAAATAACATATCCTTTTTCATTCTGTATTTTCTTGGCAAACTTTGAAAAGTGAGAGAAGATTTCAGACTTACTTGCCAGAAAGTAAACCCAAGTAAATCGTGAATAATCATCCATTATTACTAGGCAATATCTCTTTCCACCAATGCTTTGACTTCTGGTTGGTCCAAAGAGATCTATATGCAGAAGCTGCAATACACGATTAGTGGAAACTTGATTTATTGGTTTAAAAGAACTTCTAACCTGTTTTCCTAATACACATGGTGTGCATAATTCAGATCTTTGATATTTCAAATTGGGTAATCCTCGAACAAGCTTCTTGGAAGAGATCTTGGCAATTTGCTTTATGTTAACATGACCAAGCCTTCTATGCCAAAGGTTCGCTCCATCTTGAATTGATATAAGACATTGAGATCTTTCGGGTTTTATATCAAGAAGATAAATGTTCCCATGCCTTTGTCCAATACAAGACTGAGAAAGATCTTTACTGGTTCCCGAACATATTCCTTCCTGGAAGTTGATTTTGAATCCAGTGTCGCACAGTTGACTAATGCTGAGTAGATTGTAGTTTAGACCTATATAGCACCGACACGGACACGCGACACGCGACACGACACGACACGACACGCCGACACGTCATTTCTTAAAAATAGAGAATTTCGACACGTTCCGACACGTTATATATTAAATATATTTTTATATATATATACATAAATAATAATAATAATAATAATAATAATAATAGCCTAGAATTAATTTACACAAAAAATATTAAATAATATCATTAATTATTTTAATTTGTTACAATAATACATAAAACTTAGAGGAAAAAAACATTGTTTAAAGAAAAATGCTGAAATGATATTTTTAAATTTATTTATTTATTTATCATATATAGCATTTTTTATTACTTCTTTCATAGTAAAAGACTTTTTAAAAAACTAAAACAATTCTAAAAAACAAAACTGAAAAAAAAAAATTGACCTGTGCATGTATATGTATAGCATTTTTATTACTTCTTTTATTACTTCTTTTGTGTATATTTATATTTTGACCCCACAAGTATTAGAAATTTTTAAAATTGACCCCGTGCGTGTCGGAATTCTGGAGTCGCGTGTCGGAGCGTGTCGGAGAGAGTTGACCATGTGTCGGATTTTTCGACACTCGTTGACTGCGTGTCGGAGCGTGTCGGGATGTGTTGGAGCGTGTCGGACACGTGACGGAGTGTCGGACACGACACGAAGGCTTCCGGAGAGTGTCCGTGCTACATAGGTTTAGACCTTCCACCAAGGAGATATTGTTGATTGTAAGTCTTCCAATCTTTACTGTTCCACAACCAACAATTCTTCCTTTGCTATTTCCACCAAAAGAGACTTTTCCACCATTTGTTTGAACAAATTTTACAAAGCAACTTGAGTCTCCTGTCATGTGTTTTGAACAGCCATTATCCAAATACCATTTAACCTTTTTCTTGATAGTGACCTGCAATTAAAAAAGAAACTCAAGCTTTCTTTGGTACCCACATTTCTTGGGTCTAGTGGAGTCGTGCAATACAGTCTTTGCCCAATTCTTCTTAACGAGGTCTCCAAACCATAGGACATTCTTTCTCAAAGTGTTATGAGCTGTTGCACTTGGAACATTTAAGAGCACTTTGGCCAATAGGTTTTACAAAAACTCTTTGAAAATGATTTCGATAAAAAAATTTTGTAGGTATTTATTTGATTCTTTCCTTCACTTTTGGAAAATCAATTAAAGGAATAGTTTAAATTGTCATGCCTAACCACGATCTGTTGAAATAGGATCTTTGTACCAAAAGAATCTTTTCTAATTTCTCAGATCCCATAGAAAACCTTTTGATATACTTGAAATATCTTCTTTCAGGAAGATATTTTCCTTCGAAAGAGAATCTACTTCTTCCTTTAAATCATTAAAACTTTTGTTTAGATTTTCAAACTTTTTTGCCCAAAAAATTTCCTGTTGCTTCAGTGTGGAATTCTCCATTTTTAGCTCGGAAATCCTCTTAAGAGAGGTTTTGAGACTAAGACAAAGTTCATCAATGTATTTCGAGACTTTAGTAGGAATTTTTAAATTACTTTCCTCGATTTCACTGTTTGAGTCTGAGTTTGTTTCTGCTTCTGAGTCTGAGTCTGATTCTGATTTAGCCATTAAACAAATATTGGCATAATCATCATCACTTTCTTCGCATTCAGTATCACTCCAAGTTTCTTCTTTGAGAGCCTTTTTGTATTTCTCAGCTTTTCCTTTCTTTTTCTTCAACAGAGGACAGTTTGGTCGATGTGTCCCTTTTTCTTGCATTCAAAGCAAATCACATCTTTATTAGATTCATCATCCTCAGTTAGTTTGTTTTGAAACTTTTGAGTGTTTTGTTTCTTCCAATTGAATCTTTTTCCCTTTTTGTTCAGTTTCCTGAACCTTCTAATCATAAGTGCTAGCTCTTCATCATCCATATCTTCTTCAAAGTCTGTAATATCAGAATCATCGTTAGATTTTAAGGCAATAGACTTTTAACCTTTGGGATCTTCTTCCTTGTTGATTTGCTCTACTTCATAGGATTGAAGTGTGCCAACTAGTTCGTCTACGGAGAGCGGCATGATCCTTTGTGTTTCCCTTATTGGGGTCTTTACATGATTCCAGTTTTTAGAGAGTCCACACAGCAATTTGTTAACCTTCATGGGTCCTGAGATTGGTTGTCCCTGATACTCTAGACCATTTACAATTTCTGTAAAATGACTAAACATGTCAGTAATAGATTCTCTTGGCTTCATCTTGAAGGCTTCATACTGTCTGAGTAGAATATTGATCATTGTTTCTTTCACTCGATCAGTTCCTTCATAGGTAATGTGTAGCCTATCCCAAACTTCTTCAGCTGTTTTACAAGAGGATATTCTGTTATACTCAGTAGGAGATAAAGCACAATGTAAAGAATAAATTGCTTTAGCATCAACAGCTTGTCTCTTGGTTATTTCTTCTTAAGTCAACTTATTAGCATCTGCAACTTCTTTTCCTCTTTCTGAGACTGATGCAGCTTTAGGAATGATTCATTTTTCTACCACATCCCATTCTAGAGGATCTTTCAATCTTAGGAATGCTTTCATCTTGTTTTTCCATATACTGTAATCCTTTCCATCGAAGTAAGGTGGTCTGGTGTTACTCTGGCCTTCAACCAAACTTGGAGCCAGCATACTAGTCATATATCTTTAACTCAGAAGTAAAAACACTTCAATTAAATGAGTACACAGGCTCTAATACCAGTTGATAAGGCTAGTAAGAGCACCTAGAGAGGGGTGAATAGGTGATCAAAGAAGTTTTTGCTAAACTTAACAAATTTATTTGTTGTTTAATAATAATAGACTGAAGATGTATAAGACTGTAAACAATTATATAGAGTTACGAATTGAAGTAAAGAGATTAGGGAAAGAGAATCAAAACACAAGGTTTATAGTGGTTCGGCTTAGACCAAGTCTACGTCCACTTCTCGCACCGAGTCCCTTTGGCTGGATTCCACTAAGAACCAAAACAGATTTTACAGTCTCACGTCCTTGATTCCACAGTGTAAAGACTTTGCTACACTTCCTCAAGGTCTCACGAGTATTCAATCTCTCTTTTAAGTACAACTTAAGCTCAACAATTGAAATAACGAAAAACTGAGAGCTTCAGACTTTGGAATTTTTCTCTCATACACACACTCGAATAACTTGAACGTCTTCCTTATATACTCCTCCATACCTTCATAACCGTTGGCACCTTCCAAAGGAGTTCTTCCAATCTACCCGTTGGACAGAATCAATTAAAAAGATCTCGAGTTATTTAAGGAATGTGATGATAGCCCACCAATTCTGCTCGCCCATACAATCAGGATCTAGGTTTCCATAAGTAGAACCTTTCAAGTATACTTCGCTAATCAAAAGATCAAATTATCCGAATTGATAGGAATAATTGATCACGAGATGCTAACTCCAGCCGTGAGATCTTCTTCAACCGAACAAATCAAATCCTTAAAGATATACTCGCATTTGGATAATATTTCTTCAACGGATAAAGCTCTTCTTCGTCGGTCTGGAACTATTAGTGAGGGCAGACTTTAAATCTTGAGTCTGGAGGTCTTCAGACTTTGGCGATAGAGTCTGCAAGTCTTCAGACTAGACTGATGGAAACGTTTTGTCAACTTCAAAACAAATAAGGAAGTTTTCTCCAACAGATTTTAGGCATATTTAGTGCAATTGACCCGTGGTCAATTATTTTCAAGCCACAACGTACATCTTTGACACATTGACGACTCTCGGTTGTCGTGAAAATCTTGAGGTTTCAAATACGGACACAGGGTACCCAAAACGACAGAAAATCGGTCTAGTGCCGATCTACGAGAATTTTGCAATTAGGTGGAATCACCCACACTTGATCACACACCTCTGTCGAATCGACCTATCTTCGGTCTCGGATCGATTTTTAATTGTGCCGTAATGACCCTTGCAAATTAGCACGGTCGAGCAGTCGATTGCTGGTCGAATTCTCAAGTCTTTCGCGTTAAAATCCCATAATGACTTCCCCAGATAGTCTAGTTATCTCATGAGTGATCGGCTCAAAGAATATTACTATAGGCGCGTCAATGAAAGGCCCGATTTATTCAATTGAAATCAGATTTGCAATTTTAGGATGTCACATGATTCACGTGATCCATTGTCCATCGTGAAATAGGTAAGACAGTTAATTCAATTTTCATATGTCTCGTTCCCTAATTCATAAAATTGCGATCTTGTTTGAATGTTTGGTTAATATTGTCATATCCAAAAAAAAAAATTCTTTTGAATCCCTATGAATTAGGAAATTTTGTAACCGCACAATGTGCAATAATCCACAGCCTAATTTCAAGCCTGAAGTACGACTAGCGATCGCACGAAAAATCGCCCAACGATCTCACATCCGAGATACGTTTTATCGATTTTATTTATTTCCGAAATTAGATGGATATGGATTATATCTTGGGTGGTGGATGTTATCTGTTGCTTGAATTTATTTGATTTTATTTCTATTCTTATTTTAAAAGAAAATCACAAAAGATATAGATTCTAATTGGTAACATTGCATATTTGGATAAGATTGCATGTTTAATTTGATTCTATATAATTTTATTTTAAAATTAATTAAAAAAAGTTTAGATATCTCTTTCTTGGTAGGTTGCATTCTGGTTAGGGATTATCTAGTTGAGATAACATTCCAATTTAAATATGGATTCGGCCTAATTTAATCCTTAAATTGAATTGGGTAATATCTAGAACTAGGTAATATATCTTAGTTATTTTCTAATTTCGAATTTTCATGAAAAAGCACAAAAAAATATCATGTGCAATGTCATGGTTGAATTAGCTCATCAGATGCTTGTCATTTAGTAGTTTCATGTTTAGGATTCATTTAATTTAAAGCATGCGACATATTGTATAGTTGCATTAACTTTTACCCTGTGGCACCCCTCGACGGCCCTCGATCCGTTAGGGTCGCTACAGTCACTACCTTCTTGCTTGCCCTAAAAAGTTAGTTCTCTGATACCATATGAATTGGACAAGTCCATGAAATCCTGGGGGTTTAAATTTCTTACATTGGTCCCTGCACAGTCTATATAGCGGAAGCATATTCAAAATCCCCCTATCCCATACTCAACAAAATAATGCAATGCACACCAACTACACATTTTATATAAGTTAGAGCCGAACACTTTTATTTACATAACTTGATGGATATCATGAGTCGGTACATCAAAAGGCCAAGGCATTTCTAAGCTCGGCTATATCCAAAAGTACCCGACTCTACAGTAGTCGTGTATACCGGTCCATCATTTAGTGTCGGCGGTCCAAAAAGCGTCATCTGCTGTCTCGACTCACGATCAAATCTGGTCTAGTCCGTCAGCCGGTGGTGGCAGTAGCAACCTCAGCAAGCAGCCATCCAGTCAGACAAGAACCGAAACGAACTCCTAATGAACTGGGCCGGCGGCCAGACCAACATCAAAGGTCAGCAAAATCCTCATACGTTCAAACACCAATCCATGCACTCCAGGATGATGGTATTCTGACATCTCCCACTACTGGTCAATCAGGAGCCCATAAAACGTACCAGGAGTCGGAGGCAGCAGAGACATTTTCTTTCTAGTCTGAAATGTTAGTCCCCAAACGGGGTGAGTACAACCACTTAGCAGTAAAAGATCCATCAAACTACACAATGCGACAAGCATGACGACCAAGATTTCAAGTGAAATGCACATATCATCTATGCAACCATGCATATAAACATTTTCTTTCATGGAAAACATAAGGTTCATCCCATGCCTTAACAACCACATTTTCAATGCCAGATGATACCAACTCAAAATTCATAAACAATTTATGTACCATGCCATATGCACACACATGTACATGATTGATTCCTCATTTTAATATTCAAAAGAGTCTCATTTTCCCGGGGACCAGTGTTCGCATCCCTCCGGGCTCTCGCACCCAACCTAGCATCGTGAGTCTTCCGGCACACACCTCCGGGCATCCGGCACACACCTCCGGGCATCTCGTACCCCAACTGGCATCACGAGGCCTTCGGCACACACCTTCGGGCATCCGGCACACACCTCCGGGCATCTCGAAACTCCCGAGGACATCCGGCACACACCTTTGGGCATCCACTCGGCGTCGACTCACTCGACCTTATGGGCATCCCGACACTCCCGGGGCATCGTCGTCTCAGCCGTCCGACGGTATCATCAACATCACAATATATATATATACATATATGTCTCATTTTGAAAATAACATTTGATGTCATATGATATGCTAAATGTCACTGCATCCATTGTATAAATGATGATCCAAGGCATCACAACTCATAGAGCAATTCAATTGTTCTTGAAATAAAACAGTTTTCGAACCAAAACAGAATGCACTCCACTAATTGAGATTATGGAAAAATTAGTATACGACCTTAATAAATTCTAAAAATTTAACATGTTGTAAACAAGGTCTAGGGGAAGAAGTTTTATGAAGAACACCAAGTTAAGAAAATTTCGTATAAATCGCAATGGTCCGAGCGTCACAGCCATAAAACTTCAAACATCACTATTGCACAGTTTTAATAACAAATTCGGTATAACCCCTGAATAAACTCAGAAAATTCTGAAATTTTGATATGTTATAGATAAAACCTAGAGTTAAAAGTTTCATGAAGGATTTGAAGTCGGATTCATTATAGATCAAGAACTATAATCACTATAACTCTCCCTAACCCTCTGTATCAGTTTCCAGGTTTAACACTTTCAAAGAAAAATTGTTTCACCAACCAATACTTGTCCGTTTCTTCTCAAATTTTAGTATGTTACTCCTCAAGATGTCATCTACAACTTTCATCAAGGACAAGAAGTCAAATTTCAAATAGATAATTTCATAAAATTCACGGAGTCGCAGAAAGGTCAAGCTGTTTTTCCATGGAACAGTTTGCTAGTCCTAAGAACTACTTTTATCCTTTCGAAATTCCAACATCCAGCATCACAATTCAAGCATCTCCAAAATCCATTCCACTTCACACACAACCACAGCAAGCATAATGTAGATCAATGGACTTCACTTGCCTTAACTCCAACGCAACCACAGCAAGCAAAACAGCGACTTAAGGACTTCGGGCGCGGCTCGATCGATGGCGAAGCTAGGCGGCGTCGATAGCGGCAGTAGGCGCACGCACGGCGAGGCTGGTCTCCTTCTTTCCCTCGCCGATGCACCCTCACGAGCTCTCTCTTTCTCTCAGACTCTCTCTCTTTCTCTCGGTTACCCTCTCTCTCGATCACTCCCTCGTCCATTCCGCCCCCTCCTCTTTTTCTTTTACTCTCATGATTAGCTAGTAATCATGAGGTTTTGCATGGAGGATCTCCGGTGAAGCAAGGGGTGGCGACACCTCATGTAATCCCTCCGCCACTCGTTAAATTCCACGCAATTGAAAGGGCCTCACTCGGCTGGGCCTTGGTCGACCGATCCAAGAGGAAACGTGGGCCGGTTTGGGCGGTTTTTGGGCCTTAAGAAATCAGCCCACATCTACTCCTAATATTTCACTTTAATCCCCACTTATAATTACATAATCACAAATATTCTAATGGCCATAAATATTACAACAATACACAAGGATAGTTCAATTCGTAGGGTACATGGCCAAAATTTCTTATCAACCCATCTTATAGTACGACCTCGGTCTCACATGAGCATATGATACATTTCCAACCAAGCATTAGTCCATTCAATGCTCGGCCTTGTTTAATTGTAATCCATTGGTCTAATGGCTATAATATAGTCCGATGGTGCTTCCATCACTTAGTCATGAGCCGTAGTGTATCTAGGGATCGTTATGAGATTTTAGGATGCCACAATTCTCCCCTCCTTAGAGAATTTCGTCCTCGAAATTAGACATCACTCATGTCTCTTTAAACAAGTGAGGGTACCTTTCCCTCATTTCATTTTCACTTTCCCATGTGGCTTCCTCCACATCATGATGTCGCCATAATATCTTAACCAATGGAATTTTCTTAGTGCTAAGAATTTGCTCCTTTCGATCCAGTACTTGCATAGGCTCCTCAATGTATCTCACTTTCTCATCCACTTTGATGGCTTCATGATCGAGTATATGTCCTAGATCAGGCTGATACTTCCTCAGCATCGATACGTGGAATACATCATGCAAGTTCTCTAGCTTAGGAGGTAAAGCTAGTCGATAGGCTACATCTCCTATTCTTTCTAATATCTCAAAAGGTCCAACAAATCTAGGGCTCAACTTACCCTTCATTCCAAATCGAGATATTCCTTTCATAGGGGATACTTTAAGGAATACATGATCCCCCACATTAAACTCTAAAGGTCTTCTACGCTTATCTGCGTAGTCTTTCTACTTATTCTGGGTTGTTTTAAGTCTTTCGCTAATAATTTCAACAGCCTCAGTGGTAACTTGTACCAGTTCAGGTCCTGTCAATCTCCTTTCACCTACTTCATTCCAACAGACAGGCGTCCTGCACCTTCTTCCATATAATGCTTCATACGGAGCCATGCCTATACTTTTCTGAAAACTATTGTTATGGGCGAACTCTATTAAGTGCAACTTTTCATCCCAACTTCCCCTAAAATCAATAATACAAGCCCTCAGAATATCTTCTAGAGTCTAGATCACTCTTTCCGTTTGTCCATTTGTTTGAGGATGAAAAGTAGTACTAAATTGAAGCTTTGTCCCTAAGGCATTTTGCAGAATTCGCCAAAAATTTGAAGTAAACCTAGAGTCTCGATCAGATGTGATCGTTACAGGAATACCATGTAAGCGTATTACCTGGCTTACATAGATCTCAGCAAGTTTATCCATCGGGTAGTCTACGCGGACTGCTAGGAAATGGGCAGACTTAGTCAAGCAATCTGCTATCACCTAGATCGAGTCATGACCACTTGATGTCCTTGACAGTCCTTGCACGAAGTCCATCGTCACATGCTCCCATTTCCATTCTGGTACATCTAATGGTCTTAATAGTCCTGCGGTTTTGCGGTGTTCCGCTTTCACTTGCTGGCATGTTAAACATTGAGAGACGTGTTTAGCTATATCCGTCTTCATGCCATTCCACCAAAACTGCTGGCGTAAATTTCTATGCATTTTTGTACTACCGGATGAATACTATAATTACTCCTATGTGCTTCCGACAGAATTTCTTTCTTCACTTCCTCATTATTGGGAACACAGAGCCATCCTTGGCATCTTACTATTCCATCCTTAGAGACTTGAAACTCTGGTCTTTTCCCTAAAGACACAGCGTTTCGTATTTTCACAATCTCCAGATCAGATTCTTGTAAAATCTTAACTTTCTGAATAATTTCGGGCTCAATCCTTAATGCAATGAGCATACTGGTAAGGTGGTCTATTTCCAACTTGAAGTCTGAATCGCTACCGACTTTAACGAGATTCCACTCTATTATTCTTAGGCGGGCCACATCCATAGCCGACTTATGACTAAGAGCATCTGCCACCTTATTTGCCTTCCCACGGGTGATGCAGGTATTTCACAGTCATAATCCTTTAATAATTCCATCCACCTTCTCTGTCTCATATTCAACTCTTTTTTGTGAAAACAAATACTATATAGATTTCAAACTTCTCTCCATACAGATAATGTCTCCATATTTTCAAAGCAAACACTATAGCTGCCAATTCTAAATCATGGGTTAGGTAATTTAACTCATGAGGTTTCAACTGCCTCGATGCATAGGCTATGACCTTGCCATGCTGCATCAAAACACATCCCAATCCTTTATGAGATGCATCACTATACACCATGAATCCATCAGATCCAGATGGTATAGTTAGAATTGAAGCTATAGTTAACTTCCTTTTTAGTTCCTGAAAACTTCTTTCACATTCTCCACTCCATTCAAACCTCACATTTTTCCGAGTCAATTTCGTTAAAGGGCCTGCCAGTTGTGAGAATCCTTCAATAAACCTCTTATAATAGCCAGCCAGTCCCAAGAAACTCCGTATTTCGGTTGGTGTTGTTGGTCTCGACCAGTTCACTACCATCTCAACCTTTGCAGGGTCTACTGCAATTCCATTTCCCGACACCACGTGTCCGAAAAATATTATCTGGTCTAGCCAGAATTCACACTTACTGAATTTGGCGTATAACTTATGATCTCTTAGTGTTTGCAATGCTATCCTCAAGTGTCGTTCATGTTCTTCAGGTCCTCTAGAATATATCAGGATATCATCAATGAAGACAATCACAAATTGATCCAAATAAGGTTTAAATATCCTATTCATTAAATCCATGAATGCCGCTGGTGCATTCGTCAATCCAAATGGCATAACTAGGAACTCATAATATCCATAACGAGTCCTAAATGCAGTCTTAGGAATGTCTTCTTTCTTTATCCTTAAGCGATGGTATCCGACCTTAAGTCAATTTTAGAAAAGATGAACTTCCTTGCAATTGATCAAATAAATCATCAATTCTAGGCAAGGGATAGTTATTCTTCTGAGTCACACTGGTTCGGTTGTCTATAGTCAATACATAAACGCATCGACCCGTCCTTCTTTTCACAAATAGGACCGGTGCACCCGGGGAGAAGCACTTGGCCTAATAAATTCCTTGTCAAGCAACTCTTGTAGTTGCACCTTCAATTCCTTCAGCTCCATCAAGGCCATTCTATACGAGGCTTTCGATATTGTTCCCGTTCCAGGCATTTGTTCGATTTCAAACTCAATCTTTCGTTCTGGTGGTAATCCAGGCAGCTCCTCAGGAAACACATCCTGAAATTCCCGACTATTCGAATCTCATCGATTTTAGTCTCTTTCTTAGTAAGATCTCTTCTTGCTACTAGGTATCCTTGACATCCTTCGTCAAGTAATTTATGAGCTTCTACCATTGAAATAATGGCTATAGAGGGTTTCTCGACCTCTGAAAATTTCAAAACTAGCGGTCGGGTAACATGAACTGGATCACTTTCCTATAGCAATCCACCTTAGCCCGATACTTATGGAGCCGAGTCCATTCCTATGATAACATCAAAGTCATACATAGCCATCACGACTAGGTCTATTTCCATATCCCGTCCTTCTATAATTATCTTACATTTTGCACATACCATTGTAGATAATATCATATTCTTTAAAGGCGTAGCAACACAAAGAGGCGTTTCAAGAGATGTAGTTTCTATTTTACTCAATTGCCTACATCTTTCAAATACAAATGAATGTGTAGCACCTGTATCGAACAATGCATATGCCTTCTTGCCATTTATGAAAATCGTACTGAGATAACGTTTTCGGAAGCTTCCGCTTCCTTTTGGGTGACCGCATACACCTTTCCTTTCCTTTGTGGATATGGTCCAACAGTACGTTATTGTACTCGTCGTATGCGGTTGACATTCGACTGCGACCTCTCTTGTGGACAATCTTTCTTGAGGTGTCCTACCTGTCCACAACCATAACATTTCAGCCGTCCATTGCAAGGTCCTGGGCCGTGTTGCCCATCGCATCTTCAACAAGCATTACTTTGATAGGGTGCTTTTTCTAAATTCAGGCCATCCCTGGCTTTTCCAAAGTTTCCAAAATTACAATTTTTATTAGATTTCCAGGTCTAACCTTGACCAGGATAGGGTCTCTTACCCCGTCGATATCACTAAAGTTCGATTGCCCCTTAGACTCGATTGCTCTCTCATCAATTCTGCTCCACCAACTGTGCCCTTTCATAAATCTCATTATAATCCCTTATATTCAAAGGCACCAGTTGTTTCTTGATATCAGTCCTCAACCCTTTCAGGAATCTCTTAGCTTTTTCTTCTCGATCCTCAATAAGCCTGGGAGCATATCTGGACAATTCAGAAAATTTTGCCTAATACTGGTCTACTGTCAGCTCCCTTTGTTCCAACTGAACAAATTCAGTAATCTTCTTATCCTTGGCATAGTTAGAAAAATGCTTTCTATTGAAAGTTCTAATAAATTCATCCCAATTCATATTAGTACCTCCGGGGTGGAAAGATCGTGTCTCTTGAAGCTCTCCACCAAAAATTTGCATTTCCCTCAGTGGTACTTCGCCGAGTTATTTTCTCAGCATCATTGCAGTCCAACAACCGGAAAATTCGTTCCATTCCATCTATCCATTGTTCCGCCTCCTCAGCACTTTCTGTTCCGCCAAACTTAGGTGGCTTCAGCTTCAGAAATTATTCCACTAGTCCTTGAGGCGACATTCCACTCCAGGTTGTTCTTTGCGCTTGTCTTTCCATCAGATTTCCTATATTGGCCAATGCCTGCAGGATGTCTTCCATTCGGGGTTCAGCCCTTGCAGCAGAGGCTTCGGCCCTCGATGGATGAGAACTTCCAGCTTGTACCATGACTTTCCTGCAGTTTCCAAGCATTTGCCTCAGGAATAGTCTGTGACTCAATGTCTCCATTTAAAAGCAACTACAACTATAAATAAGTAACATAAACATGTTACTGGCACCTAAAAGCAACTCATAATAATTACTAGGGATCTACGAGTGAATGCCCATCACCCGTTGTTCAAAGTTAGTCAACTATCCTAGTTAGTATCCTATGGTGTGCATTGTCATCATATTCCTCAACTTCCAAATGAGGCTCCTTATCACTCCACATATAACCATGGCTCTGATGCCACCACTTGCGGCAGCCCTCGACGGCCCCCGATCAGTTAGGGTCGCCACAATCACTACCTTTTTGCTTGCCATAAAAATTTAGTTTTCTGATACCATATGAATTGGACAAGTCCATGAAATCCGGGGTTTATATTTCTTACATTGGTCCTCGCTTTGAGTCTATATAGCGGAAGCATATTCAAATCTCCCTATCCCATACTCAACAAAATAATGCAATGCACACCAACTACACATTTTATATAAGTTAGAGCCGAACACTTTTTTTTACATAACTTGATGGATATCATGAGTCGGTACATCAAAAGGCCAAGGCATTTCTAAGCTTGGCTATATCCAAAAGTACCCGACTCTACAGCAGTCATGTATACTGGTCCATCATTTAGTGTCGGCGGTCCAAAAAACGTCATCTACTGTCTCGACTCACGATCAAATCTGGTCCGGTCCGTCGGCCGGTGGTGGTGGCAGCAACCTCAGCAAGCGGCCATCCAATCAGACAAGAACCGAAACGAACTCCGATGAGCGGGCTGGCGGCCAGACCAACATCAAAGGTCAGCAAAATCCTCATACGTTCGAACACCAATCCATGCACTCCATGATGATGGTATTCTGACATCTCCCACCTTTGCAGTCAATCGGGGAGCCCATAAAACGTACCAGGAGTCGAAGGCAGCAGAGACATTTTCTTTCTAGTCTGAAATGTTAGTCCCCAAACAGGGTGAGTACAACCACTTAGCAGTAAAAGATCCATCAAACTACACAATGCGACAAGCAAGACAACCAAGATTTCAAGTGAAATGCACAAATCATCTATGCAACCATGCATATAAACATTTTCTTTCATGGAAAACATTTTCCCCAAGGAATTCATTTTCCGTGAAACGAATGCCGGAAAATCTGTAAAACATTTTCCGGAAATTATTTTCCGCGAAACGAATAGAGCTTAAATATGATTACATTTTCCTATTTTTATCTCTGAATATCCATGACTGAATCAATTAGAATTGGAGCAAAGAATAAAATCAAATCCTCAAAGAACGAAATAGCCAAAGCCACGTTTACCGGACGTGATCTCAAACACCCAGCACCAAACTCTTCAAAACAAACAATCTAAAGGTTAGACAACTTTTCTTTCGATTCTGGACTCAAATGCACATTAACTAAACCAGAGGGAAGTGCTGGCAACTCATGAAGCATGTCGCAGTGAAGTACATCAAGAGTCTCCAGCTTGGAAAGATGCTTGATTTCAGGAGGTAGGCTGGAAATAGCAGAATATCGCAGCCTCAAGACTCTCACATTAATTAGCTCCCCAATGTCTCCAGGAATCTCCCCTTCTAAATTCCTACACGAGGCATGTATTTCTTCAAGGCTACGTAAACGCCAAATAAAACTAGGAAATTCGCTTATGAAGCAATAGTCCATCTTTAACACTCTCAACCTTTGCAAATTTCCAAAGGAATCTGGCAATTCTGAAATGCCTGTTCCCGAAATATCCAGCTCCACTAAAGAGCTTCCCAATCGGCCAATGGACTCTGGAAGTTCTTGTATCCAACGACAATTCCTCAATGACAAGCATCGGAGTTTCACCAGCTCTCCAACTCCATCGGGGAGTTTGGCAATCTTTGTATTATCAACCGAGAGTATTGAAAGTGATGTCAAGTGTTCAATTGAATGGGGAAGGAAACTCAACGACAAGCAATTGGAGGCACAGAGATTTTAAAGTTCCTTTGAATCACCTCCCAAAGGAATATCACGCACAGAAGTCTCATCAATGAGGAGGTCTTTCAAAGCTTTCAAGGCACCCAGTTCCGCAGGCAACTTGTTAAGTTCAGTGCAGGACTTCAAATTCAGGCAAAGCAATTTTTTGAGACCACCAACTGAAGGATCTAAACGGACCAACCGTGAGCATCTCTCTAGAATCAGCATCTCCAATTTCGGGAAGCTAGAAAATATCGGACTTTCCAGTAAGTCAGTACAACTGGTGAGATTTAAGACTTTCAATTGCTCCATCTATAAAACAGGAAATATCATAATGTCAATTGCCAGATAATTAACAGAATAAATGCATTAGAGCAGTAAATAGGAAACCACCTTGATTTTCCTCCAGCCTCCCCAATCTTCGGTAACTTTGCTCCATGAAAGATCAAGAATGACCAGGTCAGTCGGACTAAATTCTGCTGCTTCGAAATCCCTCGGGCACCCTTGCCAACGAAGCCACCTTAACTTTGCAAATACATTTGCAAAATTTCCAGTCATACTTGCATGATCCAATTTTAAGAACCTTATGTTTGGCATGCTCTTGAAATCGGTTTCCGTAAATGTACAGAGATGAAGATTTTTTAAGTCAAAGCAAAGGGCTTCCACCTTTTCCCTTCCCTACATTTGCCAAGAGTAAAAAATCAGTCCAAATCTGCAAAACACAATGGTAATGCTAACTGATAAGGACTGAGGTGCTTTCTTTTCCATGCGTGCAAAGAAGGCCTATAGATGGTAAAATAACTGAAGAACTGGATAACAAATTAAACCTTATACGTCAAGGGTTTCATTTTACAGAAGAAAACAAGCCATTGAACCAAAAGGCTTTACCGCTTTCCTGTTAATTACTTCCAGGTCTGTAACATGCATGTATTGTGTTTTGCGCCTTCCAGGATACTTAGGTTCTTCTTGATCTATAGTTATGCTGAGGCGCTTCGACAGTTTATGCATCCACAGAATGTTGTCTCCTCCAATTGTTGCTAGGGGCATCAAAACAAGGTGAGAAGGCAAAAAATCCTGATTAGGCCACATATATGATGCAATTCGGCTGTCCAGGCCATTGGCAAACCACGCTATGTCCCAAAATATTTGTTTCTGCTTTTCATCTAATGCTTCATAACAGAATTTCAAAATCTCCCTACCATACTTCAAAATCTCTCCCGAGTTCTCCTCTTGAAGTTTTATCAGGTCGTCTATCTTCCTCCAATCTTCTATTGTTTTTCCACGTAGAAATGAACCGATAACCTCAATAACAAGTGGAACCTGCTTTGACAATGCGCTTCCCAATTTCAAGATAGCCAGGTATTGGACCGTTTGTTCCTAAAGCATGCTTGCAAAAAAGTTCGAAAGCTCGATCATTATCCATCTCATTCACTTCATACATACGAGCCAAGCCTCGAGAGAATTCCACCATTTTCTAAAGTAACAATTATTTGACTTCCAGGACCAAACCAGTCAAGCTGCTCTCCCACAAGATCATCAATATGAGACTGTTCTTCCACATCATCTAGGACAATAAGAACTTTTATAGTGCGAAATACATCTCGGAAAAACATGATTCCTCCTTCGAACAAAGCAACATCACCATCTTGTTCAAGAATATCACGTGTCAACTTATTTGCACAAACTGAACACCACCAACGTTTTGCGTTGTTTCTCCAATATTTGCGAGAAAGCTACAACTATCGAAACGAGAGGAGAGTCGGTCATATACAGCCTTCGCAATAGTTGTCTTGCCGATTCCATTAGTTCCATGGATTCCAACAATGCGCACTCCAACCTCATCATCCTCGATCTCCAATAACTGGATTACATCCTTCACTCGATCATCAATACCAATTATATGTTCAGTAGTGGCAACTAAAGTCTGCAAGGACTCCACAGGCAAACTAGGAGGTCCCAACTCCTTGAGATGTACAAGTGGTGGAATCCGTTCCAAACTAGGACACTCCCATATCCTTAATGTTAACAGATTAGGAAGTGATAAGAGGGTATGAATATCACTTTCTGTGTACTCTGCTATGGGTAGCTCACCAATTTCCAAATGCTTGAGACTAGTGAGCTCACCAAGTGATGGGAGACTTTTGCATCGTGCACAATCAAACAACCGTAGCTGAACTTAGGCATGGGAGACATCCAGCTTGGAAACATTGCACCCCCATAAACTCTTAGTTCTAAGCTTCGAAGATTTTTGCTTGGCTGCAGCTCTTTGAGTAGAACTTCATCACATTCTTTTCCGGCAAATACTAATACTAGTGAAACAAAGGAATTCTTCTCCTTCAAGTTCGCGCCATTCGATTCTGCTGCTGCATCTTTTATTTTTCCCTTAACTTCAATTCTGAGGCTTCCTCTCAAATTGTTTAACCTGTTTAACTCCCCTAGCCCACCGTAACTCTTTCGGCAGGAATCATCCCCAGGCAAAATGAAATCTGTTAGAATGTGCAAAAGAGTCAACTCACCCATCCCTCGTGGCATATAAGATAGGGCATTACAGTTGCTAATGGAACTTAGCAACTTCTCAATACCGCTGTCATGTAAATCCAAGGCACGTAAGAACTTGAAACTAGAAATAAATTTGCGAAGAGTTTCTTCACCCATTTGAGTTTTACACCTCGAGCTTTTTCTTTGACTAGTTTTGATGAGTGTCCTCAGATAATATGCGCCGTGTATATATAAATCGCCCTCTGATAAAAGTAAATTTGAAACCCACGACATATGACGAGTTCTTTCTTCAGGGTATGACTGTAAAAGATAAATTCTTCCATACTCAGTTCCAGCAACATGGTGTGCTAGGTCTTGTAATAAATTATGCATTTTACAAGACATCACATTTCCAAGTTCATCTTTAACACAGTCTTGAAAGAAATTTCTCCCGAGTAGATCCATGAAATAGTCATGAGCAATATCTACCACGTCCCAATCTCCATTGTCTATGGACAGGATAAATCCTTCTGCCATCCAGAGACTCATCAACATTTGTTTATCAATCACCAAGTATTTGGGAAACAATGAACAGAAGGTAAAGTGTGACATCCCGATTTTCCACTTCTGTTTTCAATTCAATGAGTCGGGCTTTTTATCAACGTGCCTATAGCCTTTTTCTCTGAGTTGGCCACTCACGAGTTAACTGATCTATTAGGTGAAGCGGTTAAGGAATTTTAAAGCTACAAACTCGAGAATTCGACCAGGAACCGACTACTCAACCGTGCTAATCTGCAAGGGTCAATGCGGCGTTGTCAAAATCGATCAGAGATCAGAGATATGTTGATTCGACTGAGATATGTGATCAGTGAGTGGGTGATTCCATCTGATTGCAAAATTCTCATCGAATGACACTTGACTGATTATTCTGTCTTTTCTGTACCCTGTGTCCGCATTTGAAATCTCGAGATTTTCACGACAATCGAGAGTCGCCAATGTGTCGAAAATGTACATAGTGGCTTGAAAATAATCAACCACAGGTCAAATGCGCAAAAAATTCCTAAAAGCTACCCGGTAGATTAGGACACGCTAAAATCACGCCAGATTGAAATTAACAGTGAATTTAAACCCGATTTCAGAAATTGAAAGTTCTATAATGTCACAATTCATTTTAGGAACGTCGACTCATCCTCCGAAGATTTTTTTGCAAATCGAGACTTTCAGCGAAAAAGCAAAGTATGGTTATTTTGGATCGGGAAATCCGATGACTATTTTTGGTCGCGTTTTTGGGATTTGAGTTGAACGAATGGGCGAGGAAAAATGTGGATTGAAGTGAGGACACCTTGGATGAATTTATAGGCTTTGATTTGAGCTCAATTGGATGAAAATTGGAAGAGAAATTGAATGAAATTTAAGAGGCAAAGTCCAAAATTCGTAGGCCATGGGGGGAGCAACATTTTGGACCCATTGGCAAGCTTGTTGAGGAAGCTTGTGGGCTATCAAAGGGCTGAGGATGACAGACCAGATGGTGGGGCAAGAACTCAAGTGCCTAGGATATTTTGTGGCCCCCTCCTTGACCAGCTGCTTCTTCTTCCTCATTTGGCTTCACTTTCTCCATTGTTGAAGCAATTGAGAGCTTGAGAAACTAGAGGAAAGCCAGCAACACCCCTCCCTTGGCCGTCGCACACCACCTAGGCCATCGGAGCCATCGCCGGACCCATTCCTCAAATGTTTTCTCCTTCTTCCGGTTTCAACTCTAGCTGACCTTCGTGTGAAAAACCGAGTTAAAAGTTGTCTTCCCGTGTGAATTAGCTCACACTCCACTCACCATCATCTTCAGGACATCCATTCCTTATGGAGGAACTAAGCGGCTCACCGAAATGAGTCGCCGGCCGTCCCGTCCGCCGAAAAGAAGGAACTGGCCGCCGGACTGCCTGGTTCCGCTTGATTTCGCTGTTTCGACTTTGCAGCTTGTTTCTCCCCATTCTAGCCCTTCCTTTGCCAGTACCAACCACCAACAAGACCCCCGGGAGCCACAGGTTGCTGACCACGCACTCGCCGGAGCTCCGATCCGCTCGTTTCCTCGCCGTTCAGCCACTAGTTCTCTCTTTGCAATTCAACCAAGATCATCAGCAGAAACCCAGCAAGCCGTGAGGTCTTCGTGGCCCATTTTCAAGCCCTTCCCAACCTTGCTTGGTGACACCACTAGGAGGATTGTCGCCCGCCTTGGCGTCGTCGTCGCCGTGGACTCACCAGGACGCTAAACCGGTGAGTTTACTCACTAAACCTTGCTTAGGAGATTAATTATGCTTAAGGGTTGTTTTGATTAGATTAAGTATGGATTAGTGATATTCTTGGATTGTTAGATTAGCCTTAGAATCGATTAGTGTTAATCTAATTAGTGAGATTAGCACCTTTGAGTATGGTTTAGTCGAATTCAACGGTTTTTGCTGAGAACTGATTCCTGGACCCTCACCGTTTGCCATTTTTGTAGATCGAAATGAGTTGTGAATTTGAGGTCAGTTCTTTCTTAAGAAATTTTTTAAACATCGTCATATATAACATAGTCAAATTTATGACCTTTTGGAATTTATGACCTTTTGGGATTCTAGGGGTTTTTATCAACTCTTAGGGTTTTCTTCACAAAAGTTGTTTTTCACATATTCTCATTTAACATAGTCAAATTTCATATCAAATGGACAAGTTTTGGATCTCGAACCAAACTGATTTCGGAAAACAAACTTTCTGGAAATGAACCCAGTTTTTGGTACTGGATTGAGCGATTTACTGGGCCGAATATAGAAGGATCTGGGTTTACGTGTCTTCATGAAAAATGTTTTTTATGTGTACTTTATAACATATTCAAATTTGTGAATTTTTCGAACTCGTTTGGTTAGGTTTCTGGATTTAAACTTGACGTTCATCTGACGCATCTCATATGGTTATTTCGTAACCCCCCTTTTCTTTTCGTATGAGGAGGCGCGAGTGGCCCAATTTCTGCCAATTAGGACCGATTTTAGTTTGGTGATGGTTCTTGATGCTTTTCTTGCTTTAATAGTGTTTTTATTGACTTGTGAATTTAATTTATTAGTTATTTAATTCTGGAAATGTACTGTTCACAAGTTACTGTTCACGAAACACTATTCATGCACACTGTTCACCCGAGAATGAAAAGTTGTCCAATTTCACGTGTTTTGATCTTATGAGATGATTTGAGTGATTTTTAAAAAAAGGGAAATATGCCTAGTCCGAGGGACATTGGAAATGGACCGACTTTGGGAGAAAATGATTTGAAAGTGTATATGCAAGCGTGTATGCAAGGGCTAAGCGCTACACGATAGCGAGACTACGTGTGAGTTACCTCTAGCGCCTTATATTATTGCTTATACGTGAATAGGTTGTGAGCAGGTAAAGGGCTAAGTGCTACACGATAGCGAGACTACGTGTGAGTTATCTCTAGTACCTTATACTATTGTTTATTGTAACCAAGGGCTAAGTGTTACATGACGACTTGAGTTGCATGGGAATTATCTCTAGAGCCTTGTAGTATTGTCATGCATAGTGAAGGGCTGAGTGCTACATGATATTGAAACTCGTGTGAGCCACCTCTAGTGCCTTGCACTATTGCTATTTGTAGTCAAGGACTAAGTACTACACGATGGCGAGATTTCGTGTGGGTCACCTTTAGAGCCTTAGAATATCGCTTCTTGTAATCAAGGGCTAAGTGTTACATGGCGACTTGAGTCGAATGGGAACTACCTCTAGAGCCTTGAGTTTGTTTATTGTGAGAGGATGTTAAGTGGAATTCAAAATTTGATTATTGAGAGTGAATATCGGGGTGGATTGAACCGCCGATATGATTTACCCGCGCCTGATTATGGGACGAAATTGTGTGACATGGAATGGGACGTGTCATAATGATTTGGCCTTATAATCGGGACTTTTGTGTTTGATTGGTTTGATAGTGAGATGCTTGAAATGATGAGTGCATTGATAATATGCACATGTTTTACGAACTGTGCTTATGTGCAGGAAGGAACTGAGGCGAGGTAAGTCCTCTGTTCTAATTGTGTAGTTGAGTGGCTAGAGCGCCCTGAGGTGTATTTTCTTCCTAATAGGGGTTTAGGGGGTGAACTTGCTGACACATTGTCTCACCTCGTCGTGGGCTCAATTTTCAGGTCCGTAGGTGAGGGACCGAAGCCCCGAGTCTGTGGAGGTGGAATTTGAAGGATCGACGTTTGTGTCCAATGAGTAGGTCGTAGGACAACTTCCTTTTGAGAGTCGATCTTTTGTAGACTTTTGACTAGACTCGTTTTGTAACTAAACCCTGTTATTTATAAAAATTGGCTTTTCTGAAATGTGCCCTGCTTTCCTATCCCATGTTGTTTGTTGTGAGGGGTTTAATGTTTCACTTCCACATGTGCATTAAAAATGAATTGGGTTAGCGACGAGACCTGGGAACGTCGCATGTGTATCGACCATTAAGGGGTGGGCGCGCGCTCGAGGATCGGGGCGTGACATCCCCATTTAAGTGGTATCAGAGCAGGTCTGGGTATGGAGTGATAAGGTGCGATGAGTCATGGGATAGTTAGTAGGAATGGCTATTTTAATATGCTGATGCATGTGTGTGATAGCTGGTTGGTAGCTTGCTTGTGTGGTCACTCGAATTCTAATCTAGTATTGAAATTGGAAAACAGGTGTCTATAAAGATCCTGTAGCATGAGTGACCAGGAGCAAAGGACTCCCAGGAAGAGGGCAGTAGGCCCTGTGACTCGGGTTAGAACACCGACAAGGGTCAGTACCCGAGGTGACCGAGGTAAAGCACAGGCTGAGGCCAGCGCAAGCAGAGTAGCACCGCTGCTGGTTGGTGCTGGGGTAGCAGCCCCAGGTGATCTAGGAACTATTGGGATCACGCAACCGTTGGATGCTATGAGAGAGATGTTGGGGCAGCAGGCCCATAATCAAGCCGCTGCCTTCATCGCCGCTGTTGCAACCGCCTCTACCTCTTCTTTGCCAATCTTTGTTGCTGCACTGCGAGGTTCCGCGGGGAACGTGGGTGCCGGAAGACCAATTCATAAACTGGTGGAATAGTTTTCGAAATTGAATCCACCGAAGTTTACTGGGGCAAGAGACCCCGAAGTTGCTGCTCTGTGGATTCAAGGACTGGAGAAGACCTTTGCACTTTTGATGTGCATTGAGACTAAGAAAGTGGTCCTTGCAACCTACCAACCGGGAGGGAGTTGCGGGTGTTGGTGGAGAACAACCCAAGGAGCGATATTTCTGAAGGTGTAGCCCCAAAGTGGAACGCCTTCGTTGAGGTCTTCAACGGTAAATACTTTTCTGAGACTGCGAGAGAGATGAAGACGGTAGAGTTCCAACAACTTCACCAAGGCTCCATGACTGTAGATCAATACGAGGTGAAATTCGCTAAACTATCGCAATACGCTCCTGAGCTAGTTGAGAATCCAGCAAACTGAGTAAGAAGATTCAGAGACGGACTCAGGCCGAAGTTGAGGAGTCCATTGATTTTGCTGAATCTGAGAAATTATAATGAACTGTATGAGCAGCTTCAAATGATCGAGAGAGATCAGAATGAAAGAGCCACCGTATTTGGATCGCGGTTTGGGTCTAACCGAGATGAGAATCGATTTTGGGAAGAAACCCATGACTGAAGGAAGGTATCCCATTCCGCCCAACAAAAAGGATGAGATTGGAAAGTCAACGCACAACTTGAACGACGTGTGTCATTTCTGTAGGAAAAGACATGGTCCGGCTCCATGTTATAGGAGGACGGGAGCTTGTTTTAAATGTGGCCAGCAAGGCCACTAGTTCAAAGATTGTCCACACGAGGCAAGTGGGACCACAAGCTGCTTCTACCACCGCCGCGATGGGACGAACGGAGGAATGCACCGTAGACAAGACGTCACTAGGATGGCAAAGGGACAGGAATGAACCAAGGCGAGCGATGCGTCGATCAGGGGAAATAATGTTTTTGGGGTAATTTTATCAGAGTGGCGCAGCGAAATTTTGGTTAAGCTTATAGAATTTCAGTTTGTTGAAATGAAGTTGTAGAAAGGAAAATCACTAGCTAGAGTTGTACTTAACTATTTTGCTTATGTATAACTGTGGTGTCATATATAAAAAGGGTTGGTTCAAGAAACATCTTGTGGTAATGAATTGTTGTTGTAAGGTAATATAGTTTAACCCGTTAGCGTGTGGGAGTTTTGAGCTTGTTGGGAACCGAGAAGGACCTTTGATTATTTTATTTCGTCACTTAAGGCAATCGGTTTCTGGAGGTAGGTTGCCAAGATTATTTGGCAACTGTAATGGATGCGACAGTTGAGGAATCGAAGATGGAGAACGTAGCTATGGTATGGGAGTTTTCTAAGATGTTTCTTGAAGGATTAACTAGTCTTCCCTCGGAAAGGGAGATTGAGTTCGTGTTTGAGTTAGCCCCTAGGATAGAGCCAATCTCTAAGGCCCCTTACTGTATGCTGCTACCAAAATTGAAGGAACGGAAGTTACAGATGCGTTGAGTCAAAAGTCATTGATTGCACAGATGGTGATTCCGGCATGGATTTTACTCGAAGGAGCTAGAGATTCGGTTTTCAAATTTGAAAGTTGACAGATCCAGAGATTTAGAAGATCCTGCAAGAGGATACCGAAAAGTGAAAGGCTGATTTTCAGATGGCAAATGACGAAACACTAAGGTTCCGAGGACGATTGTGTGTACCTAACGATGCAGAGCTTAAAGAAGAGATCTTATCGGAAGCTCATTGTAGCAATTACAGCATTCATCCTGGTAGTACGAAGATGTATCAGAATCTGCGTCAACAGTATTGGGGGACCGGTGTGAAGGCGGACATCACCAAGCATGTCACCAACTGCAACCTCTCGAAATTCCCGAGTGGAAATGGAAACACATCACAATAGACTTTGTGACAGGCTTACCAATGAGTCAGAGAGGTAATGATTCCATTTGGGTAGTGGTCGACAGACTAACGAAGTCGGCTCACTTCATCGCAGTACGAAAGGACCTTGATTTGGATAGGCACGCAGAGTTGTACGTGCGTTAGATAGTTCATCTGCATGGAGTGTCGGTGACGATTACATCAGACAGAGACCCGAGGTTCACGGCTACCTTTTGGAAAAGCTTGCAAAGTGCTTTAGGAACGAAGCTGTAGTACAGTACGGCCTATCTTCCTCAAACGGATGGCCAGTCTAAGAGGACGATTCAAACCCTCGAAGACATGCTGCGAGCTTGCGTGTTGGGTTTCAAGGGAAGTTGGGAGCAACAGCTTCATTTTGTCGAGTTCGCCTACAACAACAACTACCAGCAGAGCATTCAAATGGCTCCCTTCGAAGCGTTGTATGGCAGAGCATGCAGAACGCCAGTGTGTTAGGATGAGGTCGAAGAGCGAAAGATCACGGGCCCAAAGTTAGTTCAGCAATCAGTGGATGCAGTTGCCGTCATCAGAGACAAATTAAAGACCGCTCAGAGTTGCCGGAAAAGCAACGTAGATAAGCGTCGAAGGCCTTTGGAGTCCTAAGTTGGTGATCACGTTTTTTTTTAAGGTGTCACCAATGAGGGATACTTCGCGCTTCGGCAAGAAAGGAAAGCTGAGTTCGAGGTACATAGGTCCCTTTGAGATTCTTGAAATAATCGGGATCCCAGCGTATCGTCTTGCATTACCGCCGAAGCTGGCACAAGTGCATGATATCTTTCACGTGTCGATGTTGAGGAATATGAGCCTGACCCAACCCACGTGCTTAATTTTGACGAATTGAACGTGGACGACAGAGTGTTGTACGTTGAAACACGGTTCAGATTGTGGATCGGAAAGAATAGGTTCTGCACACCAAGACCATTACGTTGGTCAAAGTGGTCTGGCAACACCACGGCACTGAAGGAGCAACCTGGGAAAGTGAAGATTTGATGAGATGACTGTACCCCCACCTTTTTGTTTAAAAGATTGTAATGGTTTAAATTCCGAAGACGAAATTTTTATAAGAAGGGAAGAGTTGTGACATCTTGATTTTCCACTTCTGTTTTCAATTCAATGAGTCGGGCATTTCATCGACGTGCTTATAGCCTTTTTTTCTAAGTTGGTCACTCACGAGTTAACTGATCTATCAAGTGAAGCCGTTAAGGAATTTTAACGCTACAGACTCGAGAATTTTACCAGGAACTGACTACTAGACCGTGCTAATCAGCAAGGGTCAATACGGCACTGTCAAAATCAATCAGAGATCAGAGATAGGTCGATTCTACTGAGATATGTGATTAGAGAGTGGGTGATTCCACCTGATTGCAAAATTCTCGTCGAACGACACTAGACTGATTATTCTGTCTTTTCTATACCCTGTGTCTACATTTGAAACCTTGAGATTTCCATGACAATCGAGAGTCGTCAATGTGTCAAAGATGTACATTGTGGCTTGAAAATAATCAACCACAGGTCAAATGCGCCAAAAATTCCTAAAAGCTACCCGATAGATTAGGACGCGCTAAAATCGCCCCAAATTGAAATTAACCGCGATTTAAACCCGATTTCAGAAATTGAAAGTTCTATAATGTCACAATTCATTTTAAGAACGTCGACTCATCCTCCGAAATTTTTTTTGCAAACCAAGATTTTCAATGAAAAAGCAAAGTATGGTTATTTTTGGATCGGGAAATCCGACGACCGTTTTTGGTCGCGTTTTTGGGATTTGAGTTGAACGAATGGGCAAGGAAAAATGTGGATTTAAGTGAGGACACCTCGGATGAATATATAGGCTTTGATTTGAGCTCAATTGGATGAAAATTGGAAGAGAAATTGAATGAAATTTAAGAGGCAAAGTCCAAAATTCGTAGGCCATGGGGGAAGCAACATTTTGGACCCATTGGCAAGCTTGTTGAGGAAGCTTGTGGGCTGTCAAAGGGCTGAGGATGACAGACCCGGTGGTGGGGCAAGAACTCAAGTGCCTAGGATATTTTGTGGCCCTCGCTTGACCCGGTTGCTTCTTCTTCCTCATTTGGCTTCACTTTCTCCATTATTGAAGCAATTGAGAGTTTGAGAAACCGAGAGGAAAGCCAGCAACACCCCTCCCTTGGCCGTCGCACACCACCTAGGCCATCGGAGCCACCGCAGAACCCTTTCCTCCCCATGTTTTCTCCTTACGCCGGTTTGCTCCGGTGACCTTCGTGTGAAAAGCCGAGTTAAAAGTTGTCTTCACGTGTGAATTTCCTCACGCTCCACCCGCCATCATCTTCAGGACATCTAGTCCATACGGAGGAACTTCGCGGCTCCTCGGAACGAGTCGCCAGATGTCCTGTTTGCCGAAGAGAAGGAACCGGCCGCAAGACCGCCTTGTTTCGCCTAGTTCCGCCTATTTCGACTTTGCAGCTTGTTTCTCCCAATTCCAGCCCTTCCTTTGCTCATACCAACCACCAACAAGACCCCCTTGACCCCCGGGAGACACCGGTTGCGACCACCCACTCGCCGAAGCTCGATCAGCTCGTTTCCTCGTCGTTCAGCCGCTAGTTCTCTCTCCATAGTTTAGCCAAGATCAGAAGCAGAAACCCAGCAAGCCGTGAGGTCTTTGTGGCCCATTTTCAAGCCCTTCCTGGCCTTGCTTGGTGACGCTGCTAGGAGGATTGTCGCCCGCCTTGGCGTCGCTGTCGCCGTGGACTCACCGGAACGCTAAACCGGAGAGTTTACTCACTAAACCTTGCTTTTGAGGTTAATTATGCTTAAGAGTTGTTTAGATTAGCTTAAGTATGGATTAGTGATAATCTAGAATTTGTTAGATTAGCCTTAGAATTGATTAGTGTTAATCTAATTAGTGAGATTAGCACCTTTGAGAATGGTTTAGTCGAATTCAGTGGTTTTCCCTCATAACTGATTCCTAGACCCTCGCCGTTTGCCTTTTTTGTAGATCGAAATGGGTTACGAATTTGAGATCAATTCTTAAGAAATGTTTTAGACATCTTCATATATAACATATATTTTTCTCAAGATTTTTAATGATTTAAAAGATGGAGATATCTGCTCCGTCATTTACAAATAGAATCTCTTACTGTGCTGGAATTTGTGACCTTTGGGGATTCTAGGGGTTTTTATCAACTCTTAGGGTTTGAATTTCAAAATATTTTCTTCACAAAAGTTGTTTTTCGTATCTTCTCATTTAACATAGTCAAATTTTAGATCAAATGGACAAATTTTGGATCTCGAACCAAACTATTTCGGAAAACAAACTTTCTAGAAATGAACCCAGTTTTTGGTACTAGATTGAGCGATTTACTGGGCCGAATATAGAAGGGTCTGGGTTTAGGTTTCTTCATGATTTTTTTTTTTTTATGTGTACATTACAACATATTCAAATTTGTGAATTTTCCGAACTCGTTTGGTTAGGTTTTTGGATTTAAACTTGGAGATGCGTGAGTGGCCCGGTTTCGGCCAATTAGGACCGATTTTAGTTTGGTGATGGTTCTTGATGCTTTGCTTGCTTTAATTAGTGTTTTTAATGACTTGTGAATTTAATTTATTAGTTATTTAATTTTGAAAATTTACTGTTCACAAGTTACTGTTCAAGAAACACTGTTCACGCGCACGGTTCACGTGCATTGTTCACCCGAGAATGAAAAGTTGTCCAATTTCATGTTTTTTGGTCTTATGAGATGATTTGTGTGATTTTTACAAAAAGGTAAATATGCCTAGTCTGAGGGATGTTGGAAATGGACCGCCTTTGGGAGAAAATGATTTGAAAGTGTATATGCAAGCGTGTATGCCAGGGCTAAGTGCTACACGATAGCGAGACTACGTGTAAGTTACCTCTAGAGCCTTATACTATTGCGTATACGTGAATAGGTTGTGAGCAGTTAAAGGGCTAAGTGCTACACGATAGCGAGACTACATGTGAGTTACCTCTAGTACCTTATACTATTGCTTATTGTAACCAAGGGCTAAGTTTTACATGACAACTTGAGTCGCATGGGAATTACCTCTAGAGCCTTGTAGTATTGTCATGCATAGTGACGGGCTAAGTGCTACACGATATTGAAACTCGTGTGAGCCACCTCTAGTGCCTTGCACTATTGCTATTTGTAGTCAAGGACTAAGTACTACACGATGTGAGATTTCGTGTGGGTCACCTCTAAAGCCTTAGACTATCACTTATTGTAATCAAGGGCTACGTGTTACATGGTGACTTGAGTCGCATGGGAACTACCTCTAGAGCCTTGAGTTTGTTTATTGAGTGGGGATGTTAAGTGGAATTGGAAATTTGATTATTGAGAGTGAATATCGGGGGTGGATTGAACCACCGATATGATTTACCTGCATCTGATTATGGGACAAAATTGTGTGACACGGAATGGGACGTGTCATAACGATTTGTCCTTATGTCGGATTTCTGTGTTTGATTGGTTTGATAGTGAGATGCTCCAAATGATGAGTGCATTGATTATATGCACATGTTTTACGACCTGTGCTTATGTGCAGGAAGGAACTGAGGCGAGGTAAATCCTCTGTTCTAATCGTGTGGTTGAGTGGCTAGAGCGTCCTGAGGTGTATTTTCTTCCTAATAGGGGTTTAGGGGATGAACTTGCTGAGACATTGTCTCACCCCGTCGTGGGCTCAATTTTTAGGTCCGTAAGTGGAGGACCGAAGCCCCGAGTCTGTGGAGGTGGAGTTTGAAGGATCAACGTTTGTGTTTGACGAGTAGGTCGTAGGACAGCTTCCTTTTGAAAGTCGATCTTTTGTAGACTTTTCACCATACTCGTTTTGTAACTAAACCCCGTTGTTTATAAAAGTTGGCTTTTGTGAAATGTGCCCGCTTTCCCATCCCATGTTGTTTGTTGTCAAGGGTTTAATGTTTCACTTCCACTTGTGCATTAAAAATGAATTGGGTCAGCAACGAGACCTGGAAACGTCGCATTTGTATCGACCATTGAGGGATGGGCGCGCGCTCGAGGATCGGGGCGTGACACAAAGCACTGTTTTACATGGCATGGGAGATGACTATAACTAAGCTCAAGTAAGTCTTTAGAAACTCCTAAGATCTCGTCCTCAAAATGTAACCACTCAGCTTCAGTTTTCTTGAAGAATAATAGACTTCCAATCATTCGTATTGCCAAAGGGCTTCCATCACACATTTTGACTATCCGCCTCCCGATATCTACCTTAATTGGATTTCTAGTCTCTTCTTCTTCCTGACAAGCCATTCTCATCAATAAATCAAAAGACGACTCTATTGGAAGGGCCTCGAGACAATAAAATGGGGTTGTACTCGGACAGTCCGCAGCTGAAGATATGTCTATAGTTATCAGAATCTTGCTTCCTTGGGAACCTCCCATCAATAAAATTCTCAAGCTCCCCCATTGTTCAGGAGCCAAATACCACACATCTTCAATAACATGGAGATATTTTCGCAGTTACTCCATGTCATCTACTCTCTCTGTTGTCTCTCTTCCTCTGATTTTTTGCACTTCCCTTTCGATACATCCTAAGTCTTTGTAACACATACAGACCCATATCCTTACATCGAAATGCTTCTTGACCATGTCATCTTCATATAGACAGTGAGCAAGAGCCGTCTTTCCAATCCCAGTCTGACCCCTATTACAAAGAGAGAAATTTGTTCATCAGTGTTAGAGTCTAACAAGAAGTTCATAATTGCGCTTTTATCATCCTCTCTCCCTATAATCTCCTCATCGTACACAAAGGACTCCAAACGCTCTCGTCTCTCTACACGCACATCCTCCACGCACTCTCACAAGCCTAAATCCCTCCCTTCGGCAGCGATGGCTTCTATTCTCTCCCTAATTTTCTTCGCATGGGTGCTCATCTCCAGCCTTAAATCAGGTTTTTCAGAAGGCGAAGAGGAGGAGGGAATTACCTACTTCAACTTCTCATCTTTGCTCGGCGATTTTCTTAATTGCATAACTTCCAGGTTCCATTCTTCGAGTAAGTCCTCCGCATCATAGAAAGCATCTTTTACATCCCACAGCCATGGTTCGATTCTCCAGTGTCCTCTGAATCTCCGCTTTTCCGCATCGGGCACTATACTTTGGAGAAAGGAAAAGGTTTTCTTCAGCTTGGACAATTCGCCGCCAGCGCCCCATAATTCTCCATCATTTGGGAAATCATCCAGAAGTTTAGCTACTCTCAAGATGAGTGCTTCCGCCATGGCTCTTCGGGGGTGAAGGGGATCCTGCGCCTCCTCTTTTTCTTTTGCGGAGGATGCTCTGCCGATGCCGAGTCGCGCCTTGTTTGGTCTCCTCTCGTTCTATGAACAGCCACGCCTTGTTTGGTCTCCTCCCGTTCTATGCACAGCCAATCAGTATCAAAAAGACGAAGATACCCTCATTTAACAATACGGGGATGAACAAAATCGGGCATGTGGGGCCGCCATTTCCCACTCCCTCTTTATGACGGTAAAGACTTTTGAAAATGGGATATGTTGACGGGAAGTTTTAAAAGTGGTCAAAAACGTGCGAGGTGCAATAGAGTCTTTCTATTAATTTCGTCTAACTTGATTAATAAAAAATAAATATGTTATTTTTTAAGATTTTCACTCTTTCTCACGTGACAATGACATGACTAAAACAACGTCATTTTGGTTAAAATCTGATTTTTAATACAATTTTATTTAAATTAAATAAAAAAGGAAGATGATAAGTTAAAATTTTAAAACAAAGAAAAACTTTGTATGTTATTTTAACCACGTCATCGTCACATAGGAAAAAAAATAAAAAATCCATGTTTACATTTTCCATCGACCAAGTTGGACGGAATTAACAAAATGACTCGATTGCACTAATCTGACAAATTTCAGAGTTTAATTGCATATTTTATAAATTTTAAGATTCAATTGCACTTTTATGACAAGTTTTAGGACTTTTGATACATATATTCGTTTGTTTGAGTAGGGATCTAATGTGGAAAGAAAAATGCTACTAAAAGTTCACCAGAACAGATGAAGGATAAAGAGTTAAGGAAATAATCAACGCTTATAGTCTTCCAAAAGAGGACACATTAGGATTTGCTAAGACATAATCAACATTGAAACTCTACTGGATGAGCAGATAATTGAGGATTAGTAAGGCAGTGAGGACCATTTAGAGTCTACCAAAACAAAAAAGGTGGATCCGGATAAGCAAGAAAATTAAAAAAGATAAAAAGAAAAGAAAGCTCAACTTTATACTATTTCCTAAATTCTAATACAATGTTTTACAACATTAAAGCTCATTAAAATAATTCTTTTCGATTGAAAAAACTTGTAGTATCAAATGGGGCAAATATAAATCTTAATTGGAAGCAAAACGTATAGATAGCGCAATAAAGGTATTTGCTTGCAAGTACCTCTTACAATTTAGGATCTATTTGGTAACATGCCAATTTTTATATTTTTCTTTTCTTTTATTTCCTATAATATAGAAAGAAAAGAAATCCATTTAGTAACGTCAGTTAATTTTTCTATTATTGAAAATAGAAAAGTGGCCAGTAAATAGATTTGGAATGGAAATAAGAAGTAAAAAAAAAAAATGTTCCCAAGAATAATTTCTTAAACAAGGTTAGTCTCCTTTTCTTTCTTTTCTTCTTTTTCCTTTCTTTCTCTTCATCCTCTAGTCAATTGCTGAGCCTCGGTGAGGTTGACCTCGCCAGACTTAGGTAAGCCTCGCCGTGACTGGGCGAGGCTAACCTCACCCTATTCTAGCAAGGTCGAGCCTTGCTGACCATTGCTGAGGCCTAGCGACTAACTATAGGAAGGAGAATAAGGGAGGAAAAAAAAGAAAAAAAAATAGAAAAATCTAATAAAATTATTTTAAAAACTTAGGATATGTTCATTAGAAGTCATAAAAGTTGTCATAAAAATATAATTGAATTCTAAAATTTTCAAAAAGAGCAATTAAGTCTTAAAAATTGTCAAATTGGTGTAATTGAGTCATTCTAATAATTTCGCCCAATCCAGGTTAATGAAAAATGCTGACTAGGATTTTTTTATTACTTTCTCTCTCCTACGTGGCACTATGTGGCTACTGTTGAGAAAACTCCTACCAGGTTTTGAAATTGACAAAACTTTCTTGTTTTTATTCTTATTCTAAAGAATACTAGACTTCTGAAGTCATATTGTAGACTCTTGTCAAAGTTTATCCATTCCAGAAATCTTTCCCACTCTGATGTAATCCAAACTGAAACCAAGTCTAGAACGAAGATATAATCAGACTCAAGATTATTGATCTTACGACAAGGATTTAGTATGAACGTTATAGAGATTTATCTTTAATATCTAGCTTTCTAGCAAAAAATCTCACTTACCTTTTATAAATACATTGATGGAATCAATTACAAATTGATGATATCAATCTTGAAGATAAGTTCCTTTTTGGGAAGTATATACTTATGGAAACCTAGATTCTGATTGTATGGGTGACCCGAATCAACATATTTTCATCTCAATCTTTAAACGGCTACAAGATTTCATTAATCAATTCTATCCAACAGATTGATTGGAAAAAATTCCTCTAAAAAATACCAACGGGTAGTAAGGCATAGAGGAGTATTTAAGGAGGTCATTCAGTCTATTTGAGATAGAGTGTGAAAATTGAGATTCCAAAGTTTGAAGTTTTTCCAACCATTTGTTCTTCAATGATAGCACTTACAAATTGTATTCAAGAGAGAAAAACACAAGAAGAGTGACTTAGTGAGAGAAAAAGAAATCTTCCACTTAGTGTTTGCACTCGAAACATTATACTTTTCTATTGATACTTTAGTAAATTTCAACTAGAAGGTTGTTAGCATGGGAGAGTGGACGTAGGCTTGATCTAAGCCGAACCACTATAAATCTCGTGTGCAATTTTCTCTTCCCTTAACTCTTTTCAACTTTATTTGTTGCAATCTTCTTTTGGACTTCTCAAAATTCTAAATCATCTCTATTTGAGTCTAAAATTTCTTCAAAAGTCTAGTGGCGCTTATAGTCAAACTTTGACTCATCCTCAGACTTTGTTTGCAACATAATTTATTCTGCATTTATTTGCTTAATTTTATTTAACACCTATTCACCTCCTCTAGGTGGTAGTACTAGCATTTTCAATTGGTATCAGAGTTTTGGTGCTCGTTTTATTGAAGTGTTTTTACTTTTGATTTAAAGATTTTCTATGGCTAGTATCTTGGCACCAGGGCTTATTGAAGGACAAAGCAATACTAGGCCACCCTATTTTGATGGAAAAGAATATAATGTGTTGAAGAATAAAATGAAGGCATTCCTGAGATCCAGAGATCCTCTGGAATGAGATGTTGTAGAAAGAGGAATCAATCCAAAGGCAGCTTGAGCTTCAAACAAGGGAAAAGAAGTCATAGATAAAGATGCTGAGGAATCCAACCAAGCAGAAATTACCAAGAGACAGGCTCTTGATGCAAAAACTATTTATTCTTTATACTACAAATTGTCTCCTGCTGGATATAATAGGATCTCTTCATGTGAAACAGCTAAAGAAGTCTAGGATAGGTTTCATGTCACTTATGAAGGAACAGATCGTGTATAGGAGACAAATATAAATATCTTACTTAGCCAATATGAATCTTTTAGAATGAAGCATGTGGAGTCTATTGGAGATATATTTAGCCGATTTACAGAAATTGTAAATGAATTGGCATATTAAGCTCAACCAATCTCTGCTCCAATGAAGGTCAACAAACTTCTGCGAGGACTTTCAAAGGGCTGGAATCATGTGAAGACATCTATTCAGGAGACACAAAGAATCATGCCTCTTTCTGTTGACGAGCTGATAGGCACTCTTCAATCATATGAAGTGGAACAAAACAATGACGAAGAAGATCCAAAAGGCAAGAAGTCAATTGCGCTTAAGTCTAACGCTAATTTTGATGATACAGACACAGACGATGACATGGACGAGGAGGAGCTGGCTCTTATGATAAAGAAATTCAGAAAATTGAATAGGAAGGAGATTGAATTGGAAAAAGTAAAGCAAGCAAAATTCCCAGAAGAGATCGATGGAAGATGTTGAAACAAGCAATGATGTAATATGTTTTGAGTGCAAAAAGAATGGACATATCAAGCCCAACTGTCCCTTGCTAAAAAAGAAGAAAGGAAAGTATGAAAGATACAAGAAATTTCTTAAGGCATAAACCTGGAGTGACATGGAATATGGGGAAAGTGAAGAGGAGTTTGTAAATATTTGTCTAATGACTCATTCAAAGTCGGACTCGGAATCTAAGTCAAACTCGGATCTGAGACTCAAAATCGACAAGGAAATCGAGGTAAGTAATTCGGAAATTCCTATTAAATTTTTAAAGTATATAGATGAACTTTGCTTGAACCTCAAATCCTCTCTTAAAAGGATTTCCGAACTAAAGAAGAAAAATTCAAAACTCAAGCAATAGGATAATTCTTGGAGAGAAAAGTTTGAGAGTCTGAAAAATGATTTTGATGGTTTGAAAGAAAATGCTAATTCTCTTTCAAAAGAAAATGAATGTTTGAAAAAGGAGATTTCAGATATTTCTACAAAGTTTTCCAAGAGATCAAAAACTTTAGAGAAAATCCTTTCAGCTCATATATCATATTATAACAAGTCTGGTTTGGGTCCGAGTAAAGAAAATACTCATTCGATCGATTTTCCTAAAGTCAATGAGAAACTTAGACAACGACTTCTAAAATCTTCTTACAAAAATCACTTTCAAAAAGTTTTTGTAAAACTTGTTCTTGGGAATACTCTTAAATGTTCTAAGTGTAACAGCTCGAACAACCACTCCAAGCCCAGCCCGTGCAGTGGCGGCCCACACAGGTTAAGTTTAATCTGGGCCAACCCATTGAGGCCCAACCCTACCAGTGGGTACCTTACCCATGGTACCTTGGGCCAAGCCCAAGTTCATCATCGCCTGGTTATGTGGGCCACCAGAGCCACATCCAAACCGATGGGAGCCCACCAACCACGAGTTGGGCAAGCCCAACCGTCAGATTGGAGCGAGACGGCGGGTCGGGTGAACCGGGTATAGGAAAAAATCCCTACCCGGGATTTTTTTAATGCGGGTTACCAATTCGGGTCAAGTGAATCGGGTTCGGGGACAAATCCCTACTCGAATTTCGTGCTCGGTTTCCTGCCGCTTCCAGTCACGGCCGTCACTGGCCGACCGAAGCCCGGTGACCCTTTGTATGTCTCGACCGCCGACGGTCCCGAGTTGCGGCCCGATTAGCTTGTAATTAACTAGGCAGAGAACTACTCTAGGTGGTCTCGAGACTTCCGGCATGCCCTAGTGACGAAGGACAAGGATGGGTTCCTCGACGTAAACTGTTTTGATTCCCTCCAACAATCGACTAACCTGACACTAGAGAAAGTGCAATTAGCTCGTTCGGATGTGGATCGGCAATCGCATATCTGCGAGATGTTGCAGGCTGGTCTTCCACAAACGGAGGACTCAAAGAACATGTGGGAAAACATCAAGCAGATGTACAACAAGTTAGACCAAGCACGAATTTTTTCTCTTATGCAGGAACTCAGTGAACTCAAATAGAGAAACATGATAGTCTTGGCCTGTTACAACAAGTTGTCATCCTTGTTAAATGACCTCGAAGCTGCGGAGGAAAAGCTTGAGGGACCAAAGGAGACGCTCACATAGTATCGATCCATGAAAGAAAGAGAAAAGACGACCCGTTTTTTGTTAATTTTGAACGAATCGTACCTGACTTTTTGTTCACCGATCTTGGCTATGAAACCGGTGCCACCCCTTGGACGGAATTTTCAATTGGCCGTCCAGGAAGAGAGCCACGGCTAGCATCGTCGGAGCCGGCAAAAGGAGGCGGCAATTTCACGAGGCGAGCGGCGAGACTTAGGGCCGAAAACCCTAGCACACAAGAAAGACTCATAGTAAGAGGTGTTAGGGTTCGGGGCTGTGGACATGTGTCACGCCCCGATCCTCGAGCGCATGCCCATCCCTCGGTGGTCGTTTAAATTGTGACATCCCAGGATGCGTCGCCAACCCATTCATTTTCATGCGCATGCGGAAGCGTATAAATAAATCCCCAGATAGCACAAAGATGGGATAGAAAAGCGGGGACCACAAATTCACAAAACACACTTTCATAATGAACTGGATTTTGGTACAAAAAGATCGGCTTCCAAAAAGAAGTTGTCCTACGACCTATTTGTCGAACACTTTCGCCGATCCTTCGGACTCCACCTCCACAGACTCCGAGGGCTTTGGGTCCTCCACAACCGTCATTTAAGGACCTGAAAAGGTTAAGCCCACGATGGGGTGAGACAATGTCTTAGAAAGTTCACCCCCTAAACCTCTATTAGGAAGGAAATATGCCTAGGGCGGCCTATACACACAATACAGAGGACTTACCTCACCTCAGTTCCCTCCTGCACGTCAGTACAATTCATATATCACATATGTGCAGTAATAACACTCGATCACTTGGAACGTCTCAATTCACATCTCCATCAATCATCACATCAATTAATCTATCACAAAAAGGGTTCCGATTATGAGACCAAATCCTAATTACACGTCTCATACCGTGCCACACAATTTTGTCCCATAATCAGGTGTGATTAAACCACTCATCCATGTGTTTCAATTTTTAATCACGGCCTGCTCAGTGCTCGGTGGTTAATCACGGCCCAATGGACACGGTATACTGAAAGTTCAGTGGTTAATCACGGCCCAATGGGCACGGCCTACTCGAAGTTCGGCGGTTAATCACTCAATTGCACTCAATTGCATAAATTATCAACCAATGCCACATCACCAAGGACAACCACAAAACCACTACCGGTTCTAACCGGCAAAAACGGTCCACTCGCGCGTCTCCGAGTTTAAATCCAAAAATCTAATCAACCGAGTCAGAAAATTTCCTAAATTTGAATATGTTATAACAAACACACAACTAACATTTTTAATGAAGACATCTTAACCCAGATATTTCTAGATTCGGCTCAGTAAATCGCTCAATCCAATACAAAAACTGGGTCTGTTTCTAAAAAGTCTGTTTTCCGAAATCAGTTTGGTTCGAGACCCAAATCTGGTCCATTTGATCGAACTTTGACTATGTTAAACTAAAAGATGTGGAAAACAACTTTTGTGAAGAAACTATTTAGAAATTCAAACCATAAGAGTTGATAAAAAAAAAAAACCCTAGAATCCGTAAAGGTCACAAATTCCAGCATAGTCCGAGATTTAGTTCACAAATGACGGAGCTAAATTTTCATACTTTTAAATCTCTAAAAATCTTGAGTAAAATATATGTCATATCTAAAGCTGTCTAAAACATTTCTCAAGAAGAAATCAACCTCAAATTCGTAACCCATTTTGATCTGCAAAAATGGCAAACGGCGAAGGTCCAGAGATCAGAACTAAAGAAAGTCCACTGAATTGGACTAATCCATCTCAATGGTGCTAATCTCACTAATTAGATTAACACTATCCATTCTAAGGCTAATCTAACCATTCTAGATTAGCACTAATCCATCTTAACCTAAACTAATCAACCATTAAGCATAATTAACCTCCTAAGCAAGGTTTAGTAAGTAAACTCACCGGTTTAGTGGGCCGGTGAGTCCACAGCGATGGCAACGCGGAGGCTACGCATGGGGACCTCAACCACGACGATCCGAGGTGGTCCCAAGGCTGAAACAACAGCCACAAACTCGAACTACCTCTGCAACTCCGAAAAATTGAACTGCTGGAGGACAAACGAAGTTGATCAGAGCTCCAGCGAGGGGTTGGCCGGTGACTGGCGACACCTAGGGGTCAAAGGGGACCTGCTGGTGGTTGGGATGTGTGAAGGTAGGGTCAAAATAGAAGAAAAACGGCTGAAAATAGGCAAAACAGGCAAAGTAGTGCGAGCGGGCAGGCGGATCGACGGACCGGCAAGCGGTTTCTTTCGGCCGGGCGGCGGGTTAGCCGGCGGCTCCGTTCGACGAGCGGCCGGGTCCACCCATACGGTTTGTGCATTCCAAAGACGATGGAGGGTGGCAAGGGAGCTGATTCGCACGGGAAGGCAACAATCAACTCAGGTTTTTAGAGGAATGTCAGCTGGAGCAAAAGCAAGAAGAAAGGAAAACAGAGGAGAGAGGGCTGCGAATTTGCTTGGGCAGAAGTAGAGGGGAGAGAGGGTCGGGATAGCTGGCTGTCCTCTGGTTCTTTGAGCTCACAAAATGCTTCAACAATGGATAAAGCAAGGTGAAGAGGAAAAAGATGGCTGCTCAGCTGAAGGGGGACCACAATTTGGCCTCCAAAGTCCACACTTCTATCCATTTTCACTCATTGTATGCCCCCACCACCTTGGTTGTCTTCCTCAGCCAATTTGCAGCCCTCAAAGCTTCCTCAACAAGCCTCCAAGTGGTCCAAATGTTGCACCCCGAGGGACGTACGAATTTTGGAACATTTTTCCACTCAATTCATTCAATTCCCATTCAATTCTCCTCCAATTGGACTCAATTGAAGCCCCATAAAATCAACCAAGGTGCCCACACTTGAATTCACATTTTTTCTCATCACTTGAACCCTTGACGGCCAAAATTGCGATAAAAAAGGGCCCTCGGATTTTCCCTGTCCAAAATACCCTTACTTTGAATTTTCGCCAAAAATCTCGGTTTACATAAAAAATCTTCGGAGGATGAGTCGACGTTCTTAAAATGAATCGTGACATGACAGAACTTTCAATTTATGAAATTAGGTTTAAATTCGCGGTTAATTTCAATTTAGCCCGATTTTAGCGTGACCTAGCCTACAGGGTAGCTTTTAGGAATTTTTAGTGCAATTGACCCGTGGTCGATTTTTTTCGAGCCACACTATACATCTTCGACACATTTGCAAGTCTCGGTTTTCGTGAAAATCTCGAGGTTTCAAATACGGACATAGGGTACCCAAAACGACAGAAAAATCGGTTTAGTGCCGATCGACGAGAATTTTGCAATTAGGTGGAATCACCCACAGTAAATCACATGGTTCAATCGAACCGACCTATCTCTGATCTCTGATCAATTTTGACAGTACTGTATTGACCCTTGCAGATTAGCACGGTCGAGCAGTCGATCCCTGATTGAAATCTCAAGTCTTTTGCATTAAAATTCCTTAACGGCTTCATCTGATAGACTAGTTATCTCGTGAGTGATCAACTCAGAGAATAGAACTATAGGTGCGTCAATGAAAAACCCAGCTTATTCAATCGAAAACAGAACCCGAAAATCAGGATGTCACAACTCTTCCCCTCTTATAAAAATTTCGTCCTCAAAATTTAAACCCATTAAAAGTCTTAAACAAAAAGGTGAGGGTATTGTCGTCTCATCGAATCTTCACTTTCCTAGGTTGCTCTTTTAGTGCCGTGGTGTTGCCAGACCACTTTAACCAATGGAATTATCTTGGTGGGCAGAATCTAATCTTTCTGATCCACAATCTGAACAGGGCTTTCCATGTACGACACTCTGTCGTCCACGTCTAATTCTTCAAGATTTAGCGCGTGGGTCGAGTCAGGCTCATACGTCCTCAACATCGACACGTGAAAGACGTCATGCACTTGCACCAACCTCAGCGGCAATGCAAGACGGTACACTAGGATCCCGATTCTTTCTAGAATCTCAAAGGGACCTACGTACCTCGGACTCAGCGTTCCTTTCTTGCCGAAGTGCAAAGTACCCCTCATTAGTGACACCTTCAGAAAGGCGTGATCACCAACTTGGAATTCCAATGGCCTCCGACGCTTATCAGCATAGCTTTTATGGCGGCTCTGAGCAGTCTTTAATCTGTCTCTGCTGACTGCAATTGCCTCCACTAATTGCTGGACTAACTCTAGGCATGTGATCTTTCGTTCTGCGACCTCACCCCAGCACACTAGCATTCTGCACGCTCTACCATACAGCGCTTTAAAAAGAACCATCTGAATGCTCTGCTGGTAACTGTTGTTGCAGGCAAACTCGACAAGGTGAAGTAGTTCCTCCCAATTTCCCTTGAAATCCAACACGCAAGCTCACAGCATGTCTTTGAGGGTTTGAATCGTCCTCTCAGACTGGCCATCCGTTTGAGGATGACAGGCCGTCCTATACTGCAGCTTCATTCCTAAGGCAGTCTGCAAACTTTTCCAAAAGGCGGCTGTAAATCTCGAGTCTCTATCAGACGTAATCGTCACCGGCACTCCATGCAGACGAACAATCTAACGCATGTACAACTCTGCATGCCTATCCAAATCAAGGTCCTTTCGTACAGCGATGAAATAAGCCGACTTCAAATTGTCGACCACTACCCAAATAGTCATTACCCCTCTGACTCCTTAGTAAGCCCGTCACAAAATTCATTATGATGTGTTCCCATTTCCACTCGGGAATCTGAAGAGGTTGCAGAAGTCCTCCCGGCTTACAATGCTATACCTTCACTTGCTAACACGTCAAACACTTGGCGACATGCTTGGTGATATCCGCCTTCATATCGAACCACCAATAGTGTTGACGCAGATTCTGATACATCTTCGTACTGCTAGGATGAATGCCATAACTACTACTATAAGCTTTTGATAAGATCTCCTCCTTAAGCTCTGCATCATCAGGTACACACAATCGCCCTCGGAACCTTAGTGTTCCGTTCTCAGAAATCTGAAAACCAGCCTTGCTCTTTTCGGTATCCTCTTGCAAAATCTTCTAAATCTCGAGCTTTGTCCCGAAGCGTCTTAATCCTGATCTACAATTCTAGCTCAATTCTGAGGGTGGCCATAAGATTCGAAAGGTGGCCCACCTCAAATTTGAAAACCGAATCTCGAGCTTTCTCGAGTAAAATCCATTCCTTTACCATCAACTGCGCGACTGAAGACTTCCAACTCAAAGCAGCTGCAACCTTGTTCGCCTTTCCAGGATAATACAAGATATCATAATCATAGTCCTTTAGGAGATCCATCTAGCGACGCTGTCTCATATTCAATTCCTTCTGACAAAATAGATACTTGAGACTTTGATGGTCTGTGAAGATCTGGAATCTTTCTCCACACAAATAATGTCTCCAAATCTTCAGAGCGAAAATAATCACTGCGAGTTCTAAGTCATGCGTCGGATAATTTAGTTCATGAGGTCTCAACTAACGAGACACGTATGCAACGACTCTGCCATGCTGCATTAACACGCAACCCAATCCCCTAAACGACGCATCACGCCAGATCTCGTATCATCTAGGACCGAATGGTATCGTCAACACGAGTACGGTAGTCAACACGCTTAAGCTCTTGGAAATTACGCTCGCACTTATCTGTCCACACAAACTTTTCTTCCTTCTTCAGTAGTCGAGTCAATAGTGAAGCTAAAGCTGAAAATCCCTCCACGAACCTTCTATAGTATCTTACCAAACCCAAAAAGCTTCTGATCTCTATCACTGTCATCGGTCTTGGCCAGCTGATAACTGCTTTGATCTTGGTCGGGTCCACGAAGATTCCTTCGCCTAAAATCACGTGACCTAGGAAAGCAAAACGAGTCAACGAAAACTTGCACTTGCTGAACTTGGCGTACAGTTCATGATTCCGCAGTCCGGAGTACTATCCTCAACTATCTTTTGTACTCCTCTGGACTCCTTGAGTACACTAGGATATCGTCAATAAACACTATCACAAATGGATCCGGATACTCCTTGAACACACGATTCATTACAACAAGAGGTTCCTTGTGCCAAACCTTTTTTTTATATATGACATCAAAGTTATACATAGACAAAATATTCAAGTACAACTCTAGTCGGTGACTCTCATTTCTACGACTTTATTACAACAAAGCGAGGTTCTACAAACTTAACCAAAATTTCGCTACGCTACTCGACAAAATTATTCCAGAATCATTATCCTTCCTGCTCGATGTATAGCTCAGTTCATTCATGTCTCCTTCGCCATCCTAGTAGCGCCCTATCTATGGTGCATTATGTGGCGTGTTCCCTTTCTTTTGTCCCATTAGTGACGGCGGCGGTAACTGCTGTGGTCTCCTCTGTCTTTTGGGACAATTCTTAGCTATGTGACCCTACTGGCCACACTCAAAACAAGCACCCGACCTAGATTGGCATGGGGCAGATCCGTGTCACCTTCAACAAAAGCGACACACGCCATTCTGACGTGGCACTGACTTGCCTATTCCACCTTTCCTATTGGGCGGAACATGGAATCTTCCTCCGATCATGGGCTCCTTCTCGAACAGTTCCCATCTTTATTTGAATTGAACCTCGACCCAGACGAAGCAGTCTATTCACTCAGGTCCCTCTCTATCAGCTGGACCCGACCATAAACCTCATTGTAATCCTTCAGGTCGAATGGCACCATTGGACTCCTCAGCTCTGGTCGGAAGCCGTTCCTGAACCTCCTAGCTTTATCTTCGGGATCTTCCACCAGTCTTGGCGCATACTGGGATAGCTTAGTAAACTTAGCCTCATACTGGTCCACGGTCATCATCCTTTGATGGAGGCGCTGGAATTCCTCCATCTTCCGCTCTTGGGCACTACCAGAATAATACTTGTCGCTAAAGGCTCTGAGGAAGGCGTTCCACACTCGGACCACGCCTTCTGGGAATATTGTGCCTCTGGTGGCTCTCCACCAAGTATTCGCATTACCCCGCAGCTGATAGACTGCAAGGACGACCTTCTCTTCCTCGTGCACCTCAGCAGTGTGAATGCCTTTTCCAAGTCCTGGATCCAGAGGGTTACAGCCTCGGGATCTCCTGCACCTGTAAACCTTGGTAGGTTCAACTTTAGAAATTGCATAACAAGCTTTTGTATCGGTCTCTCAACAACTACATTCCTAGGTGGAATCTCAGCAGGTGCGGCAGCAACAGCGGTAGCAGTAGCGGCATTGGCGGAAGTAGTGGTGGCTACAGTAGCGGTGGTTGTAGCGGCGGCATTGTCAGCTTGATTTTGGGTTTACTGCCCCATCAGTGCTCCCATTGCCTCAAGCGCCTGCATGATCCCATCGATCCTGGGATCACCAGGGGCTGCTACCCCAACACCGACTGGTGGCGATGCTAATCCACTTGCGCTGACCTGAGCCTGCGCTCTACCTCGGGCACCGACCCTAGTCGGCGTCCTACCCCGAGAGACTGACACAACAATCCTCTACTTCGGATCACTCATTTGCAGGACCTTTACAAAAACCTACTTTCCAATTCCATACAAAATTAGAAACTGAGCGACCCACACCAAACAATCTACTAAACAGCTATCATTGACATGCGTCGGCATGAAATAAAGGTCATTCCTACTAACTATCCCATAAACCATCGCACCTTATCACTCCAACAACTAACCTGCTCTGAAAGTTCACCCCCTAAACCCCTATTAGGAAGGAAATACGCCTAGGGCAACCTATACACACAATACAGAGGACTTACCTAGCCTCAGTTCCCTCCTGGACGTCAGTACAATTCATATATCACATATGTGCAATAATAACACTCGATCAATTGGAATGTCTCAATTCACTTCTCCATCAATCAATTTATCACAAAAGGGGTCTCGATTATGAGACCAAATCGTTATGACACGTCCCATACCGTGCCACACAATTTTATCCCATAATCAAGCGCAATTAAACCACTCATCCATGCGTTCCAATTTTTAATCACGGCCCAATGGGCACTGCCTACTCAGTGCTCGGCGGTTAATCATAGCCCAATGGGCACGACCTACTCGAAGTTCAGCGGTTAATCACGGCCCAATGGGCACGACCTACTCGAAGTTTAGCGGTTAATCACTCAATTCCACTCAATTGCATAAATTATCAACCAATTGCACAGTTAAGCAATCAATATCAAATATCATCAAGCATAAGCTCCGAGCATGCCAAAATTCGGCACATCACCAAGGACAACAACAAAACCACTACCGGTTCTAACCGGCAGAAACGGTTCACTCGCGCGTCTCCGAGTCTAAATCCAAAAATCTAATCAACCGCATTCTGAAAATTCCCAAATTTGAATATGTTGTAAAAGACACACAAAATAGCATTTTTTATACAGATACCTTAACTCAAATCTTTCTAGATTAGGCCTAGTAAATTGCTCAATCCAATACAAAAACTAGGTCCGTTTCCAGAAAGTCTATTTTCCGAAATCAGTTTGGTTTGAGACCCAAAAATTGTCCATTTTATCTGAAATTTGACTATGTTAAACTAGAAGATATGAAAAACAACGTTTGTGAAGAAACCATTTCGAAATTCAAACCATAAGAGTTGATAAAAACCCCTAAAATCCCAAAAGGTCACAAATTCCAGCATAGTCCGAGATTCTGTTTGCAAATGACAGAGCTCAATTTTATACTTTTAAATCTCTAAAAATCTGGAGTCAAAATATATGTCATAGCTGATAATTTCTAAAACATTTCTCAAGAAGAAATCAACCTCAAATTCGCAACCCATTTCGATCTATAAAAATGGCAAATGGTGAGGGTCCAAAGATCAAAACTGAAGAAAGTCCACTTTGAATTGGACTAATCCATCCTCAATGGTGCTAATCTCACTAATTAGATTAACACTAATCCATTCAAAGGCTAATCTAATCATTCTAGATTAGCACTAATCCATTTTAAGATAAACTAATAATCCTTAAGCATAATTAACCTCATAAGTAAGGTTTAGTGAGTAAACTCACTGGTTTAGCGGGCCGATGAGTCCACGCCGATGACGACGTGGAGGCTATGCACGGGGACCTCAACCACGACGATCCAAGGGGGTCCCAAGGCTGAAACAGCAATCACAAACTCGGACTCCCTCTGCAACTCCAGAAAACTGGACTGTAGGAGGAGAAACGGAGTTGAACAGTCTAATCGAAGCTCCAGGAAGGAGTTGGCCGGCGACCGACAGCACCTGGAGGTAGGGTTAGAATGGAAGGAAAATGACTGAAACGGGTGAAACAGGCGGAGTAGTGCAGGCGCGCAGGTGGACCAACGAACCGGCGAGCAGTTTCTTCCGGCCCGGGCCGGAGTCGGCCGGCTTCGTTCATCAAGCGGCGGGTCCTCTTATATAGTTTGGGCCTTCTGAAGACGATGGTGGGTGGCAAGGGAGCTGATTCACACAGGAAGGCAACAATCAACTTAGGTTTTTGGAGGAAGGTCAGCTGGAGCAAAAGCAGAAAGAAAGGAAAACAGGGGAGAGAAGGCTATGAATTTGCTTGGGCATAAGGAGGGGAGAGAGGGATGGGAGAGCTGGCTGTCCTCTGGTTCTTTGAGCTCACAAAAGGCTTTAACAATGGATAAAGCAAGGGGGAGAGGAAGAAGGTGGCTGCTCAGCTAAAGGGGGACCACCATTTGGCCTCCAAAGTCCACACTTCTATCCATTTTCACTCATTGCATGCCCCCACCAGCTTGGCTGTCTTCCTCAGCCAATTTACAGCCCTCAAAGCTTCCTCAACAAGCCTTCAAGTGGTCCAAATGTTACACCCCAAGGGACTTGGGAATTTTGGAACACTTTCCACTTAATTCATTCAATTCCCCGTCAATTCTCCTCCAATTGGACTCAATTGAAGCCCCATAAAATCAACCAAGGTGCCCACACTTGAATTCACATTTTCCTCATCACTTGAACTCACTTGACGGCCAAAATTCAATAAAAAACAGCGGAGTTTCCCGATTCAAAATACCCTTACTTTGAATTTTCGCCAAAAATCTGGGTTTGCAGAAAAATCTTCGGAGGATGAGTTGATGTTCCTAAAATGAATCGTGACATGACAGAACTTTCAATTTCTGAAATCGGGTTTAAATTCACAGTTAATTTCAATCTGGCGCGACTTTAGGGTGACCTAGCCTACAGGGTAGCTTTTAGGAATTCTTAGTGCAATTGACTCGTGGTCGATTATTTTCGAGCCACACTGTACATCTTCGACACGTTGGCGACTCTCGATTGTCGTGAAAATCCCGAGGTTTCAAATACGGACACAAAAACAACAGAAAAATCGGTCTAGTGCCGATCAACGAGAATTTTGCAATTATGTGGAATCACCCACACTAAATCATATGGCTCAGTTGAACCGACCTATCTCTGATCTCTGATCGATTTTGACAGTGCCGTATTGACCCTTGCAAATTAGCACCGTCGAGCAGTCAATTCTTGATCGAATTCTCAAGTTTATTGTATTAAAATCCCTTAACGGCTTCACTTGATAGACTAGTTATCTCGTGAGTGATCAGCTCAGAGAATAGAACTATAGGCGCGTCGATGAAAAGCTCAGCTTATTCAATCAAAAACAGAACTTGAAAATCAGGATGTCACAACATGCATTCCCTTAAAAGAGAATGGATGGGCGGTCCAAATCGCTCACGCCGATCGGACTACTTAAAAGGGTCCATCCACTCAATAGGATTGGACGGTGGAGATGACTCGATGGGAAAAGGATCCGACGGTCTGATTTTTTCAACATCTGTGAAAAAATTTAATTCAAGAGGGAAAGGTAAATTATATTACGAATTTTGCCAACGCCCACACCATACAATAGATAATTGTTGGAAATTGCGTGGTAATCCCGGAGAAAAAGGGAAAATGAAGGAATTTTCTGCAGCATATCAAGTTAGCGGTCCTAATGTTGATCGGTCCATAACATATGAACAATACCAACAGCTAATGCAAGCATTGCAGAAATTGGACACTTCAAACAAGGGAGGGAATTTTTCAGGTATCTCTCACTGTCTAATTAATACTATCTCAAGGAAAGCTTGGATAATTGATTCTGGAGCAAGTGATCATATTGTTTGTGAGAAGGCATTATTTTCATATATGCATAAGAACGTGGATTTTCCTGTTTCTGTGCAATTACCTAATGGGAATGTTACTCATGTTACAATTACTGGAACAGTCAAGCTTAGCTCCCAAATCACACTCCAAAATGTCCTTTATGTCCCAGAGTTTCAATTTAATCTTATCTCTGTGTCCAAAGTCTGCAAAGAAAATTCATGTCGTGTATTGTTTGATTCTGACACTTGCTTCTTTCAAGCCCTTTCGACTGGCAAAATGATGGGCTTGGGTAGTCTTTCTGAAGGGCTCTTTCTTTGGACCAATTTTCCAAGTAATCTTAATTTGTCGTCCATTTTCTCAAATAAAATGTCATTGCGTAACACGACTCCCATTGATAAAGAATATCTTATGCATTCAAGATTGGGTCATAGTGCTTCATTCCCTTACTCTAAATTTTACATATGCCCTCTTGCAAAACAGTCACGTAGTCCTTTCCCTTCCAGCAAAAACCATGCAAATAACATTTTTTCCTTGATTCATGTGGATGTTTGGGGACCTTATCATACACTACATCATGATGGGTCACATTATTTCTTAACAATTGTGGACGACTATTCTCGTGCCACTTGGGTTTTCCTGATGCAATTAAAGGGACAAGTTTTCTCACATTTGAAAACTTTTATCACCTTGTTCAAGAATCAATTTGGAAAGTCCATTCAGCGAATCCGGACAGACAATGGGAGAGAATTCTTTAACAATGATTGCAATTTCCTTCTTTTATCTCATGGGATTCTCTGTGTATACACCCCACAACAAAATGGGGTAGTGGAGTGTAAACATCGCCACCTTCTGGAAGTTGCACGTGCGTTGAAATTTCAAGCGTCTATTTCGGAAAATTATTGGGGTGAATATGTCATTACTACGGCTTATCTCATCAATCGTATGCCCACTCAGATACTTAATGGAAAAACTCCATTTGAGTTACTTTTCAAGAAGAAACCAGCACTAGACCATTTGAGGATATTTTGATGCTTATGCTATGCAACTGTATTGAGCCCCCGAGACAAAATGAGCCCTTACACTTGACGCTACATCTTCATGGGCTATCCAAATCTGCGAAGGGATATCATGTTCTTGAACCATCAAGCGGGAATTCCTCATTAGTAGAGACGTCATTTTTCATGAGGATGTGTTCCCATTTCATGAAAATGAGTCTTCGGGAGAAATACCAAATATACAAGCCGTTCTAATCCCTCCTTATCGAAGAAGACTCGACTCTGGATATCTTCGACAAGAACTCCGAACGTTTTATTCCACCGTAATGACTCCAATTTCTCCTGAGAATTCCACATCAAAGATTGTTGTAGATCCAATGCAAGAGAATTTCTCAAAAACGGAGGATCATTCCAAGGAGATTGTCATTGAAGGAAGATCTTCCTCTTCTCCACCACAAGTGGATCCTCCTCGACAAACGGTTGTTCTACATGCCCACCAGCTTGGACAAAGGATTATGTTTGTGCATCCCTCAACTCACTAGGTATTCATTACCCAATATCATCTTATGTTTCGTTTCATAGGCTTTCACTGGAACATAGATGTTGTGTTAGTCGAATATCAGAGGACAAGGAACCATCTAGCTATGAAGAGGCAGCTGGTGATCCAAGATGGCAAGAAGCTATGGCAGTCGAATTGCAGGCATTAACTGCCAATCAGACCTGGGATTTAGGCAATCTACCTCTAAACAGGAAGCTCATTGGATGCAAGTGGGTTTTATAAAATTAAATACCGGGCTGATGGCTCAATTGAGGGTTACAAAGCTCGTTTGGTGGCAAAAGGATTTACTCAACGGGAAGGTTTTAATTACCATGAAACCTTTTCCCCGATCGCTAAGGATGTAACTGTAAGATCTTTTCTATCTGTTTTAGCTATTCGGGATTGGCCATTATATCAAATGGATGTGCATAACGCTTTTCTACATGGAGATTTAGATGAGGAAATAATATTCCTCAGGGTTTACGGAGACAGGGGGAGAATAGAGTATGTCGTCTCCGCAAATCCCTCTATGGTCTTAAGCAAGCTTCAAGGCAATGGTACGCCAAATTTGCCGATGCTCTCACATCTGCAGGCTTCAAACAGTCAAGATATGATTACGCCTTATTCACATGGACCAAAGGTATGTCATCTATTTACTTGATGATATATGTTGACGATATTCTTATCATGGACAATGATAAAAGTGCAATAGAAAGCTTCAAGAAGTACCTGCATTCTACTTTCCATATTAAACATATGGGAGCACCAAAATACTTCCTTGAAATCGAGATTGCTCGATCTGATCGAGGGATTTCTCTTAGTCAGTGGAAGTTTGTGCTAGAAATCATATCAGAAGCAGGTTTATCAGGATGCAAACCATTAGTTATTCCAGTCGAGCAAAACATAAATTTGACCACAAAAGATTATGATGCTGGAATATCGGAGAATCATGATCCCATTCTCAATGATCCTTCAAGTTATTAGAAGCTCATTGGAAAACTCATATATTTGACTATGACCAGACCTGATATATCATATGCAGTGCAAACTCTCGGTCAATTTATGCACAATCCAAAATTGTCCCACATGAATGCGGCTTTAAAGGTCGTGAAGTACTTGAAGAAGTGTCCAGGACTCGGGATTCTCTTATCCAGAAAATGCAATATGGATATGACGGCATATTGTGATGCAGATTATGCAACCTGTCTTATGAGCGGAAGATCCATTATAGGTTTTTGCATTAAGCTTGGAGAATCTCTGCTTTCATGGAAGACCAAGAAGCAGGCAACTGTATCATTATCTTCAGCTGAAGCAGAATATCGAGCCATGGCAAAGACTACGTGTGATATTATATGGATACGGGGATTACTTCGGGACCTTAGAATAAATTTGAAGGGTCCAACAAAGTTGTTTTGTGACAACGATGCAACACTCAAGCTTGCAGCAAATCCCATAGTGCATGAAAGAATGAAGCATATAGAAGTGGACTGTTATTTCACTTGAGAAAAAATTCAGGAAGGGATAATCAAGAGAAGAGAAATTGGAACGGCAGAGCAACCTACAGATATTTTTACCAAGCCTCTATGTCAAAGACAACATGCATATCTGTTGAGCAAGCTAGGCGTCTTGGACATCTACCAGCCATCAACTTGAGGGGGAGTGTTGGAAGATATACATCAAATCCTAGAGATATGCTCGGGAATCATGCTTGATTATGATCGTGCATACATTAGTTAGAAATTTAGATTGAGATTAGATTTTGATTTCAATTGATTTCACATAATGTACTATTGCCATTACTGTATCATTTATGTATTATATCTACAAAGATCTGTACATCAAGAACATACAATGAAATACACAATTTTCCCCAAATTCTCGTCTTCTCCACGACTTCTCGTCTTCTTTTCCGCATCGTGGACGACCTTTTGGAGAGTGGGAACGATTACCTTGAGCCCGTAAATATCGCCGTCGACATCCCCTAACTTCCCATCCTTCCCGAGATCGTCCAGAAGTCTAGCCACCTTCGAGACGATGGCCTCCGCCATAGCTCTTTGGGGACCGAAGGGGATCCTGCTCCTTTTTTTTTTCTTTTCAAGGGTCTAGGGAGGATGCTAGAGAAACTAAAGACTTGTCTAATTAGCAGTTATAGAGACGTGTCTGAAAGATATTCGCCCCTTCTTTTTTCTTTTAATTTTTTTCAAGGAAATCCACGGATTAGAGATCGAATGATAAAAAAAGGTCATATATTATGTGATGTGCCTACTTTTGAAGGGTGCTTCTGTCATTTACAGCATTTTGGTTGTTGAGACCATACGTTGGTCGGGGTATTTTAAACTTTTAAGATGTAGAAATAGATGTTAAGCCTTTAAAATTACAAAAAAAAAAAAAAAAAAATAGATGAGTCATCGAAAATTCCATTTAAGACTATAAAACTCCAAATCCAACAAAATTCGTGCGCTTAGGAACTTGAATTTCATATTTAATTAGAGCTGTTGGATCATATTTTCTCTCTCGATCTAAATCCAGATCTGAGAGTTTCTTAAAAACGTTCAATTTATGATGGTTCAATACATTATTGTTGTTGGTTTCATATAGCGATGGTATTGCACTGTAGGTTGTAGTTTCTAGAGGGAAAGATTTAGGTGTGCACCATTATTGATTGTTCCAATGATCAATTGCCAATTGCTTTTTGATGTTGTTATAGATATAGTCTTTTGGGATGAGAGCATACTTATAGCTGTAATCTATACTATTTTGCTTTCTGAGTTTTAGTTTGTTTTGCAGCTCTTTTGAGATTTGTTTTGCTTGGAAGTTTTTTATGTTTCCTTCATATTTGATTAAGATAGATGAAAGATATTTTCTTTCAATAAAAAAATTAGGTAAAACATGCAAGCCCTTGAGTGGTACCAACCTAATCTAACTAATAGCCCAATTCAATCAAATTGAATCTCTCGAATATCATAATCCTCCAATTTTATCAGCATGCGAAGTCAATTGATTGATTTGGTCGTCAAACAATTAGACTTCTTTTTTAATATTTGAGATTTTATTTTCATTTTGTGCAGAGCACTAAGAATTTGTCATATCGGCTAGTGTGAAAAATCCAATATATGGGTCTCGGAGTCAAGTTCCAGCCCGCTTCTTGTGGACTTGGCAATCAGGACGGATATTCTGGTCCATACGGCGGAACAATAGTGGTCATAAAAACAACTCCCATTATGTACGCGAAAAATTAATAATCAGTTTCTTTCCTTTTCGTTTTTCGGTCAACGGAGGCGGCAACCAAAAGGTTTTCTGAGTTCGCTCTTAGAAAAAACCTATTCTTTTTCTTCTTTATTTGCACGACAAGATTTTCTCTTTCCACCGACCCAAAAAAAAAAAAAGATTTTCTCTTCCCGTTGTGCCCTTCTTTCTCAACGACACCACGTCACCAACTCCTGACTCGTTGATTTTTTTCCTTATTAATTAATGAAAATTAGCTTATTAATATTAATTAGAAAATAGTTATCTTTTTTCCTTTTTCCGTTTTTTCTTTTAATTCTCGCTGGTCCCCCATGTTTTTTCCCACTTTGCCCCTGTGTCACAGAGACTCGCCAATGACCCTCGTTATTTGACCCCGCAATTCACCGGAGTTGACCCCTTCCTCGAGTCCGTCCCCGCTACGCTTCCGGAAAAAGGCTCGTTCCCGCACTCCCATTGGCGGACGCCAGTCCCCCCATTGTCATCTTTGTCCATTGATCAATAATGATCAATGGATAATTAGGTCCGTAAGCAGTCCGCGAAGCAAGTAGCTGATTGGGACATTATGGGCCATCATTCGAATGCCTTTTCCTCTTCTTTCTAGATAGCTAATGCCCCTAATCTCTTTAGGACTTTTTGTGTTTGGATGCCCCTAGATCAGGCTTTTTGTTTAAAAACTCTTGAGTTTCAATGAAAATCGAAGTGCATTTCGACCCAAAAAAAATAATAATTGACAATTAGGTTAGACTAGTTGGCACAAGCTGATGAGGCCAATTATTGCAAAAAAGACGAAAATACTGTCGTTTAACAACATAGGGATCCTGTTCAACAAAAAAAAAAAAAAAAACAACATAGGGATCAAAATCAAGTAAATGTGCCCGCCGCCACCACGGTTTTAAAGATTATTGAAGAACATGGCATTGCAATGAAAGAACATTGTTAATCCTATGGTATTTCCAAATCACATTGCTTCTTAGGCGATTTTCCATCCTTAGATTGGTGGGTCGTTCATGCGGGATGTGCCAACATTTCATCAACTGTTCCAATCTCTGTGCACGGTTGCGAGAAATGCCATTTTTTTTGTCGGAAATTACATTTCATTAGCTAACTCAAATAAATTATGCTCAAGTTGCCTCTTCGGATCTGGAAACCCATGTCAGGCCTGTCACCCCCTCGGCCTCCTAGATGAACAAGGTGATTTTGGGCCTACACAGGTAAAATTATTTAATCACTCCTAAAATTATTGAACAAATACTAATTAATTTTAATTTTTCAATTTTTTTCCAATTTAATGTTCAATATAGTTTTTTTTAGTCAAATTTCACTATAAATCATTGACATAGTGATGTGCCATATAAGACAGTCGACAATGACTGAATCGTTCTAGATTTATTGTGGGCATTGTATTCTCATACAACAAATCAAACTTTACTAGAGAAGTCTATTCGGAGACATTAGATAAACTCTACTACAGAGCAAAACTTACAGACATGTATAAAATCATGTGATAAACATATTGAAGAAAAGAAGGCAAAAATACGAAATCGGTATTGAAACTGTAACGAAATATATTAATGAAAGGAAAAAGCCCTAGTGTGACTCAAATTAATTGAAAGTCTTTCTAATTAAAAATCCATTCGTTCACGTAGAGTGGTTTCATCTCAACCCTTTTGCTCCAAATCCATTTCTTAAAGAACCAACTGCCAAAAATAAAAATTTGCAATTTGATGAAACATGTAAGAATAAATAAATTAAAAGTTATGTCATCAATAGCATATTTCTTAATATTAACAACTGATCGATCAGAACAAAAGTTTGGGGCTACTTACACGACTCAGTCCCTGTGATTGGGACTCTTGCATTTCTTTTTGGATCTAGATGGGATGCATTGGAAAATGTCATTACGTGAAGATCACGTACACACTAATTAGTTACTTTCAAAATAAGAAAGACATAGCAGATAAACTGAAATAATAAGAACACCTATGAAAAAAGGTAACTCTAAAATGCTTGAAATGATTAACAAAAGTTGAGTGCCAGTGCGATATGGGCGTCACCAAATGACGTTGAAAAGATAAGATGACGATCGTCTCATAGGGAAATGTAATGTGGAGAAATTAATGGCCATGATAATACTAAAAGCTATTAGTTGGCACGCGGCAATTCATGCACATTGGGAGTTAGACGAATGGAGGACTCTTTCAAACTTCCCAATAATGCCATAATTAAATAAAACTTATCAAAAAAATCCTATATTTATTGTACTCATTCGATCATTAACTTTCCATTTGTACCAAGTTAATTGTAAACTTTTTGAAGATTTTTCAGTGTAATCCAGGTAACTAATTTTGATAAAAAAAAAATTGTTGACGTGATGGTTCAGTTAAAGTCGAGCGTCTTATGTGGCATGGCTGACAGTTGCCATGGACAAAGCGACAGCGCTTTACAATTTTTCTAAGCTTTTTCCTTTTCTTTTCTATTATTCCCCCCATATTCATCTCTTCCCTTTGCAAGCCATTACCGATGTTGCGATGGCGATTTTGCAGGGTTGAGGTATCATATGGTCCAAACAAGGGTTTTCTATTGATTTGAGGAGAAATTAAAAGAAAAGTACGTAGTAGGTTTGAATTTTTAATTGACATGATATGTAAGAAAATCATAAAACAGCATTGTTGTGATAATAAATTATGCTGTAGTAAAGTGCCTCGATTTCGCCCTTCCGTCATCCCGAAAGAGTTGTATTTTACCCGAAATCTCCAGGCTCCTAAAATCACCTCGCGCGTTGTTATTCTAAGTGGATCGCCAAACAAATTATTGAGAATGCTGGTTAATAAAAGAAGTAATGAGATAATAACGCAAGACACATACTAAAAGGAACATGCTATGTTGTATCAGGATTTCCCAAAAAAAAAAAATAATAAGGTGCATTACGGATGACCCACTCTGACGAATCTGAGCAGGCTGAGAAACATTAATAAATTGAGACAAGCAAACCGGCGCGAGCGTCTCAATCTTCCCGAGATATTCCATTGGATATTCTCTCTAGCCAACATGCGCGTCTCAATCCAAATCTTTGGTTCGAAACTTATTCCATCTTAAACTCATAAATGAGGAGTTGTGGGCAATTTGCTCTGAATCCCTGGCATTGAACGATCCAGAAAACGATGCTTTCGGAATTGACAACGTTAACGGGCAATGAAGTGCGTCTCCAAAGAATTTTTTTTTTTTTTGAACAAACAAGCGGATATCCACTACTAGGTTAAGTTCTTAGCAAATACATCACTAGCATCAGCACATAACAAATCCAAAAGAGCAGACGGGGGGTTATTTATCCAGTTTCTAGGGAGACAGCCCATTCATTGGGCTTTGGCTAACCAATCGGCCACCTTGTTTGTAGTTCAACTGCAGTGGGCTAAAGTAAGTCCCGAAATATCTTTCATTTTGTGCTTAGCCCGGTCCACTAGAGGCTGCACTTCCCAACTTAGGGTAGCTGAAGTGAGAACACTTTCCACCAGCCTACTACAATCAAAGTGTACTTGTATCTCTCTTTCTCTTTTGTTGGGGGCAAGCTTTGAGGAGATAAAATCTAGGATTTCAACAAAAGTTGCTGCCTCTGCTTGTTCTGCTGAATTCACCTCTATAGATTTAGTAAACCCTTCTAGAATTATGCCAAGGGAGTCCCTGCAGATGCAAGCAACGGCTCCAATTGAGAGGGGAGGGGGGGCGTCGCTGCTGGGTGCCGGAAATGCCGCCGTCCTCCTCTATGGTCAAGTCGAGGCTCGTGGGTGGTTCGAAGCCGCCATCAACCGCTCCTATGCTCAGATCCATTCTTCCCGTGTCCGGCGACTGAACTGCTGTGCAGTGCAGGAAGGGCCGTGCCATGTGCGTTGTAGATGCAGCCAACGTTCCGTTTGGTCGGACTGGGGTGTGGTGAAGAGTTAGAGGTGTAGCTGTCGTCGCCGTCCTCCTCTATGGTCAGATCGGGCTCGTGGGTGGTTCGAAGCCGCCATCGGCCACTTCTCGAGATCGTCCTTTCCCCATCCGGCTTCCGATCTGCTGTGCGGTGCAGGAAAGGCCGTGCCCTGTGCGTTGTAGATGGAGCGAACATTCCATTTGGTCGGACTGGAGTGCAGTGAAGAGTTAGAGGTGTAGTTGTCGTCGTTGACACCGCTACTCAGGTGAAGCCATCCACAACTGCGTGCTTCCCATCCTCTGTGCAACTCGGGTCGGGCTGTGCTGATACCCCTCTTAATCGAAATGGGCGTCACAGTGGGCGTCACAGCGTTGTTCGGAGCCGAGGCATGCACTACTCGGCTAGATCCGGTTCGGGCCTTGGCTTCACTTTTCGATTTAGCTCGGGGCGGTTTGTCTCTGGTCTTCTCGGGTGATTCAGCTCGGAGCATTTCATCTCTGGCCCTCACGGGTTGGGGGTTGTTATTCATTGCATCGCCGTTCGATCCGGGCCATGCGGTGTGTCTCTAATCTCTTCTCTGTTCAGAATAGGAGTGCTTCCGTCCTGTCCTCTGTTCAGCTCGATTCGGGCCCGAACATTACTTCTCAATTCAGATCGGGTCGTTGCTGCTCTGTGCATTTTTCCCTTCAGCACCTTGCTGTGTAAATTTGGGTTAGGCGATGCGGCAGAGGCGTGGTCGGCCACTTCTGCACTCCATTCTGGACATGGCAGTGATTCAGAGTTGCTATGGGCTTCTATCCAGGTTAGTTCAGGACTTGGGGAATTTTCAAAACTTCAGCGAACTACTTCTCGGTGAGGATTAAATAGCCTCAGGACCGTAGGGCTGCAAGAAAACGTTTCTATACCGGAATAGAGGTTGATGGAGTACGGTGCTTGGCTGGTACCTCTTCACCAGTTGAGTGTAGACCCGGATTCTCTTGGCTTGAATTTGACGATGTGCAGGCTGTAAAGGCACTACCAAATGATGCATCGATGTTTATTTTGATTACTCCAAGGCTCGGGGGTTGCCACTTGTTATGTAAGTCGTCGCCTTGCTTCCGACTGTTTGACTTTTGATTCCATGTTGCGAAGCTTTCTTGTAATATTGTGGCTCTAAACAGGGTGTGATGAGGGTTGAGGGGACTTTTCCTGAAGATGAAATGGTTTCTATCCTTCCACATGCACCATAATGCAGTCGCAATCAGTTCAAAGCTTCGTGAGTTCCTTGGTCTTGTGTGAACTTTACACAACCATTCATGAAATCGGGTTAAGCCCCCTCGATTTATTTCGACTTGCAGGGATGGCTCGTTCCATATCTATGTTGTCCAAGGGCAAAGTAGTAGTGTATGCTCGATCGTCTCCGATTCAAGATTGCATAATGGGCATTTAGGTGCAGGTAATATCTTCCTCCTGTATAGGTTCTCCAATGTAGGCAATGCATTTTGACAGGTACTCCATAGGAAGAACTTTATTTTAGGTTGTATAGCTGCGTGCCGATATGCTTCCATAGGTCTAGATTAAGGCGGTGGGATGTTGTTGGCGTTTGATCTCATGGACCCATTGTGAGTTTTCTATTCAGCAAGTATCCACTCTTCACCATATAAATTCCCAATTTGTTGTTTGTCCAAACCAGTTTATCTTCTGTAGTTGGGAGGCCAATAGGGATGGCGATAATTTCCACCACTATATGATCATCAAACAAGGACCGCAAGAGGGCTTCTTTCCATTTAGTAGCTTCAAAATCTATCAAATCCACCACTTTGCGTGGTTTATTTCTTCTCGCGGGTCCTTCGATTGGTCCAATCTTCAGCCATTTATCTTCTCTGATTGAAATTTTTTGTCCATTCTCCACTACCCACATAACTTAAGGGGCAATTGCTTCTCTCCCTGCTATTAAACTTTGCCAACCCAACGATGGACACGATCCTTTCCCGGCTTTCCAAAAGTCACAGTTCAAAAAATATAGGCCTTTCATAATTTGACTCAAAAGATTATCCGAATGCTGAGAAATTCGCCAGGCTTGTTTTCCTAGCATAGCGATGTTAAAGGTGAGTAGGTCCTTAAAGCCAAGATCTCCATCCTCTTTTCGAAGCTTGAGAAGTTCCCATTTTCTCCAATGTAGACCAGCCATTTTGTTGCTGTTTCTCCACCATAAATTAGCTATTTTCTTTTCAATGGCTTCAAGAATAGATACTAGGATTTTAAAAATTGACATCGCATACTGGGGTATTGCCTACACTACTGATTTGAGAAGTATTTCCTTACCAGCTTTTGATAGCAGATTTTCCTTTCAACTCTCTAGCTTCATATTTACTCTAGCAAGTATCCACACAAACAGTTCTTTTTTTTAGGCACCCCAATCCGAAGAGATTCCTAGATATTTTCCGGTTTTCTCAATTTCGGGAACTCTCAGCTCTGACGCCATGTTTCTCCATAGTCTTTCTAGACATCCTTTGCTAAAAAATATCCCTGATTTGTTTAGATTTATAGCTTGCCCTAATGCATAACAATACTGGTGAAGGATAGTCGCCAAGTTTTGACATTCCAAGATTGTACCATCCAGGAAAAAAATAGTGTCATCTGCAAATAATAAGTGTGAAAGTGTGGGACAGTTTCTATTCAATTTGATACAGCAAAATGTACCTACTGCTATGGCTTGCTTCATCATGTGGGAGAGGACATTAGCCACTATGATGAATAAATAAGGGGATAATGGGTCTCCCTGGCGAATACCCCGAGATGGCTTGAAATAGGGCGAGGATACCTGTCGCGACCAATTTTTCGGGTGCACCACCTAGAGTTTGGCTAATGGATTGTTAAGCCTAGACTTAACTCGGGCTCTCCCAAGCCCATACAAATTCGCGACTTATGTTCAGATTCTTAACATGCAAATAGATTTTATCTAGGAGTCGCCACTAATCTATTTTTTGGTGGGTTGATTAGAAACCCAAGTAAAGTAATGGGAGTTTTACTTTACTCCTACGAACCAGAGACTATGGGTACGGGGACTTGGTTACACTAGATCTCTCTAATGCCCTTTCGATACCATTCTTTTATTTTCAAAATATTTTTTGCAGGCAGCTTAAATTGATTTTAAATCTATCTATCTAACATATGAGGCGATCATGCGAGTGCGCAAACCAGCAATTTAACACCCAAATAAACAATGAATAAATTGCAAGACTTACCTCAAAGCAACGAAAGCATCTACAATGTTAAATCAAAATTCACATCAACAACCCTAGATATGATTTCTAATTAACACACAATTTCTTTTTTTGTTTTCACTTAATTAATGGAAATCATGCAATATGCAATGCAATATTAATTAAATGACCTAATTCTAATGACATGCAATTTCTAATTAAATGGACCTAATAGCAATCTCTAAATGACGTGCATTTCATGAATCTAATCCTATATGACATTTACATGACATTTTTTCCTAAAAAATGCAATCTATCCTAGAGAATGGAACTAATTTATTCTAAAACATTTTTGTATTCTTTTTCATGATATTCGGAATTAGGAAAAATGTGAAAATTATCTAACTAGATTAAGATTCTATTCAATTTGCATTAGGAATTAGGTTGAGCCAAATCCTAATTTAAACTAAAATATTATCTTAACCCAAATAATCCTAAAATGCAATCTATTTAAGGAAATACCTAAACACATAATAAATTAAGAAAAATATTATCTAAAATTAAACTAAGTGCAATTTTACCCTAATATGCAATGATGTGCAAAATATGCCCTAACTCTACATGACATATGCATGATGATTTTTTTTTCCTTTTTACATTTTTTTTTAAATTTCGAAATTAATAATTGCCAAATAATTAAACATGCAATCCAAATTAAAAAAGAACTAGCAACCTAAATTAATTGATTTTTTGATTTTTTGATTTTCTTTGAATTTTTGATTTTTTTTTTTAAATTCGAAATAAAATTCCTATTCTAAATATGTAAACCCTAAAACAAGAAATAAACCTAATTCTAACCTCCATTTTTTATTTTTTTCAAAGAAAATTAACTTAAGTCACACGACAAAGCAAATCAAGCAACATTGATACCCAAATTGACGAACCATATCTCGCGCATGAGATCGAGTTGGCCAATTTCACATAAATCACGAATTAGATCTCGAGCGGGAGATTGGATTAGAGACTTTTTTTAAGTAATTGCGAGTCGGATTTCGGGCGCGAAAATCGGACTAACAATCACTAATTTCAAGGCAATTTCGTATCATGCAATTTCAATTTCACATAAAAGGGATAATTACACTAAAAAGAGAAAATAATGAAATAAAAATAATAATAATAATAAAACAACAAAAGATAAATAAAGAAAAGAAAAACAAAATTTACCTAAATTAATTTTTGGCTTTTTCTTTTTTTTTTTTTTTCTAAAAAAAGAAAAAGAGAGGCCGGCCGGTCGGTGAGGAGGAGGGTCACCGGCTAGGTTTCCGGCAAGAGCTCGGGATGGCGCGATGGCGAGAGCGGCAAAAGGGCTTCGAGGATCGGCACGAGGCGGCGTCGGGACGACGACGACGTGACCAACGGGCAACGGGCGGCTCGGCGGCGCGTCTGGGAGCAGAAGGCGAGCGATAGCGGCGCGGCTCGGCAGATCTGGCTGTAGGACATGAGTGGCTGCAGCGTCAAGGGGACGGTCGGTGTCGGGCAAGGCTGAGCAATTCTGGGTGGAGGAGGATCACGACGGCAGGGATCGGCGCGGCAGGGTAGTCAGATCGCCGCCGGATCTGGGAGTTGCAGGCGACGGGATCGATCTGCTGGGTCGACAGGCGCCGGGGCTCATGGACGGAGATGCGGCAGCAGGACGTCGGGGCACCGGGGGCTCGCGGATGGAGATGCAGCAGCGGGACGTCGGGGCACCGGGGGCTCGCGGACGGAGATGCGGCGGCGGGGCGTCGGGGCACCGGGGGCTTCGAGCGCCAGGGATACAGCACCAGTGCGGCGCCGGCGGGGGGGGACCCTCGGGGAAGATGAACAGTCCCCCGATTAGGGTTTCGCCCTTCCTTTTTTTTTTTTGTTTTTTCGGTTTTTCTCTCTCTCACCTCACTCACTTTTCACCTTTTCTTTTTTCGTGTACTTTTTTCACCTAAGACCAAAAAGTACCCCCTTTTTGTTCACGCACGATACCCCTAAATATATCGTTGAAATATACTCACCTTGCGCAATATTCCCTTTTGTATTTTTCGCATATTCCACCCAAAAAAAATTCATTTTTTGCGCAAAATACATCCCTCAAAGTGTATATGTGAAAAATCTTAATGGAATATGTGAAAAATCCTTCCCTCACCGGTGGTCTAAAATAAAACAAAATAAAAATAAAATGCTTCTAAACTAATGCCATGTGTTTTTTTTATTATTTTTTTAGTAAAAATTAACCCCAAAAATTATGCAAAAATTTAGGTGTCAACAATACCCCATTAAACTTAATGCTGTAGGAAACCGTTGTGACACACTACGTGATCCACGGCACCCATTCTTCACAAAACCCCATCTTTCTTAGACACTCCTGAAAGAAGTCCCACTCTACTCGATAATAAGCCTTCTGCATGTCGAGTTTAAGGACAGCTTGGAATTTTCTTTGCCGGTCGCGAGTTCTTAATCTGTGAAGGACCTCCTGTACAATCAGAATAATGTCTTGAATTTGCCGACTTCCCACAAAGGCACTCTGTTCTGCTGCAATTATGACTGTTAATAAAGGTTTTCATTTTGTTTGTAAGGATTTTGGAGATAATTTTGTAGGCAAAATTGCATAGGCTTATAGGCCGATATTGTTCTAACTTTTCGGGTTTTGGTTTTTAGGGATGAGGGTGATTTGAGTTTTGTTTAGAGTTGGGTTTAAGGTTCCAGTCTCGAAAAAGTGTTGCGCCTCCCTAAAAATATCTCCTCCGATGTCTCGCCAATGATGCTGAAAAAATAGGCCATTCAAACCATCCAGCCTAAGAGCTTTAGTAGCTCCCAGCTGGTGAGTAGCAACTGTAATTTCTTCCATGGTGACGGGTGCAGTTAGTGTTAGGTTCATAGTTGCATCCACCAAGGTTGGGATGTGGTCTAGAATGGGCTGAAAGTTCCTAGGACCCCATGACGTATAATGGTTTCTAAAGAAGTTTACCGTCATATCCTTAAGAGTTTCTTCGTTCCTAACCCACTCTCCCTCCTCATTCAACAGCATGGAAATTCGGTTTCTATTTCTCCATTGTAGTTGCATGGAGGAACTTTGTATTTCTATCCCCCCATTTCAACCACTTGATTCTAGATCTCATACCCCAAAACATCTCCTCTTGTCGCCATAGTGATTCGATCTCTTGGTTGATGTGCTGAATTCTGTGATGATCATATTGCAAGTCAGGGTTGTTCATCAAAATTTGAAGTTCGTTTTTCAGCCCGTCTATTCTTTTATGTGCATTGGGGAATCTTTTTTTACTCCACGCAGCTAGCTGGGTGGCTACTAAATGCAGTTTCTCAGCCATTTTTTTGCTTTGAGAGTCATCCCAAGTTCGTTTCACAATTCTCCTACAATCCTCATCTTCTGCCCAATAAGCTTCATATTTAAAATCTCGACATTTGCATTCTGTTTTAGGAAAATTGACAGAATAAGAGGACTGTGGTCAGAGCCGATAGCAGGTAGGGCTATGACTTCTATAGTTGGATAAGCTATTTGCCATTCCATGGTACGTAAAGCTCTATCCAACCTTGTTTTAACGTTTTCGTCTCCATCCCTTCTATTTGTCCAGGTAAATGCACACCCCTTGCATTCCAGGTCCATTAAAGAACATTCATGCAAGAAATCTCTAAATGCTGTAAGGCGAAAGTATTCTGCCATCTTCTTTCGCACTTTTTCCCAATGGTATAAAATTTCATTAAAATCCCCGATGCACAGCCAAGGTAGATGATTTAAGGCACTTAATCTTTGTATTTCCTCCCATAGTAAAAGTCTATCATTAAAATCATTTGGAGCATGTAGGAAAGTAATTCGCATAAGCTGCCTATTGTTGTGTAGTCGGCACAGCACATCAATTAGGTATTCAGAAAACGAATCCACTGAGATGGTGACCTGTTCATCCTAAAAAATAGCCAAAACCCCTGACATTCCTTCTGGATTCACCAAAAAACTATTCTGATACTTCAACCGTCTTCTCAATCTTTGCACCATCTGCTCTTGGTTTTTTGTTTCCATTAGGAAAATTATACTGGGCTTTTCCTGAGTCACTAGGACTCTTAGAGCTTGAATTGTCAGGGGTGAGCCCAACCCCTGACAATTCCAACTAAGTAGCTTCATGGATGATCCGGTGGCTTATTAAGGCACGCCACCAAAGCCCAATGTGTTGACTTCTCCTCCTCTGTAATATATTTGCTTTTGAAAAGGAAAGTACTCCTATGTTCAAAGTCAGTTTACCATTCGGTTCTACATTGAAGAAAGAAAATAAAAAATTTTGGATTTCTTTTACCTCTAGTTCAGAAGTATTTGTCCGGAATTACCGGAATGATGAATATCATTCTTGGGTGACGGATAAAATTTCCTCGAGGATGAGTTTGGAAGGGGTATTCACGACACCCGATAAAGAATTGAGTATTTTTATTGATTTGTTTGAGAAGATGTATGATAGTTTGGCAAGCGATAACAAGCCGTTAGTTTGTCGGCTTGATGGTGTCTTTGAGGATTGTGCACCATACGGACAAAATCTCTTCCCTTTTTTCAATGTAAGAAGTTTAGTGCTTCTAGCTTTGCCCCTGATTTGGGCTCTTTCGGTTGCTGTCTGGTGCTGTCTCTCTTGTTCCATTTCTTTTAGCTGTTCGTTATAGAGAATCATCGTAGATTCCTCATCTAGGCAGCTGCTACCTCTCTTCTGTGGTCTTTTTCTTCCCTTTATGGTAAGGGCTAAAGAAGAGTGGAGATGATCAGTCTTTTGTTTCGAATCCTCCTCCGAGAAGTGCTGACTATGTATGGGTAAAATAGGATGCGCTTTTGTGTTCTTCGCCTTCTGAGCTTCATTCGTTTCCGCAGCAATAGGGGATTCCGGCACCATTTCTGGGTATTCAAGGAGTTCAACTTGTTTACCATAAAACTTTTTTCCATATGGGCTGAGTTCCCAGACTTCAGCATGTAGCCAATGCCCGAAGTTGCCGGGTAAGTCCTCCTCCAGCTGATAACTCTATAAAAATAGAGTTATTTTACCTATTTTAGGCAACAATTAATGCAATTTCTATTAGAAAATATTTGGATTTCCTTATGATTATTCGAATTTTCCTTGTTTATGCAGAATAATGATATATGGAGAAGATAAGGAAAAGAATAGCAAAAATCAGGAATACAAATAAAAAGCAATGGAAGATGGATATCAAATGAGGGAATCCTTGATTTTATTCCCTAATGTTATCTGCAAGCGTTGGGAGATAGATATCAAATCAAGATCCTCCGATTTACTCCCTAATTTTATGCGCAATTGCTTGGAGAAAAGATCATCTGATTGAACATTGAGAAGGAGCAGCTAGGTTTTATTAGATCGTTTTTCATTGTTTTGAGAGTTTTTCAAGTATTTTGAAGAGAAAACAAAAGTGGTGATAGAATTCTTGTTCTTTGATTCAAGATGCTGAGTTTGATTTATATTTATATTTTTTCTTTTACTATGTTCTAATTTTCTTTTGTTAAGGCTACGATGTAGCCTAACCATGATGATGTGAATTTCATGATTTTTATATTTTGCAATCGATTTCATTCATATGAGTTATATATTATTGTACATAATGCTTTTGAGTGACTGGCCACCACTTGCATGATCTGTTGTGCATGTTTGAGACTGAGAAGTGATACTTTGCAATTGCTCATTACAATATATAACCATGAATTAAACGTGGATAGAAATAAACTACGTTATTTGTGTAGCTTTCGGTGATAAGGTGATCCAAAAGACTCATTGTAAACCAGGAATATTCATGATTTTTAATGCACTTATGTTTATTTTAATTCACATGGAGATATAGTGGATTAATAAACTGAGTAGGTTTACTATAACTAGAGATACAATAGTAAATAGATTAGGAAATTCCACTATCACTTGTTTGATATCGTTCTTGTACCCACAACAATTTGAAATTTATATCTAGTGGTTATGGTGAAATCGGATAGTCTAACATATTTATTTGATCGATTTACTGCATTTAGTCTACAAATTTTGTTTTTAATTTATTCTCAATTATATTTTGATCTGTTAGATAAATTTTAGAATTAATATATTTTAGTATTTAATTAGTTTATTAATCATCGATCTCTGTGGGACGATACTCTTTCTCATCATTATATTACTTGGTCGACACATTCACTTGCGTTTAGAATTTTACAAACATAGTTTTTGGCGCTGTTGCTGAGGATCTTTAATACTAATTAATACCGATACTAGATAATTTTAAGTTTAATCTAGCTTTCATTTTGTTTTATTTTTCAGGGTGTACATCGGTTTATGACATGTAGCCAACAATGGAAACTTGTTGAACTTGATCCAGAAATCGAGCGTACATTCAAAAGGCGACTGAGAGAACAGAGAAATCACACTAAGAAGATGACAGACGGTGATAATGAAAATCCACGTAGACTCTTAAGAGATTATGCTACACCAACAGTTCAAGGCACCACATCAAGTATCAGAAAACCTGCAATTCAAGCAAACAACTTTGAGATCAAGCCGTCACTCATTCAGATGCTTCAACAATCAGTGCAATTCAGTGGGCTTCCAAGCGATGATCCAAACACTCACATCAATGCTTTTCTTGAAATCTGTAACACCATTAAATATAATGGAGTTACAGATGATGCTATTAGATTGAGATTATTTCCATTCTCTCTTAGAGACAAAGCTAAGAGTTGGCTTTCTTCTCTTCTTGCAAGATCAATCACTACATGGAATGATATGGCTCAGAAATTTCTTGGTAAGTTCTTTCCACCATCAAAGTCTGCGAAGATGCGTAACGATATTACTAATTTTATGCAGATGGATAATAAATCATTATATGAAGCATGGGAAAGATTCAAAGAATTTCTTAGGAGATGCCCACATCATGGACTACCCGTATAGATGCAAGTACAAACTTTTTATAATGGCTCTAGTACAAATCTTCGTTCTATGATTGATGCAACTACAGGAGGAACTCTAAATAATAAAACACCATAAGAAGCCTACAATCTATTAGAGGAGATGGTGTCAAATAGTTATCAATGGCCTACTGAGAGACTACCAATGCAAAAAGTTAGCGGAGTTCACGAAGTGGATGCTTTTGCTGCAATTGCTGCACAATTTGAAGCACTCAACAAAAAGCTAGATAATATGAGTGTTTCAGCCAAGAAAATTCAGAATTTGACATGTGATTTTTGTGGTGGAGGACATGTTAGCACAGTGTGTTAGGTAGGTAATACTTTTAAACAATCTAGTGAAAATTCTAACTTTATTGGGAATTTTAACAGGTCACAGAATAATCCCTACTCCAACACGAACAATCTGGGATGGTGCAATCATCCAAGTTTTTCATGGAATAATCAGAATGTGAAGAGACCACCGAGATTCAAACAATCAGAAGAGACAAAGTCAAATTTGGAAGATATAGTCACCAAACTTGCTAATACGACTCATGACTTCATCAAAAGCACAAATGTGAGATTTCAAAACCAAGAGGCTTCAATTAGAAATCTGGAGATGCAAGTGGGTCAGTTAGCAAGCATGATGTCAGGGAGACAACAAGGTTCTTTGCCGAGCAACACAGAGAAAAATCCAAATGAAAACATAAAGGCTATTACCCTGAGAAGGGGTAAAGAAGTGGGAGAAGAAGAGATTGTCAGAGACAAGGAAGAGGTGATTAATAAAAATTCAAAGGAGACAAGTAAGAGTAAACTTTTTCCAGATAATCCCAAGCCATATGTGCCACCAATTCCATTCCCTCAACGACTCCAGCAGCACAAAATAAATAAGCAATTTTCTAAATTTTTTGATGTATTTAAAAAATTGCACATTAACATTCCTTTTGCAGATGCTTTAGCGCAAATGCCTAGTTATGCAAAAATTTTGAAGGAGATTTTGGCAAACAAAAGGAAACTGAAGGATTATGAAACTGTGAAGTTAAATGAGGAGTGTTCGGCCATCCTACAAAACAAATTGCCTTTGAAATGAAAAGATCCATGGAGTTTTACTATTCCCTGCACTATTGGGGATTCTTACTTTGAAAAAGCATTATGTGATGTAGGTGCAAGTATTAATTTGATGCCTTATTCAATTTTCAAGAAATTAGGATTGAGCGAGATAAAAGCAACGACAGTGTCACTTCAACTGGCTGATCGATCAATTAAATATCCGAGAGGTATTGTGGAAGATGTTTTGGTAAAAGTTGACAAATTTATCTTTCCTGCAGATTTCATAGTTCTTGACATGGAGGAAGATTTTGAGGTACCACTTATATTAGGTCGACATTTTCTAGCAACAGGAAGAGCTCTTATTGATGTACAACAAGGGAAGTTGATTCTTAGAGTTCAAGATGATTTTGTTTCATTTAATGTTTTTAAAGCAATTAAATATCCATCTAATGATAATTCTTGTTTTAGAGTTGAGACAGTTGACAAGTTGGTGAATAAGGTTTTTTAGGAAAATATTTTTAAAAATCCACTTGAAGCATGTCTGATTCAACCAAGGAACAAAGATATTCAGAATAAGGAGATAAAGGAGTACGCAAATTTCATGGAGGCAATTCCACCATATTCAAGGCAAAAGGCAATTAAATTTGAGGAGTCGGGACAACACATTACAAAGCCTAAACCATCAATTGAAGAGCCTCCAATTCTTGAACTCAAACCCTTACCTTCTCATTTGAAATATGATTATTTAGATGGAGTTTCTTCTTTACCGGTAATTATATCTTCTTCTTTGACAGATTTGATGGAGGAGAAACTACTCGAGTATTAAGAGAGCATAAGGGTGCAATTGGATGGAAAATAGCTGATGTCAAGGGAATTAGTCTTTCAATTTGCATGCACAAAATTTTGATGGAGGAACAATATAAATCCACTATCCAACCTCGAGACGTTTGAACCCGAAGATGCAAGAAGTAGTGAAAGCTGAGGTAATCAAGCTACTTTATGCAAGTATCATCTATCCTATCTCCGATAGTTCTTGGGTAAGTCCTGTACAAATTGTGCCAAAGAAAGGCGGTATGACTGTTCAGAAAAACGACAATAATGAATTGATTCCGACTAGAACAGTTACTAGGTGGCGTGTGTGTATGGATTACAGAAAATTGAATGATGCCACTAGAAAAGATCATTTTCCTTTACCATTTATTGATCAGATGTTAGAAAGACTTGCAAGGCATGATTTTTATTGCTTTCTTGATGGATATTCGGGGTATAATCAGATTCCTATTGCACCAGAAGATCAAGAGAAAACTACTTTCACTTGTCCATATGGTACTTTTGCTTTTAGAAGAATGCCCTTTGGTCTTTGTAATGCACCAGCTACTTTTCAAAGATGCATGATGGCGATTTTTTTTATATGGTTGAAAAATATATTGAGATTTTCACGGATGATTTTTCTGTTTTTGGCTTATCATTTGATTCTTGTTTAAATAATTTGGCTTTGGTCTTACAAAGATGTGAGGAGACTAACCTTGTTTTGAATTGGGAGAAGTGCCACTTTATGGTGCAGGAAGAAATAGTGCTCGGGCATAAAATTTCTCAAAATGGAATAGAAGTCGATCGAGGCAAAGTGGAGGTCATTGCAAAATTACCTCCGCAAACATCTGTGAAACTTGTCAGAGGATTTTTGGGGCATGCAGGATTTTATAGGCTATTTATAAAAGATTTTTCAAAAATTGCTAAACCTCTTTCTAATCTTTTGGAAAAATATGCTCCTTTTAATTTTTCTGTTGAATGCATGCAAGCTTTTAACACTTTAAAGAAGAAGTTAATGTCAACACCAATTATGGCAGCACCAAATTGGGATTTACCTTTTGAATTGATAGGTGAAGCTAGCGATTCTGCAGAGGAGCTGTTTTGGGACAAATGAAGAATAAAAGTTTTCGAACCATATACTATGTCAGTCGAACAGTCGAACATTGTCGGAAAGTTGCGGTCTCAATGGTCTGGTCCTTTTACAGTTAACACAGGTATTCCCATATGGAACAACTGAAGTTGCGCATGACACTAAGGGCACATTCAAGGTGAATGGTCAACGTTTGAAGCCCTACTTTAAAGGTGGTTACAACAAGCAGAAGACCACCATTGAACTTCATCCTCCATAATAGCGACATCTGAGATAGTTTGGCTGAAAACTATAAAGCAAGTGCTTCTTGGGAGGCAACCCAAGCATTTTAATTATGTTTTTTATTTATTTATTGTTAAGTTTATGTTTTGCAAAAAAAAAAAGTTTAATTTTTCTCTGTTTTATCCAAGTTCATTTTTTAGGGAGCACCTTTCAAGAGAAAAATCATCAAGGTCATCTATGAAGTTATCCTACAACCAAGGGAGTTTTTTTCTTCCTATTTCTATTATTCGCATTGAGGACACTGCTTCATTCAAGTTTGGGGGGAGACAAAATTTTTCGTTAAATCTTTTTTTTTATCAAGATTGCGTTCCTGATTGTGAATTTTTACAATTTTTAGGAAAATTTAAATTTTATTTAAACATGCAATTGATGTGTGAGTTAATTTTAATTCTGATTATGTTGATCCACTTTTTCGAGCACTAAAAGTCATTAATTTTTGAATTGTGTGTAAATTTAGAAAACATTCATGTGAAGTATGTGATTTTCTTAGATTTCACCCAAATCTTAGAATTTGTTTGATTTTCTCTTGAGGCGAAATCCTAAGCTAAATCTAACTGAGAAAATGATTTAGGCAATTTTTGGATCGATTGAGCCTTTCAAGCTAACCTTATTTATTTATCTCTAGTCACCCTGTTGAGCCTTAATTATTATCCAATTTTTCATTGGCACCCATATATATTTAGCCTAGCCTTTATCAAATTGTATCATTGTCTCATGCCCTATGAACACGTTGATTTTCTTTTTGGGATTATTTGAGCTTAATAGAAATTTGGGATGAATGATGGAGTAAAAAAAGAAAAAAGTGATTGCTATGGTTGTTTGGGGTGTATTATCAAAAAAAAATTACTTTTATGGTTCCCTATCTAACTTTCAATTGAGTGAGCCTTTTGGATACTCAATGGGTTGGAAGTTTTCATGTTATATTAGGAGGGACTTTGGGAGAAACTTCACCATAAAGCAATTCAAAAGGAAAAAAAAAAAAAAAAAGGAATGATGATATATGGTGGTGGAGAAATTATCTTGAAGAAGTGAAATTGGACAGTGACATTGGCTCTAATTAGATCCTAGAAATCAACGTGTTGATGGGTCATTTGAGCTTAAAATTACCATTATCTCACTTTTAGCCCAGCCTTACATTACAAACCGAGAAAAGTCCTATTGATTTTTGGTTAGATAATTAGCTTACATTAGTGGAGAGAGAAATGAAAAGCAAACCTATGAGATTTGGTCATAATTATTGAGAATTTTTGAGAGGTTGCATATCAATGTGAGTTTATCTGGATTGCATATAATTCGAAAAAGATGAGGACTCTCACACACACACTTGGATCACATAGTTAGAATTGGTCTTAACATATAAATCAATTTCAATGTTTGTATGAAATTTGTGTTTTTCTTTGAATTGTGAATTTGAGCAATTATGGAAAGATTTCATGGAGGAGGTTGTTAGCTTAAGTATGTGTTATGTCTTGATTTTGCTCGAGGACTAGCAAAATGTTAAGTTTGGGGGTTTGATAACTCTATAAAAATAGAGTTATTTTACCTATTTTAGGCAACAATTAATGCAATATCTATTAGAAAATATTTAGATTTCTTTCTGATTATTCGAATTTTCCTTGTTTATGCAGAATAATGAAATATGGAGAAGATAAGGAAAAGAATAGCAAAAATCAGGAATACAAATCAAAAAGCAATGGAAGATGGATATCAAATGAGGGAATCCTTGATTTTATTCCCTAATGTTATCTGCAAGCATTGGGAGATAGATATCAAATCAAGATCCTCTGATTTACTCCCTAATTTTATGCGCAATTGCTTGGAGAAAAGATCATCTAATAGAACATTGAGAGAGCAGCTAGATTTTTGTTAGATCGTTTTTCATTGTTTTGAGAGTTTTTCAAGTATTTTGAAGAGAAAACAAAAGTGGTGACAGAATTCTTGTTCTTTGATTCAAGATGCTGAGTTTGATTTTTATTTTTATTTTTTCTTCTACTATGATCTAATTTTCTTTTTATTAGAGCTACTATGTAGCCTAACCATGATGATGTGAACTTCATGATTTTTATATTTTGCAATTGATTTCATTCATGTGAGTTATATATTATTGTGCATAATGCTTTTGAGTGACTGGCCACCACTTGAATGATCTGTTGTGCATGTTTGAGACTGATAAGTGATAATATGCAATTGCTCATTATAATATATAACCATGAATTAAACGTGGATAGAAATATACTGCGTTATTTGTGTAGCTTTCGGTGATAAGGTGATCCAAAAGACACATTACAAACCGGGAATATTCATAATTTTTAATGCACTTATGTTTATTTTAATTCACATAGAGATATAGTGGATTAATAAACTGAGTCGGTTTATTATACCTAGAAATAGGATAGTAAATAAATTAGGAAATTCCGCTATCACATGTTTGATATCGTTCTTGTACCCACAACAATCAGAAATTCATATCTAGTGGTTATGGTGAAATCAGATGCTCTAACATATTTAGATTATCGATTTACTGCATTTAGTCTACAAATTTTGTTTTTAATTTATTCTCAATTATATTATCATCTGTTAGATAAATTTTAGAATTAATTTATTTTAGTATTTAATTAGTTTATTAATCATCGATCTCCGTGGGACAATACTCTTTCTCATCATTATATTACTTGTTCAACACTTTCACTTGCGTTTAGAATTTTACGAACACCAGCCTTGTGGTTTCATATGGTATTTCTTTGCATGTAGTGGCATAATGACCAATTCTTCCACAAGAGTAGCAGTAATGCGGAAGCTGCTCATATTTGAATTCTATCCACAATTTTTTGCTTCCCAAGTTGATAACTACACCTGTTTTTAGAGGGGTAGCCAGGTGCAGATTGATTCTGGCCAGGTGCAGATTGATTCTGGCTTTACCGACCTTATAGGTGCTGTTTCCTTTTGCTTCCAGTTTCACATCTATGACCTCGCCAATCTTGGAGGCTATCTCTTTTACTACGTCCTTCATCACTCTGCCAAATGGAAGGCCATACAGGTGCACCCAAAAGGGACAATGAGTGAAGTCGTAACAGATTTCTAGAATGTCAAGATTGCATTGCTGGAACACTAAGAGATTGCTGGAAAAAGACCACGGCCCGGTACTTTCTGCTTTTCAGCTTCGGATTTGAAGGAAAATGAGAAACAGCCTGGTTCTAGCAAGGTGCAGGAGACATTCTCCGTCTTCCATGCTCTTTTCATAGTGTTAAGAAAGGCCTGAAAATTCACATTTGGTCGAGAATAGAGTTTTCCAAACAATGTTAACCTGCATTCAGTTAATTTTTCTTCAGAAATTCCTTCCTTGATATCTATCACATCATCCTCTGATCATAAATTACCCAAGCTTTTGCACAGCACCTCTAATCTACTATCATCAGAGGTCTGATCATTGATATTTCACTTTATTGCTGTAGGGCACAGTGAAATAACTAGAAAGCTACCTTAGCACTGAAGATGCTCGGACAGACACCATATACTTTCAAGAATCTAGAGTGTGGTATCTCGCTTGAAGGCATATAGTAGAATCCTTGTTGATGCCGCTACACGAAAATCAGAAGCGCTTACATACCTCCCCTCGGAACTTATGTGTTGTTGGTCGACATGTCGGTCCGTTCTAAGAAAAGAGGACCGGACCTTTTCATTGATGGAAGCAGTGATAACCCATATGAGAGACGTTCGGGGAAGTGGCTAGTGGGGTAGGGATGTGTCTGTGAGATTGAGAAATATTTAATTGTGCAGGGGGTGGGTCGTGGGTTGCGGCCAGTAGGGTGGATCAGGGAATTCGGGTCTCGTTGCTTAGGGTTTTGGGAGAGGCACGAAAATGAAATGTAATTGTGGTCGAAGAGGTGCGGTTCATCGCCCAATGACTAATTTAGGTTTTTGCGGGGGATTGATATGGGTATATTGGCGTGAGAAAATCGGTAGTGGTTTTGGTGATTAGGGGTTTGGGCGATGCGTCCAGGGAAGAGGAAACAGGGGTCAAAGAGGTATGAGTCAGCTCTTCATGAAGAAAAAGGGGGTTTTAATGGAGGTTTGATGTGGGTGTTTCGCTGCAGGAAGGCTTCAGTGCCACGGATTAGAGAGACAGCTACCAAGCGGTAGAGAGGAACCCAGAGCGCATGGGAGAGTGACAGCAGTACAACCCGTCTCCAAAGCAATTGGTAATTGGGATTGGCCAATTTCCTATAGTATTAGACTTGCCCAAAAAGTTTCTTTATAGTGATGGTGGATGTACTGGGTTGGAATCAGGTCTAAAGGTCCTGCCAATTCGTTGCTAATAGCCTGCCAATTCGTTGAAAAAATGGAAAGATATATGCAATGAAACGATAACAGAAGAGGAAAACTTGACAGGAATACTGGAGAAATCTCAGTGTGATTTTACCTTCTTTTCACACGATGTTCTTTGGACATCTTTATAATCCCACAGCTGCTGCGTTGCCTGCGGTCTTTATCTTTTTTAGTGACAATTTCTCTTCCCAACAATTTTAGTTGGTTCTAAATCCCAAACTCATTTTCCTCTCTAATCCTTGGAAAAGACATTTTCAAGGTGACCAACACTCCTACGTGGGTTCCATCCACAGGCATCCCACATGTAATAGTGGATTCCCTTTTCAACCCGGTAAAAAAACATGCTATATCAAGGAATATTTTTTATGCATCGTCATGCAAATGTTTAAAGTATTTAGTCAATATTGGTTCCAATTTTTTTTTCTGGCCTACCTTTTAATTGATTCAAAGTCTCTTTCCCATCTTCTCCGCTCTTCCCATACAAAATCTTCCCACCATTTCAATAGCAAAAGGATGATAAATGACAGCAAAAATGATTTCCCTTGACTGATTTTCGTAGCCCTCTAGGCAACGATCCGGTGGAAAAGCGTGCCTATAGAAAAGGTCAAAAGCATTATTTTCATTCATACGTGAAACCTCATGTTCATGGAAATGTAAGAGTTTTCCTAATGTGGACTACATTAATTGATATTGTAATTTACCGTTTTAACGGTTACCGTTTTACGGGGTTTGGTCTAAGATGAGATAGAAGGTTTCTTAATTAGTCTAATATGGGGCTGGCTAGTGTGGGCCGAGTTGAGCTTGGCCAGTAATGAGGGAGCCTAGCTGGAAACTCTATAAATAGTGCTCAAGTCTCTCCTCTAACCCTAATTCTCACATGTATCCTCACATAAGGAGCGTTTACCTAACGCTAAAGGGTGAGGGGGCCATCTCATTAAGCCAGTGATACGGAGGGCAATAGAGGAGAAGGACTTGCGCATGGAACATTAGTTTTCCGCTTCCGCTTCAAGAACGATGGATCCCAAAACAGGTGCGTTATTCTTTCTACTCAACTATGCATGTTCTTGTTCTGGTTATGGAGATCTTGGGATTGCGTAATTTGCAACCAAAATGTGGTATTAGAGTGACCATAACCCTAGAACTTGAACGCATAAAGTTTTTGCCCTAATTTGTGATTTTCGAGATTTTTTGTTCAATAAAAATTAAATTAAATCACAAATTTGGACTGGGCTCGACGAGACGAGCAAGAGGGTCGGTGGTGCGTCGCCGAGGGAGGCCTCACGTGCCCCCACGCGCCTCCAAGGCGTTAGAGACACGCCCCACGCGCGGTCACGCGCCCTCACGTGCTACCATGCGCAGGGCGTGGCTCGCGCGTGCGCTCCACGCGCCGCGCACTCACGCGGCGCGTGGGGGCGCGTGGAGCCTCCGTTCGGCGCGTGGCTGGCAGCGTTGGATTCGTATGGCCGTCCTCTATCTTGTGGTGAATTTATTTTACATGTTTGATGATTTTATAGATGTAAAAATACATACGGAACCCTAAATACGTGTATTTTTAGTGTATTTTTGCGTATTTTGTTGTATTTTCTGTGATTTTGGAAATACAGGTATTGAGTTACAGGTATGTTATCACATAAATGTTATAAAAGTGTGATTCATTGATAATATATATAAAGTTTAATTTTTTATTAATGAGTCACACATTTATAATGAGATACAACCATTATGGGATAGTATTTGAGCTATGTATTGAAGGGATGAGAAATAGTAAAAGTTATGAAACTTTTGTTGCTCAACCATATTTCTGTATACACATTTGCGGAATGTGGGTAATGCATGTAAATTAAGTTATTGCATATTGTACCTAAACTCATCTGGCCACTTGGTAATGTCTACCAAGTTGACCATTTTTTTTTTGGTTAAGAAGTATCATTTACGTAGAGCAATAGTATCTACTGTTATAGTTTAGATATTTGCTCTTGTGGTTTGACTCAATTTATAGGCCACTGGTTGATGCAATGATAATTTATTACTTAAAATTGACTAATAAATCAGGACCTTGGAGTCATAGTTTACCTTATGAAGCTCATGAGCATCAGCTGTCAGGATTGTCGATCTGGGGTACCCTGTATTGCTATTGATGTTAACTTGTGATAGATTCTCTAGATCAGCATTCTTCTTTATGTTGTTCTGATAATCTATAATCTGGGTGCACAAGAGACGCTTTCTTCTATGTTATGAAAAATTTCTTGTGTTGCTATGATCGATGATTTTCCTGGATAAATAAAGCAGTGTAATTAGCATGATGTGTGATTTTGGTGATTTACTGCCCCTGTCACTAAAGTTAAAATCACATATATATGGTGTATGTGAGCAATAAGGTTTATATCCCTAGTATGAGAGAGTTTCAAGGATTCGATTGAGTAGTGACCGCCAAAGTGGCACGTTTGATTGGATTTGAGAAATTTCGGTCTCGTATATTGATTGGGATGTCTCCTAGTCTAATGTGTAGTCATACTCCCAAAGGAGGTGATTGTATATTAGTTCATGGAGGGATACATGATGGTATGGTGGAGGAGTGACTGATCCTAGTGGTTCATATGCCCAAAGGTAATAAATTCACGAAAATTGGAATATATTCTCATAACCGCTATCATGTGGGGAGTGTACAATTGCATGTCATGTATTCTGCCCAAAGGTGATTATATGATTTTGTATGTAACTTTCTGGATGTGTACTTGTACGTCAAGTTCCACAGTGCTCACATGATGCTAATTACATACATTGCTTGTTTTCAGTCACATTTTCTGTAAGTAATAACTCCACTATTATTGAGATTTTTTACTACTACAAATTTTAAGTTGTGGACAAATAATTTGCTGCTTTGGAAAATAGCAATCGAATTTGCTTACTGTCCATGAAGCGTTCCATTCAGGAACACTTGAAAAGCGGTTTATCTGCGGACTGCACGGCTAAAAGATGAAGGAAGCCTTAGTGGCTTGAAATTATGTCTTGTCTAATACCGAAATTAGGACACATCTACAAAGATTGTGTTTAAGTCCTAAGGATATATACGTCTCGTATACGGTTGAAAATGTTGTTTCCAAAAGTTTTCTATTTAAGGAATAATCTCACACGTTTAAAGAAAAAGTAAAAAAGTTGACAATATTGTTATTTTGTCTACTCTTAATGGTTATCTAAAGACTTGTATAGATTATTGTGGAAGTTAAATGACCGAGATAAAGAATAAATTGGTTAGAATTAGTCTTAAAGGTTGTCAAGCTTAATAGTGGCAGTGAGTATTTTGGCAAGTATGACAATGCGGAATAGCTTAAAGGGTCATTTGTCAAATACTTGATAAATTCTGGAGTGGTAATTTAATTACTATGCCTGAAAATCCTGACAAATGATACTCATGAGTTTCATAAGGTAAACTATGACTCAAAGATCCTGATTTATTAGCCAATTTTAAGTAACAAATTATTATTGCATTAACTAGTGGCCTATAAATTGAGTCAAACCACAAGAGCAAATATCTAAACTATAACAGTAGATACTATTGCTCTGCGTAAATGATACTTCTTAACGGTTATCTAAAGACTTCTATAGATTATTGTGGAAGTTAAATGACCGAGAAAAAGAATAAATTGGTTAGAATTAGTCTTAAAGGTTGTCAGGCTTAAAAGTGGCAGTGAGTATTTTGGCAAGTATGACAATGCGGAATAGCTTAAAGGGTCATTTGTCAAATACTTGATAAACTCTGGAGTGGTAATTTAATTACTATGCCTGAAAATCCTGATAAAAGATTTGGCCGAAAGGCATAAGTACACCATAATGAACATGGTGATGAGTATGATGAGTAAGACTAATTTATTCGGTTTTCTGCAGGTTGATATTTTGAAAGCAACTCTTTTCACATACAAAATGTGTTTTCTTACCAAAATTGTTCTATAAACTTCTTTTGAGTTAGGGACTGGACGTAAATTACTTGAATCATATAAAATTTAGAGGTGTCATGCAGAAGTGAGGTTATCTAATCCAATATTAACTGTGTTGGAATTTAGATCCACTCGAAATTATTTTGTATCTTACTCAGATTGTTCAAAGGGGTATTGATTTTACGACCCTAATAAAGGTATAAAAATTATAGAATCACATACAGTAAAGTTTCTAAAGTTCGATGTAATTGTAGAGGATAGCTGCTCTCAGACTATTAAGGATAATAGTACGATGGAAGATTACTGTGTCTTTGTCTTTGCCTATACAGACAATTGTGGTACATACAATTGTGGAATCTCCTAGACTAAACTTGTTGAGGTTCAAGGTACTATTCTTGATATAGTTTATGATGAAATTTCTCAAACCTCTCAAGTGTAGAATGAAGTGGTTGTATTAGGAGATTTGTTAGGGAAAAACGATCAGTTATACCATCAGACTATATAGTCTATTTGTGAGAGCATTATTACAATATCCACTACATGGTTGATTTAGCGACATATATATAAATGTCATTTCTTGTTCTCAGTCAAGTATGTGATTAGACGCCATAAAAGATAATAAAGTCTTCACTCTAAAAGAGGGGTGGATAGTTTATAGTGAAGATTCTTTCAGAGTGAACGTGATATTAATAGTTTCTTTTTGATATGGAATTACGCCAAATAAATACAAAATCTATATAGTGCAATCGGAAGATTTTGGAGTACATGTTTTAAGTAAACTTGTGTGTAGACTAAAAGGTCTTATTCATGGTCTTAAACAAGTTTTCAAATAACATTATTAAAGTTTCATAGTGTTATTATTTTGTTCAATTGGGAACAAAGTATTCAATATACTGCAAGGTCAGTGGGAGGAAATTTATTTTTCTCATACTCTATGTACATGATATTTTGCTTACAAGTAGTGATCTTGAGGTATCTTTTGTCCTTTGTACTGAGGTCTGTAAGGATTGTTCTCGCCATATTTTATTAGATTTATCTCAAAGGACATTTGCTGATTGTATTTTGGAAATACTCAATATACATCATTGCAAGCCAGGAATTGCTCCTGTCGTTAAGGGTGATGGACCGAATCCATTACATTGTCCTTATTTAGATATTGAGAAAATCTAGTTAAAGGGTGTACCTTGTGTTAGTACACTTAAAAGTAGAATGTATGCTCGAATTTGCACTAGACTAAATATCGTCTTTGCGACGGGACTTCTAGGCAGATATCAGTCAAATCTAGGACGCGATCACCGGGTAACTGCCAAGAAGGTTTTAAGGAACTCAAATAGGACAATATATTGTATACTAATTTACAGACATGTTCAATTCTTGCAGCTAGTAGGGTATTCAGATGTAAACTTTGTTGGTTGTTAGGATGACATGTGATCAAGATGGAATACATATTTATGTTAACAGGAAGTGCAGTAAATAAAGTTTTATGTCATCTTCTACTATGTAAGCAGCGTTAGTAACATTGTTTTAGGCTGTTACTTGGGCTATTAGCCTCCGGAACCTCATTAAGGAGTTGACCATTTTTAACTTTATGGATAGACCCATACGATTGTATTGAGATAATAAATTTGTAGTATTATTTATTAACTACAGAGGTCTCAAGGGGTCTATATATATGGCGGTCAAAATTTTTGACCAAAAAGAAAAAGAAACGGTACAGAAAGGTGACATTATAATATAATATATTTCCACAGATGATATAGTTGCAGATCCACTAACTAAAGGCCTACACCCATGTGTATTTGAGCGATATGTCATTAGCATGGGCCTAGGAGCATCATGAGATGCTGTTGTTTAGTGGGAGCTATTTTGGCTTTACTCTGATAAAGTTCACATCTGTATTCGTTACACTTAGTAACGATTTGATATGTATCAACTTTTGCATTCAATAAAATATTTTTGAATGTGTTGTTATTATGTTGAATACATATTGATAGAGTCTCAAGGTATTGTATAAACCTTGAATGAAGGCTAGGGGCATCCGGTTATTAGCCTTGTGCATATGTCTTGTTATATATAAAGAAAGGTTAACCATAAGGACAAGGCATATGTGGGTTCGTTGGAACCATAAAGACATTTTCTAGTGGCACAAGTTTTTTGTGACGCTTAAGGTAAGAGAATGGACATTCTCTAGTGGCACAAGTTTTTGTGATGCTTAAGGTAAGAGAATGGTGACTGACAAATGGGATTTCTCTATGAGAGATGTTGTCCATTTGACACACTACCATATTGAATCCATATCAATAAAGTTGAAAGCACTCATGACCATGGAAGGCTCTGTGTGAATACATACAGTTACCGCCATGATTCGGTATTTGAGACTTTATGGGATAGGATTGACTATTAAGAATTATCTCTAGACCAATGTGCGCACATACAGTACAATTTCAATTAATATAGTCCAAGTGGGAGAATGTAAGAATTTTCCTAATGTGGACTACATTAATTGATATTGTAATTTACCGTTTTAACGGTTACCGTTTTACAGGGTTGGTCTAAGGTGAGATAGAAGGTTTCTTAATTAGTCTAACATGGGGCTGGCTAGTGTGGGCCGAGTCGAGCCTGGCCCGTAATGAGGGGACCTGGCTGGAAACTCTATAAATAGTGCTCAAGTCTCTCCTTTAACCCTAATTCTCACATGTATCCTCACATAAGGAGCGTTTACCTAACGCTAAAGGGTAAGGGGGCCGTCTCATTAAGCCAGTGATACGGAGGGCAATAGAGGAGAATGACTTGCGCGTGGAACATTAGTTTTTCGCTTCCGCTTCAAGAACGATAGATCCCAAAACAGGTACGTTATTCTTTCTACTCAACTATGCATGTTCTTGTTCTAGTTATAGAGATCTTGGGATTGTGTAATTTGCATCCAACAGGAAATCCTTACCTCTGTTTTTATCTGTCGTTATGAGGATAAGCGTGCTTCCTAGACCAAACCGAGTTAGCTTCTCGGCAACTATTTTGATTTGTTCATAGTCATACACATTATCTAGTACAATGAGAACTCTGTTTTCGCGGAACATATTTTATCATTGTGGTATTATCAGTGGAGGATTTCACTTCTGTACATGCCCCTCCTCTCTTGAGCTCACGAAACAACTTATTCTGCAGAGATACCTCTCTTTTCTGTTCAAACTCGTCCCTCTCTTTTCTGTTCAAACTCGTCCCGAACATTTTCAAGAAAACTATCAAAGAGGTGACTGATCTTGTGAAATACCACCATTGTGATTTTTTTTTATTAACTAATGTAATTATTTTTAGGAAATATTTTATAAATTATTTATTTGCAAATGTACCCTTACCTTCATAAATTCGAATCTAACACCTGTGTCATGCCAATCAACCGCTCAACGTCCGAGTGGGCGAACAAGGTGACCTTGGGCCTACAGCTGGCACTTTTCGCTTCGGTTCGTGTGCGACTATGATTTGGATGCCAGGCGATATTATTGTCTAAACTTGGATCGACTATGATTTGAAGATAAAATTAAAAGATTACCTAATCGGGTTTTTATCTTTTCTTGGTGTAATATTTAGGAAAATAGTAAAACAACATTGTTATAATGTTGGTGTGTTTATTTCGCAAAAAGCTCAATAATAAGTTAATAATTTTAAAAATACCCTTTGTTTTCTTTTGTCTAGTAATATGTGATTGCAAATGTTTTTGAATGCTTGGACCTCATATAATCTCATGATTTTAACAAAAGAAATTCTTTTTTGACATTTTAAAATTTTAATTTTATCAAAAAATTCCAATTTTTTTAATTTTCTTTTTTAAACAAATTCAAATTTATAATAATTTTAAATTTTCTCTTTTCTTTTCTTTTCTTTTTCTCCTTCCTCCGTTGCAACGGCCGGCGATGACCATAGGCGAGCTTAAGGCTTGCCCAATGATGGCCACAAGCGAGCTCGAGTGCACTAGATCTCGGTGAGGCTTGATCTCACTCGAGGTCGGCGATCAACAAAGGAGGGAGAAGGAAAAGGCGACCGGCGGAGAAAAGAAAATGAAAGAAGAAAAAGAAAGAAAAGGAAAGGAAATAATTTAATATTAAAAAAATCTAGATAAGTATTTCTGGAAAATGTTTCACCTCTTTAAAATTATGAATTCACTTTCCTAATTTTATGCATGAATATTTTCATTAACAGGAAAGTGTTTGCAAATCAAACGATTGAAAGTTTAGAAAATCAATACTTGGAAGACACTTTCCCTTAAAAAAAATGCACAAATTATGTTGTATTACTAAAATGGCTCGGTTCGCCCTACCATCATCCAAAAAATGGTATCTTATCCAAACTCTCTAGCTCCAAAAATCGCTTCGCATGTCATTATTCAAGTGGATTGCCATATAAAGTATCATGAACGCAGGTTAATAAAACATAGACCTGTCTAGGTCAAGTTTGGGTCAGATCATAAATGGTTCAATCCAAATCGATCCGTAAACTGTTTATGACCCATTTATCATTGATGTAAATTTATTGACCCATATCTCGACTCGACGACTCGACCCGGTCCATATTATTATATTGTTAAAATTCTCTCATATAATTACAAAATTATGGATTTATAATATATATATTTAAATTAAGGCTTCATTTATTTCACAAAAAATGTGGTATTTTTGAAAATGATAATATTTTACAGTGTTTGGTTGAAACTTGAAAATAAATTAAAAAATATTTTATGCTTCATATAGAAAATTCAATTTGATTTTTTGTGCACTCCTTTTAAGTATTTTTATTTTAACTTTTTTTTTTGAAAAAAAATAGAATTTTTAATTCATTTTTCTTTCCTTTTCCTTTTTCCCCTTCTTCAACCGGTTGTCGGCCATGGACATCGTGGCCGATGACGACAAGCTCGACCTCGCCACAAGCCAATAAGGCTCGAGCTCGCCCAATTTCAGCGAGTCAAGCCTCGTCGGATCTAGCGAGGTCTAGCTCGCCTCAATGTCAGCTAGCTCGAGTCTCTCTAGATTGGCGAGGCTTGAGCCTCGGCCTCGCTTGCCTTAGGTGAGGCTCGACCTAGCCAAATCCAGCAAGGTCGAGCTTGCCTTGACACTGGTGAGCTTGTGTCATGCCCCGAACCCCGAGCGCGTGCCCATCCCTCTCTGGTCGATAATATTTTGCGACTTCCCAGGACGAGTCGCCGACCCTTTTTGTTTTTTGCACATGCGGAAGCAAAAACAAATCCCCTAACAGTAATCATCCCGAGATAAAAAAGCAGGACAACAGTTTCATAAACAAACACACTTTTATTCATCACTAAGTCATATACAAAAGTCTATGGCTAAAAGACTACAAAAGTCTAGCCTTCCAAAAAGAAGCGGTCCTAGCCAACCCACACTTCCGATCACCTCCTCTCTGCTCCAGGTCCTCCACTTGATGACCTTGAAAATGGTTATTCAATAACCAATGAGACAATGTCTCAGCAAGTTCACCCACTAAACCCCGATTAGGAGGGAAATACGCTAAGAAGCATCCTAACCACACAATCACACATTTAGCATAGAGAACTTACCTCACCTCCGTTCCACCCTGCAGGTCAGCACAGTTCATATACCTCATGCATGAAATCGATGCACCTAACAATTGAAACACATTACTCAACTCAATAAATCACAGGAGTCCAGATTATAGGGCCAAATCATTATGACACGTCCCATACCATGTCACACAATTTTGTCCCATAATTTGACGTATCTATTCCACTCAACATGCATTCCAATTGATAATTACGCCCACTCTAAGGCACGGCCTACTCGAAGTTCGGCAGTCTTCTGGCGTAGCCAGGTATCGTCTCACCCCATTGAGCACGGTTACGTCTCTCGAAGACAACTTTCCCGAAGGAGCATAGGTCCAGAATCTACTACGACCCGAATCTCAATAAATGGGTAACGTCCACCCGACACAGTTCGAGGACGGGTTCTCTTACCCATCACACGACCAATCAATCTCGGCCCAAGAAACTATTCATTGTACTCAAATGCCTCAATTAAAATAGTGATCCTGGCCTATTTTCTTCGTATTAAAAACACCTAGTGAAAATAGTCGTGCGTGGGTACAGTCGAGATCGGACCGAAAAATTCATGACCTTCTTTTAAAATCCCACTAGTTTATATAGTACATAAAACCATTTTCAGTGTTAAAACCCGACACTCGGGATTTTCTAAACAAATATTGAATTTTATAAATTTTGGGAATAAACGTCCAAAAATCCACCCAGCACTCAATTTGCATAATTTAACACTCGATTGCAGAAATTAACCACACCATTGTAATCAGCACGAAATTCCAATCACCGGCTATCCCGGCCTAATTTCCGGAAAATATTTAATAATTAAATAATTACTTAAATTAATTAAATAAATACATTAAATATTAAAAATGCTAACTTAGGCTAAATAATTCTAATCTAACCACCTATTGAGTTATTAAATAATCCTAATCGTTCTAACTAATAACAATACACTAATCTAATTAAATATAAGTCTCTAACCACCTAATTTCTTAATTTAACTATCCTAATTTAACTAACTAAAATAATAATTAAACTAATTACACTTAAATAAATCTAAACACCCCTTAGACGTCATTAGCCTACTAAGAAGAGTTTAGTGAATAAAATCACCGGTGTATCGCGAAAATCGGTTCATCGCGACGACGACGACTGACGGCCGAAAACCAAATTTTCGGCGGTGTCGGCGGACTTGGACCGGGCCTAGGACCGGCCCAACACAACTCAGCAAGGCTGAGTTTCGGTCTTGGGCTTCTGCAAGGCTGTCGGTCGCGGGCTTGGGCCTTCTTCGCGGGCCCAAAATGGGCTGAACTTCAAATGGGCTAAAACCAACTGAACTTGGGCCTAAGCTTGGGCTTCAAAATCTGCTGGAGATGGGCTGAAAACCACTGGGCTGAAGAATTCGCTGGACTGGGTCTTGCGGCTGAAGATGGGCCGTTGAAAATCTGCTGGGCCCAAAACTTGGGCTGTTGGGTCAAAATTTCGCTGGGCTGAAGACACGGCCCAAAACGCTGGAATTTGCTGGGCTGCTTGCGGATGGTGGGCTGCGCTTTGCTCGATTCCACGAGGCCAAATGGAGATAGAAGCAGCTTCGGGCGATGGCGCAAGAGAAGAAACGGATGAAGCAGCTGCTGGCTTCGCACGTGGAGATGGAGACACGCTGCTTCGTGGGATGATGCGGCTTCGACCGGAGGAGTCAACGATTGAAGATGGCAGGTGAAGTTTGACTCGTGGGAGACAAATTGAAGTGGAGCGGCTGCAGGATGATTCGGTTTCGGTGGAGGGAAGACGTGGGCTTTGCTGGCTGGGTTGGACGCGCGGCAAGAGGTCAACAATCTTGCTGAGATTGACCACCCGTGCGGCAGAGATGGGAAAAGAAGATGAGCTGGCTTGCTTCGGTCTTCGTGGCAGCTCGGTGGAGAAGGAAACGCTGGTAACGAAGAGAGGAGCAGCTGATGGCTTCGGTAGGGAGTGCTCACACACGGAGAGAGAGAAAAGCAGGCGTGTGAGAGAGAGAGATGTGCCCAATTGAGAGACCGAAGGAAGAAAAAGGAATCGAAGCAGGAGCAGCGAGCGGATGGGGGTGCCGACCAGCGTGTCCAAGAAGCCAAGAAGGAGGGGCCCAACCTTGTCAACCTTAGCTATTGCATTAACTCACTTGTCTCCTATTTCTTTCCTCTTGATAAATCCATACATTATCCAATTAAATGCCCAAAATTCCAGCCCCTTATTTAAAACCAAATTTCACAACTTTAATTTCAATTTCATCACTCAATTTCCCAAATTGAGATCCAATTTGAATGACGAAAAATCCCGTACAATTTTCTATGAGTCCCTAACACTCAAAGCGCTGGAAGTCCAAATTTCCTTTAATTTGGTCCGTCCGAATTTCCGTTAATCTTTCTGTGACTTCTGAACGAGTTTCCGTAAACATCTCGAAATCTCTGAAAATTTCTCGGAGGATGAGTCGACGTTCCTAAAATAGATCGTGACACCACAAAACTTTCAATTTCTGAAATCGGGTTCAAATTCATGGTTAATTTCAATCCGATGCGATTTTAGCATGACCTAGTCTACAAGTAGTTTTTAGGAATTTTTGGTGCAATTGACCCGTGATCGATTTATCTCGAGTCACGATGTACATCTTCGACACATTTGGCGACTCTCGGTTGTCGTGAAAATCTCAAGGTTTCAATTATGCATACGGGATACCCAAAACGACAGAAAATCAATTTAGTGCCGATCGATGAGAATTTTGCAATCAGGTGGAATCACCCATACTTTGATCACATATGTCAGTTGAGTCGACCTATCTCTAATCAGAGACCTATCTCTGATCTCTGATCGATTTTGACAATGTTGTAATGACCCTTGCAAATCGACACGGTCGAGCAATCGATTCCTGGTCGAATTCTCAAGTCCATTGCATTTAGATTCCTTGATTGTTTCCCCAGATAGACCAGTTATCTTGTGAGTGATCGGCTCAGAGAATAGCACTATAGGCGCGTCGACAAAATGCCCGATTAATTTAATCGAAAATGAAATCTGAAAATTCAATCTGTCGCAGCTTGAGTCTCGCTAGATCGGCAAGGGGTGAGCCTTGGCCTCACTTGATTCTCGGCAAGGTCAAGCTTGCTTTGACGTCGGCGAGCTCGAGTCTCGCTAGATCGCAAGTCGGTGTGCTCAACTCCCTAGATTTGGTGAGCTCGAGCTAGCCGGTGCGATTGGGCAGCAGTTGCGAACCCCACCCTATTGGCGAGGGCCCTGTAGCCCTCTTCTAGCAGCAAACGAGGGTCGACTGTCAGACTTCGTTGGGAAAGAAGACAAATAAAGAAAGAAAAAAGAAAAGAAAATAATATTAGAAAATTGAAAATTAAAATAAATAAAAATGATCAAAACTATTGAAAGAGAATGATATATCCTTAATGGATTGACTTAACTAATAATCTTTATAAGTTAAATGGGTTTTCAATGGGTTCAAAGACAAACCCATTTACAATCAATTTATCATTACATTTACAAACAACCCAAACCCATTAATAACTCATTTTATTAAACTTAACTAACTCATATACGAGTCATCTTATTAAATATGGGTTCAAAATGAGTTCAACCCATTTTGACACCTCTAATAAAAAGTAACATTATAATCATCCACCACATAAACAAAAGAGCACATGCTATCGTCACAACCCAAGGAAGGGATGCGAGCCAAAAGGTTTTGTATGACATGAACGAGCAACCCTTGACTATCTCTCGAATTCTAAAGTTTTCTTGAGTATTTTAGAGTACTCTTGGGATTGTACACTCTTTTAATAAATGCAGGTAGAAGATGTGATCTCGACCGTGGCATTGAGGAGAGATTTATGACTACATTTGAGCTTGTACTTATATATAGGGACCTTTCCCCTCATTTATATCCATCTCACAAGTAAAATGCAATTCTAGATCCTCTCTCTAGAGTTTTTCTCTTTACTATTCTTGTGAGTGTGAGCAAGTAAGGCTGACTTTGGAAGAAATTCCTAACGTGAATCAGCTTCCCAATGTCTCTAGAAATCCCCTTTTAAAACTCCTACACGAGGAGGCATGTATTTCTTCGAGGCTGTGTAGATGCTAAATTCTCTTATGAAACAACAGCCCATCTTCAACACTCTCAAACTCCGCAGATTTCCAAATAGGTCTGGAAGTTCTCATATCCAACGACAGTCTCTCAATGACAAGCATCGGAGTTTCAACAGCTCTCCGACTGCATTAGGGACTTTGGTAATCTTAAAATTATCTATCGAGAGTATTTTAAGTGATGTCAGGTGTTCACATGAATGGGCAAGAGACTCAATGACAAGCCGTTGGAGGCACAAAAATTTCTTGCATGGAAGTCTCATCAATGAGGAGTTCTTTCGAAGCTTCCAAGCCGCCCAGTTTGTCAGGCAACATGTTGAGTTCAGTGTAGACTTCAAATTCGGGCAAAGCAAATTTTTTAGACCACAACTGAAAAATCTAGATGGACCAACCAAGAGCATCGCTCTAGAATCAGTATCTCCAAATTCAGGAATCAAGAAAATTTAGAACTTATCAGTAAGTCAGCGCAACCGGTGAGATTTAAGACTTTCAATTGCTTAATCTGTAAAGCAGGAGAAAACATCGTAAGGTCAATTGCCAGATAATTAACAGAATATATGCATTAGAGCAGTAATAAGAAATCATCATCCAACCTCCCCAGCCTCCAGTGACTTTGCTCCATGAAAGATCAAGAATGACCACTTCAGTTCAGTCGAACTAAATACTGTCGCTTCGAAATCCCTCAGGCAGCCATGCCAATGAAGCCACCTTAACTTTGGAAATACATTTGCGAAGTTTCCAGTCATACTTGCATGATCCAAATTCAAGAACCTCATGTTTGGCATGCTCTTGAAATTGGTTTCTGTACATATATGGAGAGGATGATTTTTTAAGTCAAAGCAGAGGGCTTCCACCTCTTCCATTCCCTATATTTGCCAAGATTAACAAATCAATCCGAAGCTATAAACTACAATGGGTCACTTTTGCTATGTAGTAAGGACTAGGATGTTTTCTTTTCCGGGCATGCAAACAAAACCTAGATATGGTAAACTAACTAAAACACCGGATAACAGAGTAGACATTATATGTAAGGCTTTCATTTCACAGAAGAAAGCAAACCATCAAACCAAAAGCCTTTACCTCTTCCCAGTTGATTACTTCCAGCTTTGCATTATCCATGTATAGTCTACATTGTCTTCCATATCCTGATCTCTATTGTCTATGGGCCGGATAAATCCTTCTGCTATCCAGAGACTCATCAACATTAGTTTATCAATGGGATAAAAACACTACAAGTGCCATAACTTGGCACAAAGGGACACTTAAGTGCCATAACTTTCAAAAGGTACACTTAAGTGCCACATTTGAAAAAAAGTGGGACACCTGAGTGCTACCTCCGGCGAAGCCGGCCGAAAATCCTATGTGGCATTAAAATATTAATATTTTCGCCGAGGTGGCTCATTTGGAGAGCCGAGTCACTCAAATTTACCCAAAACGACGTCGTTTTGGGTGTTGGCCAAAATAGAGCCCTTAAATTAGCCAAAAGACGTCGTTTCGGCAATAATTTAATTTTAATATAATATAAAAATTAATTAAATTAAATTTAAAACAAAATAATAATATAATTTATATTTCTTTAAAAAAAGAAGAAGAAGAAGAAGAAGAAGAAGAAGAAGAAGGAGGAGGAGGAGGAAGGCGCCACCGGCCGAGGGCCGAGCCCTCGCCGCCGCCGCCTCCCCGCCATCATCGGAAGGTGGGGGAGGGTCGGCCGGGGCCGCCGGCCTCGGCCAGGCTCGGCAGCCCCCCGCCCTCACCGCCGGCTGCCTCCCTCCTCCTCCTTCCCCTCCCCTTTTTCCTCCTCCTCCTTCCCCCGCCCCCGCCGGATCCGGGCGAGGGCCATCAACCCTCGCCGAATCCGGGCGAGGGCCGCGACCCTCACCCCGGATCGAGGCGAGGGCTCGCGGGCCCTCGCCGCCGCCGGCCGAGGTCACTGGCCGACCCTTCCCCCCCCCAGTTGCCGGCCCTTGCCGGCGGCGACGGAGGCGGCGCCCTCGCCCGCAACCTTTTTTTTTTTTAATTCTTTTTAATTTTTAATTTTTTAAGTATTTTTAATATTTGTATTTTTATAAATATTTTAAATAAATTTAATTTAAAATTTAATTTAATTAATTTTTATATTAAATTTTTACCACGTCAACACCAAAAACGACGCCATTTTGCACATGTTTCGCCGGAAAATTGACACGTCAGCGTTTTGGCCGGATTGGCACTCAAGTGATCCATTTTGCTCCGATTTTGACACTTAAGTGTACCTTTCATAAGTTATGGCACTTAAGTGTCCCCTTCGCTGCAAGTTATGGACTCAAGCGTCCGCACCTCATTTATCAATTACCCAATCTCTAGGAAACAATGAACAAAAGGCAAAGCACTGTTTCAGATGGGATGGGAGATGACAATAACAAAGCTTAAGATATGTGCGAACGCGATCATTTTGTGACTCTACAAAGAGTTCCAGGATCTCACACTTGAAATTTAACCACTCAGCTTTAGTTTTCTTGAAGAACAATGAACTTCCGATTGTTCGTACAAGCAAAGGAATTCCACGACATTCTTTGACTATCTGCCTCCGAATAAGTAACTTCTCCGGATCTCTAGTCTTTTCTTCATCCTTATAAGCCATTCTCATCAATAAGTCTAGAGACAAGCGTTCAGGAAGGGCCTCAAGAGAATAAGATTTGGTTGGGCTCATGAAATCTGCAATTGACCTCAAGCATGTAGTCATCAGAATCTTGCTTCCTTCAGCACCTTCCATCAATAAACTTTTCAAGCTCGCCCATTGTTCATGAAATTGTAACCATAAATCGTCAAGAACTAGGAGATATTTTTTTCCCACGAATGTGTTTCTCAAGTTGATTTTGCAATCCCTCCAACTCAACGCTATATGCTCTCTCTGTCGTTGCACTTTGTAAGATTTTTTGCAACACGATATTGAGATTAGAGATGCCACCCACACAGACCCATATCCTCAAATCAAAATGCTGGCTGACCATGTCATCTTTGTATAGACACCGAGCAAGAGCAGTCTTTCCAATACCATCCATACCCCATATTGCAAGGATGGGAATTCTTTCTTCAGCTGCAGAGTCTAACAAGAACTCCATAATTACGCTTTTAGCATCCTCTCTCTCGATAATCTCCTCCTCGTGCACAAAGGAGTCCGACCGCTCCCCGTTCCTCGATCCTCTCTCATCCTGCACATCCTTCGCGCGCTCTCGCGGGTCAACATTAATAGCGCCTTTGGCAGCGATTCTTTTAGAACCATCTCTCTCTACGACAAAAGCGTCCGACGGCATCCTCGATTTACTCTTTCCTCGCACATCCTTCGGGTACCCCTCCAAGCCCAAAGCCCTCCCTCTAGACGAGATATTTTCCATTCTCCTCCTGATAACCTCCAGTCGTCCAGCAGGTGGGAATGAAGGTGACAAGAAGGGCCTTTTTCTTATCTTTGCTTGGTGATTCTCGTGGTCGCGTAACTTTAAGGTTCCACTCTTCGAGCAAGTCCTCTGCATCGTAGAAAGCCGCTTTGACATCCTCAAGCCATGCTTCGATCGCACGGCTTTCGAGGCTCCGCTTTTCCGCATCGGGGACGACCTTTCGGAGGTCGGGAACGATTTCACGAGCACGGAAAGCACGCCTAACTTCCCATCCCTTGCGAAATCGTCCAGAATGTCAGCCACCCTCAAGACGATTTCCGCCATAGCTCTCTCTGGGGTTGGAACGGTAGCGATCCTGCTCCTCTCTCTCTTTCTTTCTCTCTTTCTCTCAAGAGTCGACGGAGGATTCAGAGAAACCAGATGTGGATTTCATTTTTTTTTCTGGACATGTACAGATCAGAGATCGGAAAAAAAAAACGAAAAAAAAGGCCGTGCCAGACTGACTCAACTAATGGACCCATTCGATCAAATTGAATTTCTTTAATGTCATAATCCTCCGATTTGCGCAGAACACTAAGGATCGGTCATGCCAGTTAGTGCGAAAAATCCAATGTTTGAATCTCGAATTTTTCGGCCAAAAAAACAAAAATCTCGAATTCAAGTTCCAGCCCGCTTCTTGTAGACTCAACAATCGGGCCGGATCGATTTGTGTACTCTGATCACTACCGATTTGGGACGTGAGTCAACAATGATTAATTAGCATGAGGGTCGGGGTCAGTTTGTGTAGGTTGATGTGGCCGATCATCGTGGACAAAGAAGGAAATGCTTTCATTTAACGCTACAGGAATTAAAACATGAATAATTGTGCCACCATGGAGATATAGATTCTCTTTTTATGATAATATCATCTTCTTGAGCGAAAACAAACAAGACGTTGCAACGAAAGAATATTGTTAATCCTACAGTATCTCACATTGCCCCGAGGCGATTTTCAATCCTTACATTGCCAAGAGGCCCGACGACCATTCTCTTTTGAAAATCTTTTGGAGTTAAGATGGCCAAGAGTCTATTATGAAATAACCAACGTTCAAATCTTCCAGAAGAGGACAAATTCTGTTTAGTCAAGAAATAATCGGCATTGAATATCTAAGCGCAGCCATGAAAATCTTTTGGATCACGTGGAATACTGATGCACTCAAAAAAGAAAAGAAAAGAAAAGAAAATCTCGGTCGGATGCTAGGCGTGTATTTATTTCCAACCAGCACAAGAAGCTCCATTCCTAAACCAAAAAGAGCACCTAGACCGTTCATCTCTGAAGGTCAGGATCTCCTTGAATGTTGAACCCACTAAATGCATGAGGGGCCGCTTTCCTTTGCTATCATGGGTCGCGAGTTGATTCATGAACTCTCAAACAAAACAATTTACAGGAAAGTGACTTTTGACAAACCAACTACAGTGAAGACGCGCTATGACTATCAGAAAATTTAGGATATGACAAAACTAGGGAGAGGACCACTATAACAATGAGAAAACAACATAATATGAAGCAACCATTTCTAGAAATAGGAAGCCCAGTTGGCTTCAGCAACAGCTCGCCCGATTTTCCTTGAGACTAGTTTTGCATCGGCACCTATGCACAACCTGAATCGAATCACAGGATGCTGCAGTCAGCAAATTAAGGATGTAGCATTACGTCATCCAAACTCAACTTCTTGCATTTCCAAAGAAATTCTCTCTGCATTGTCGTACGTCACTTTAAAATTGAATTTGGCAGCGTATGCTTCGTGTCCTAAGAAAAGCAGAGAGCTCCTGAACGGGACATGAGGCTACAGGAACAAGGAGAAACAGAGCAAACCAGGAAAGATTTAGGTAAGCAGTGTATAATTAAACAGAAACAAGATTCCATGTGTTCATTTATATGTGAATTCTTAGTTTTCTTAACCCCCTGCTTAGTTTGACGAGCCATTAAAATAATTTGCTGTTTATATGTCCAACATATAATGGTATTTTTTTTAGTTATATCATGTAAACTGTAATGTAATTACGCCTTTGCTAGAATGATTTCGATAGTTTTTAGAATCTACTACAGGGAAGGCAGCAAACTTTCTAGCTAGCTAACTACTATACTCAAGCTATGACAAGAAAAAAAGAAACTAACTCTACTCAAGTGACTTTTGGTAGTGTTGGCGGTGCAAAGATATAACGATCTTGTTAACCCTCTTGTTGACTTTGAAATTGAAGTTATTGGGATGAACATCTTGGCGAGTTTGGATTGCATTTCATTAGAAATATTTTATAATCAATAAGTTTATGAGGCTGATTGAATAAGTACGGTCATTTTGATGAAGATGGAGGGAGAAGTTAAACAAGACAGGTTGGGAGACAGTTGCTGCCTTTTTGGTGTAGGGGAGGGAAAGTAATAACTCGGACGGTTATCTGTAAGATTTAGTTAAGTCAATCAATCAAAACAAAATGCCAAGATAAGCAGTGTCATGCATCGTCTTTGTTGATAATCCCGTGAAGCCTAGCACGGTTTATAATCTCTTTGCTAAAGTTTACTGTGAAAGAGTTTAATTTGAGCCCTCATTTTGGACATCCTAACGAAGTGTAATGTTAAAATTATTCACAATTAGTCATCAATTATGAAATGTGAGATTAAAGAAAGATTCGGATATCAGATTTAAAAGCTACAGCACTTCATTGCTTATCCCAAAAGAACACTTAGCTGCTCAGTCCATGATGTGGACATCGAGCCATATCGAGGAGGAGGTGCTAAGGACCCATTGTCTATTCCAACTGGTTCGATCACTTGAGCGCGGGCCAAGCAATTTAGGCAAGCTGTTGACGTCATAGTTCGTGATCTTTGGCGTGGAGATGACCTTGGATCAAATCTTGAAGAATCTTGGAAATCTTGGCGTAATTTTTGGCGTGGAGATGACCTTGGATCGAATCTTGAAGAATCTTAGAAATCTTGGCGCAATTTGATTATCTAGTCACCAAATATTTGACCAAGTCAAAAAAAATTATCTTCTTGTTTAGATATTTTCTAGAATATGACGCATTAGATTTCTAGGGCTAGTTTTAGGATTTGTGTGGCAACTAGAAGGCCTATATTAAGAACTGGCCGACTTTCTTTGGGAGAGAGATATATTTTATTTTTGAAGGAAAAAGAATTGAGAGGTTCTCTTCTACTGTTCTTTTGAGGACTTGACCTTATCAAGATTCTCTTGTGGCGGTGGATTCGACTTATCGAGCGAAATAGCGAATTCTTTCACTCGTGACGTCTATAATGTTGATTGGTTGACACTCGTTCATCAACAGGTCACGTTCATACCGAGGTTGCCAATCACAGGTTTGATTGGAGGTCGAGGTTCGCAATTCGCAATATCCGGGCCTTCGTAGAACGATCTTTCCGCAACGATTCACATCAGTCCATATTTTGTATTTTAGATTATATTGCATCCCACTGGCTAGCAGGCTCAGGTTTAATATTGGGGTCTATATAAGTGCTTGCATATATTTTATCAGGAGCGTCTAAGGTTTCTGTATGAATCTCATATGAGACAAATCCAACTAGGAAGAATGGAAAAAACCTTTGCCGGCGAATATTTACTCTTTCAGTATCTATTTTAGTTGTAGATGGGAAATCTTACTGTCTTATCCTTTCCTTTCTTCCTTCCCATATAGATCAGAAATCTGCATTTTTGTCTGTAGCAGGATGTAGAGTTGCCTCCGTAAGATTTTAAGAGCAAGGAGCACAATTTAAACCCCACAATTTGATTGACTTCATATAAAAATTGATTCTTTTCGAGGGTGTGAACCAAGTTGGAAAGGAGTGGTCCATATCAGTTGCGATTCATTAACAATTCAGTTCCAATTGACCAATACAGCTGTGATTATTTCTATCAAGTGCATCACTTAATGTTACTCTAAAATCCAGTGGTCTAACAACTTGAAACCTAATTTGAGTTTGATAGTTAGATACATACACTGAACAACTAGATGAAGGCTAAAAAATGCACGTTGGCAAAGTGAGGATTTTCGTATGTGTTATAAACATGCAAACTACGAAGTCAATCATGACTACACTTGTCCGTTGGTTTCTTCTCTTTGGTCTAATTGAATGATCATCCATCGTATCCATTCCCTTCTCCTTTCTACTTTTGATTTTTGGTGCTCATTTTTGCACTCTTATTTCCTGCATGGCGTTTAGCCCTTATTCGGCAACAAAGAGCAGAACCTGCCAAGAAGCGAGAAGAAGAGAAAGCTGGTAAAGTCCTTAAGGCTGCTATATTTTTGTCGTTCTGGTCTCACCCTTATCACCAAAACTCATTCAAAAACTCTCTTTCATCTACAGCCAAAGAGCCGAAGAAGGCAGAAGCTCACAAATGATCCTTACACAGAGCGCACTAAGGAGTGTTCTCTTGCAAAACAACAAAAAGAATGTGTGAAGGTTAAATACATTACTTTTCTATTTTAGCAATTGGTGTAAACACTGTATTTTCTCTTCCCAGTATTACTACTGAAAGTAAGTGGTCCTGTTCTCGGTTGGCCTTCTACAGGTGAAGGCGTTTTTGGTGACTATTAAAATCTATGATGTTCGGCTTGTTTGCAGAGCAATGCTTTGCGCGGAAGTAGCTATATCAGGTAATCGCTCTTTCCCATGCTAGTTCAGGCTAAGAACTGTGTGTACCGATGGCTGTCTGCTTATATACGGATAATGCTGATAAAAAGAGGATACGGTAGCAAGGCACTGTGATGATTTGTCAAAGCCAACTCTACTCCAAAGCATTCCAGAACGAAACCCATCTTGAAGCATAGAACTCAAAAGCTTCGCGACTCGGTTAACCAGATGGTTCATTACTATGTCTACTTAGTATGGATTTGCTACTTTCTCATTTAGTTTTCGTCACCAAATGTTCATGTCATGGTCTATGATGACATCGGATTTTCAGAATGCATTCTGAAGATTGAGACTACCTTTGCGGTCCTAAACTTTCTGATTTAAATTAAGGAGCTAAGACCTGTGTGCTCAATAAATCGACTGGAATGTAGGCGCAGCGATGACAGTCCTAATGCAATGCACTTTTGCTTGTTCCACTTGCATCTATTTAATGCATTTCTTGTTGATGGTTGATCTAGGCAACGTTACTGAGAAGCAGCAAAATGTAGAGAGAAAGAGGAAGAGGATGGAGCATGAATCTATGAGATGAATGTGAAGAAGCCGGAGAAATAGGGACCCAGGAGCAAGGTGCTGATTGTAAATGTGGTTCCTTCCCTGCCCAAGTAATTTCTACGTTTTCATCGCTCCTTCTTGAAAGGTTTCTGGGAATTACTTCTTCCAGGTGCGAAGGCTTTCCTTGGACTTGAAATGAACAAGATCAGGAGCCTAATGGATTGAATCCATTCTCATCTGGTATGAAATGGATGGACCTTTCTTATCTTGACATTGCACTTTTTAAATCAGACTTTTCCTTTTATGATGAACTTTCAATTTTCGCCATCGCCCAGTTTCGAGCAACCGTCTCATTCCCTCTTGGTTTCATAAATGTTCCACTTCGACGTGGTCTCAAAAATGACTACCGAATAAGCCTACAACTACTCCACTCTTTCAAGTAGATGGAGCAAAATATTTTGGAATCTGATGGACGACCAACAATCTCCAAAACTTAACCAGCTGGTTTGTGAATTTGAGAATCCAGTATGATCAGAGTGAGAAAAATCTTAGCCACTAAAGGCCATCACTTCACATTCTGCCACATATTCAGCAATGTAACAAGCTCCTGCTGTCACTGCATATTCTTCATCCAGCAATGTGCATATACACTACAAATCCTACAGAATACCGACGGCCTCAGAAAGATTCCTGTCGGCCAATAGGCGTGTTTTTATTTTCCAACCAGAACAAGAAGCTCCATTCCTAGATCAAAAAGCGCACTTGGACTGTTCATATCTGGAGGTCAGGACCTCAGTTCAACCCAATTAATTCATGAGGGACAACTTTCCTTTAATAGAGGGTCATAAGTGAATTCACAAACTCACAAAAACCATCTACAGGAAATTGAAAGTGAATGACAAGGCAATAAAAGCTTCAATGGAAAGAATACTCAACCCCTGCTTATGATTGTTGACAAACCAACAACAGTGAAGATGTGCAGTGAGTATTAGAAAATTTAGAACATGACAGAACTAGTGAGAGAGCCACCATAACTATGAGGAAACAACCTAATATCAAGCAACCACGTCTAGAACTAGGAAGGTTGGTGGGGTTTGGCAACAGCTTGCCCAAGTTTCCTTGAGACTTGTTTTGCATCTGCCTCCTAGGCACAATGCGATTTAAATCATATGATGCTGCAAGAAGCAAACCAAGGAAATAGCATCAAGTCATACAAACTCAACCTCTTGCATTTCCATAGAAATTCCCTCTGCTCTGTCCTCTAACACATCAAATTGAATTTAGGAGTATAGGCCTGTGCACAAAGAGGCGGATCATTGTACTGGTATGAACTGAACTAATGTTGTAACAGTCCTCTACTTTGTCTTGCTTCTGATAATAGCCTTATTCACAAAAAAGAAAACAGAGAAAGGAAAGAGACAGAGAAAAGAAACACAATTGCATACGAAAAGCTCAATAAATTGAGACACATAATGACAAAAACAACTAAAGTGACCGCCAATTATGTGATGGCAAGGAAGACAAAACAGAACCAGTTGCACAGACGATGGAACAAGGTAATTCAAAAATGCTCCCGTAGTTTGAGATAAAATTCAACATAGAGATCACAGATAGAAGGAGTAAACTACGTAAGAAAGTCCAGTTACATGCTCTCAAAAGAAGAAAGGAACGAAGAGTATTGTCTTTCCAAATACAAGATCTCATCTCTCTCTTTTTGTTGAACTACTCGTACTTCAAATGTTCAAAAGACGCTTCAAATTTGATGGCCCTGAGATTGATAGTTATATAATCTGTCAAGAGAAGATCAGTTTGACAAAGTCAACTTTCTCAGTTATTAACTTACCAGTTTAAACCCACATGGATAAGAAACCACATACCTTAGTTTCGGACCTTCAAGACTAAAGCATGGCATAGAAAGGATCATCTGCATTTTGTCGATCACAAATCTGAGCTCGAGCGAAATTATGAGACTGTCTGCTTATCAACACCATCATCTAACTCAAGGGTGTAGCAATTAAACTGCCCAAACTCTCTGGCGAGTACACAAGAAATTCCTGTGCATTTTAATCTCAATATTCTCAAAGAAGACAATCTCGTAATGTCGCAATCGCCACTCAAACTTTCACAGTGGGTGAAATCCAACTCTTCAAGCTTCTCAAGATATTTTATGGCTTCAGGAAATTCTTCAAGGTAAGTATGAACCATCTTTAGCACTTTAAGATTTTTCAAATTATCAACAGAAGAAGGTAATTCATCAATTAAGGTGTATGATAGGTCCATTTCCTGTAGCAAAACAAGCTCTCCTATGACATGTGGAAGACCACTTAGCTGTACGCAATTTCTTAAAGTAAGCTTCCGAAGTTTCCTCAACAATTTAATGGAATCGGTGACTTCACCCAATTTTTCACATTCACAAGCACTGAGAATTTCAAGTGCCGGCAGAGAGCGCTCGAAATGAAGTCTTCTAATTACTGTTCCATCAATGAAAAGCTCTTTCAATGATTTCATGAAGCACAGTGCTTGTGGCAAATCTTGAAAATATTCGCAGCGCTTCATGTTTAAGGAAACTATATTCTCTAAGGTAGAAGTCGATTCAGGATATTTTGGAGTTACGATGTAACAACCTTCCAGGATCAAGCACTTCAAAGGCATTGAAGCAGGGAACTCCAGAGATGCAATGAACTTACTGCAACCTTTTAGGTTCAAGACTTTTAATCTCCCAGCCTTCTGCAAAAACAACATGATCCATATGTTTAGTTACTACTTGAACTATAACATCTTAAAATAGAGTGCAGGGTGCATTTTGTACGGAAAAGAAAGCGCACCAGAACATACACGCCTTACCAGCATCAATTTTCTCCAGTCTTCCAAGTTAAATTCGACTTGGTGTGAACATAAGTTGAGAATTACCAGGTTCGTCATACTCCAGGCAAACAACTTAGATTTTTCACGGCATCCATGCCAATCAAGCCATAATAGGTTCGGAAGAAGAAGATTCTCAGGAAGTCCTTCAATATCAACATTGTCCAAATCAAGAAACCTCAGATTAGATAGATTACAAAAGTCATCACAATGAAGACACTTGCATTCCTTTTCTTGATTAAAATTGGGGGTTACACGGATAGCTTCAACCACTTCAGTACCCTGAATTCGATTGAAGAAAGAGAGTGCGGAATTAGAACAAAGATATATGCGATGAAACAATCATATAATCATCATATCTAGAAAATACTTAGCAAGATTACTGGAGAAATCTCAGTGTGATTTTCACCTTCCTTTCCCGAAACGTTGTTTGGACATCTTTGTAATCCCACAGCCTGCTGCGCTTCCCGGGTTTTGAGGATCTTTCTCCTTAACAATTTCTCTTCCTAGGATTTTTAGTTGGTCGTTCATCCAAAACTCATTTTCTTCTCCAATTTTTAGAAAAGACATATTTTGAAGTTCACGAAGACCTAAGTTTGGGAAACGACGTTGAGCTTCCCACATATAAAAGGGCATTGTCTTTTCAACCCCTGCAAAAAAACATGCTATATCAAGGAATATTTCTCTTGTGTTTAGGTCCAAAAGCCCATAGCTTTCCTCCAACACTATTTTTACTCTTTGATCCAGCTCTCCTTCTAATTTGTCCAAAGTTTCTCTCCATATTTCTGGTTGCTCCCCTTTCAACTTTGACCCCACAATTTCAATAGCAAAAGGAAGCTTTCCGACGGCAGAAGTGATTTCACTTGGTAGAGAACCGTAGCACTCCGGGGGATGATCTTGTTGAAAAGCATGTTTACATAATAGTTCAAGAGCATGATTTTTATTCATGGGTAAAACCTCATGTTCCTTGATTTCTTGAATCTTGTAATGCTTAATGACATCTTTACTTCTGATTGTTAGGATGATCCTGCTTCCCAAACCAAACCAAGTTAGCTTTTCAGCCAATGGTTTGATTTGTTTGAAGTCATCCACATCATCCAAGACAATGAGAACGCTTTTTTGTTGGAATGTGCGTTTTATGGTTATGGTACCTTGATAGGATGATTCCACCTTTTGAAAATTCCCCCTCTTGAGGTCTTTGATTAACTGATTCTGCAGAGATACCAATCCTCTATGTTCAATCGCCTCCCGAACACCTTCAAGAAAACTGCAAGCATCAAAGAGGTGTTTGATCTGGTTGTATACCTCCTTTGCAAGAGTGGTTTTGCCAACCCCGGGAAGGCCACACACTGCAACCACACAACTCCCCGTCATTTTCTGCCCTTCAACAACTTGTCCATCCTGAATATTGACTCCAAGCTTTTGCATCATCTCTCGCACGCCGTTGTCTATTCCAACTAAATTATCAGTCACCTCTTCCTTACCCATCTCCAAGAGCCGCCAAAGTTTGGAAACGACTTTACATATAAGCTTGTGATACCTGCAAAATGAAATTTTTTACAGGTAAAGGGCAAGTAGAGGTGATGAGCGCTAACCACTTCCTCTCAACTTATTATAAGGTTCTGTGGTTACTGAACGTTAATGGTGACGTTAATTAATCCAAGAGAAAAGAAATACGTGTATGAGTGCAACGACGGAGAGAAGTCAAGACAAGATGTACAGATTCGGAGCCATTAAAAAGAGAATAGAATAAAAGAATCTCCGCAAGTAAATTGGATTCCAGAAAGAGCGTGGCGAGATCACAAGACGAGATATACAGATGCCCTACTATTAAAAAGAGAAATAAAGAAAAGAATCTCCAAAAGTAAATTGGATCTCAGAAAGAGCGTGATGAGATCTTAATATACAAGCCAATTCTCTATCGCTTCATTTCGAAGGCTAAACAAGCGGTCAGACTTACCCATGGTTGACATCCTCCAATTCGATTCCCTTTATCCCAGCAATATATGCCAGAGCAGACTTCCACGTGCTGATCGTCTTGGCATCAACGCGTTTTTCGTGCTTGTCGAAGGACTCCCCATATGTTCCCTGCTGGTAACGAACGACGCAGGGCCTCACGCCATAGAAAATGGGGAGAATGATGTTCCTTGACTCCACCATCTGGGCCACTTCCATCAGGCAAGCTGCGCTGGAAGCGAAGTCCTTGGACAAGACAGGGATACAGATCTGAGAAAGCTTGATGGCTTCCACGATCTGGGTATTGATCCTATCACCGTACTCGATCTCTTTGCGGTCTATAAACACCTGAATCCCCGCACCTGTGAGGCGGTCGTAGAAGCACTCCATGAAGTTGGGACGGACATCTGGTCCTCTGAAGCTGAGGAACACTTGGTAGTTACACACGGCCAACTCTTCAACAGTAGCATTAGTTGACGATGAGCTGCCATCGGGAACACGAACACCCATTTGCGAACACAGATTCTTGCTCGAGTAGAGACCGAGATGGTTAAATTGCGATGGTTGGAGTATTTCGAGTTCCCAGATCTCTCAATCTGGAGCGTTGACCTCGTTTCCCTCTTAGTCTTACTCTTGCCCCCAAGTGAAGACCTCTCTCTCTCTCTCCTTTTCTTTTTCTTCGCCGTTCTATTTTTCCAATCACCTGGTGAGGATCTCCCGAAGGAAAATTGTTACTCCGGGTACAGCATATAATGAGTTCTTTTTTTGGGTGAAATACGTGAATATAATTAATAAGATGAGGTACAAAAGTTTAAGGAATCCCTTAGCATTTCAAAAAGATTAATTATGTGAGAAGATGGAGGAAGGAAGCCTCCATATAATATATAATAAAACATTTTATCTTGAAAGGCTTACACAGTTGGTAGAGTGACGTGTTACCTTACAACTTTTTGAATTCTAACCAGTAGAATATGAGGCCCAATCAACTTATTTTGAAATTGTTTGTGATTGCCATCCAGCTAAGAAAGACAGCTTGAGGAGTTTCACCTCCAAGTTTTCACTAAATTCCAACTACGCAAAGTAGTTTCTGTCTTCTATATCAATTATACAAAAGTTACAACATCCAATGAGTTATTAGATCATTGTAGTAGATATATCATGTAGAATTTAGACCATAAAAAATGATAAAACCACTATAAATCTCACGTGATATTCAACATTCAATTTAAATAAATACCACATTCATTGAATAATCTCAATAAGTTGGGCAAACAAGCGGCCCGGTATCCCGTACGATTGAATTACCTAGGTGTGACTATATGTCTTATTATTTTTCATGCATCGGTGCACCTTCTTTTCCCCATAAATAAATAACCCGAACTTTATAATCCTCATATTAAGTCCTTTGGGCTTTGCGGATGGCTTGATTCAGAGTAACTTGCATGATTGGATTTGGACAGGTCATCTTCATTTCCTAAGTTGAATATTTGAGGGAAAATTTTTCAAAAAGTCATAAACCTATTGTACTTTTATCAATTTAGTTCTAAACATTTTTATTTATTATCAATCAAGTCCATCCGGCTAATTTTGACCAAAATTTACTGACGTGGACGAGCAGCGCTGACATGGCACGTTTTTAATAATATTCTTAGTGATGTTTTCATAATCATTGAATTTTATGGTTTCTTTCTTCTTTTTATAATTTTCTTTGTTGTTTTTTGGGGGTTTGGAGTTTGGTTGGCAAGGGCTGGCCGACCCTTGCTGGCCATAAGCGAGGGCCCTAATGCCCCCACCAGCCAGAATCGGCAAGGGACGCGACGCCCTCCCAAAATCTGGCCAAGCGAGGGCGACGACCTTGCTTGGAGCCCTTGCCTAGCCAGATTTGGCGGGGGTGTCGTGGGCCTTATCTATTCTGGGCGAGGGCTCGCACAATCTCGCCCAAAGTCAGCAAGGGTCGCAGGCCCTCACCTATGGCTGCAAACTGGCCCTCCAAAAAAAAATGGTCAATCAAAACCTTGGGCCCTAGCTCAAAAAAAAAAAAAAAAAAAAAGAGAAAAAGCCATAAAAAAAACTCAAATATAATATTTAACGGCTATTCACAAAAATTTCGACCAAAATTGACGGGATTGACTCAATTGATAAGAAGTGAAAAGGTTTAGGACTAAATTAGCAAAATGTGAAAATGTTTATGATTGAATTGAGAAAATTGAAAAGTTTATGACTGAATTAGTAAAAGAACAATAGATTTAGGACTTTTTGGATAATTTTTCCAATATTTGGTGATGCAACATACTATGTAAAACCTCTGGATCTGTTTTTTTTTTTTTCGCTTTTATTGTACTTTTTTCACAATATTCGGACAACTTGCTCTTTTTGTTACCTCTAATCGACTTTTTCTTATTGATGTATGCTTTTTGATATTTTTTTCTTGATAATTACTTTGTGTTTACCCCGAATAACCTGTAGTTGATTGCTGTAACCCAACTAAAGAGCAATACATAAAGAGACATCCGAATTGTATAATTCAAATTAGCCTCGTTCTAATGTATCTCTTTTCCAAATAGTCTACTTACCTCCAACCTAATAAAATGAGAAGGCATTAGACCATCCTGAAAAAAGGGTTATCAGCTATATCTGGTATATGAACTTTCGATGTGTTCTTGCTAACTCCGCGACAAAGTACAAACACTAATTTTTTTTATTTAATACTCGTTTTGTATATTTTGTATGTTCGCTTAAAGAAAGGTACTCTGATGCTAATTTGCTTCTAAGCCGAGAATAATAAGCCGAGAATAAATATGGTTAAAACAACTGCATAAGGAATTATTGTGTTGAAGACACGGGAAATCACTAATATATCAAAAAGGTGCTTGAATTTATTCTTGTGCGTAGGTGTGTGTATATGTAAATATTGGTTAACTTAGTAAAGGATTTTTAATAAGTTTGTTGAGTTTGGCTTGAACTTGTCCTAGGTGAGGTGTGTCTAATCAATAGTAGTTTCGGCAATTAAACCCCAAAGGATAGTGATTCCGTTGGTCAACTCTAATTGGTAGTCTAGGCAATGTGAAAACAAACTTGTTAAAATGAATTTATTAAGAAGATCGACATCATCTTCTATATCACAAACGTCTTCAAATCAACATCTTATACATTAAAAAGAACAGAAATATCATGAAAGATTCCCGAACTTTAGCTCAATATATAATGAAGTCCGTAAATTTTTAATTTGTTCAATGTACTCCCTATATTTTAGCTCAATGTGTAATGTGGTCATTGAGGAAAAGTACCAAAAAAGTCCTAAACATATTGCATTTGTACCAATTCAGTCCTAAACTTTTCAATTGGACCAATTTAGTCCTAAACCTTTTAATATTGGTACAAATTCAGTCCATCCGGCCAATTTTGGTAGGCCGGTGCTAACGTGGATGTCGGCCGGTGGTGGCCGGACGCCGACGTGGCAATTTTTATGATTTTTATGACTTTTTCGAATTTTTTATGATTTTTTATTAATTTTTTCTTTTTCTTTTTCCTTTTTCCTTTTCTTTTTCGGCGGTGGCCAACGAGCCTCTGTGAGGCTCGTCGGCCACCGGGCGAGGGCCGCGAAGTCCTCGCTCGCCGCCGCGAGGGTCGCGGCCCTCGCCCGGCCTCTCCCGGGGCCGCCGGCGAGGCCATGGCGGCCATCGCCGGGGGCGGAGGCAAGGGCCGCGAAGCCCTCGCCGGCCGCCGGCAAGGGTCGCGGCCCTCGCTCGGTCTTCTTTGGAGGCCATGGCAGCCATCGCCAAGGCGGAGGCGAGGGCCGCGTGGCCCCGCGGGCGAGGCCGAGCGAGCCTCGCCAACCGCCGGCAAGGCGGCTTCGCCGGATCCGGGCACGGCCAGCCTTGCCCGGCCTTGCCGCGGGCGGCGGCCTCGCCCACCGCCGGGCGAGGCCGACCCTCACTGCGGCGCGGCGAGGGCCGCGGCCCTCGCCTCCACCCTAGTGATGGCCTCACTGGCGGCCCGGGAGAGGCCGGGCGAGGGCTGCAACCCTCGCCGGCGGCAAGCGAGGGCTTCGTGGCCCTCACCCGGTGGCCGGTGAGCCTCACCGGAGGCTCGCTGGCCACCGCCGGAAAAGAAAAGGAAAAAGGGGAAAAAAAGAAAAAAATCAATAAAAAATAATAAAAAAATTCAAAAAATCATAAAAATTGCCACGTCAGCGTCCGGCCACCAGCCGACGTCCACGCCAAGACTGGCCGGCCAAAATTGGCCGGATAGACTGAATTGGTACCAATATTAAAAGGTTTAGGACTAAATTGGTCCAATTGAAAAGTTTAGGATCAATTGGTACCAATGCAATAGGTTTATGACTTTTTTGGTACTTTTCCCTAGTCATTGAACTTTTAATTTGTTTAATGTAGTTCCTGAATTTTTATTACATATTCAATTTAGTTTCCAGACTATATAAAAATGTGCAGTGTAATCCTTCCAATGGACTTCATCCAGAAGCCTACGTTGATACACAAAGTGGGCATGCTTCTCACTTTAGTGCATCCCTCTAATTTCAACTATATGCCTCTCTCAAATAGGGTCAATTTACCGATCAAATTCAATCAAATGATCAATTGAGAAATTACGAAGAAATTACCGGAAGCCGCGAGAGCAATGCCATCGGCGAGGATGATTCCACCCAGGGCTAACCAAGCAAGGAGGAACGCACTCTCGTTCCTCCTCTGCTCCCGCGCTTTTCCCTCGTCCTCCTTCGAAATGAATACACGCTTTTTCAACCGTTGTCCGCCTATTGATCAACGCTCTCTCTCTCTCTCTCTCTCTCTCTCTCTCTCTCTCTCTCTCTCTCTTCCTTCCCCCTTTGTTTTTCCTTGCTAGTAACCGCGACGGAGCTCGATTTGCTCGAAGACGAAGAGCTGGAGCCAAATGGGATATCCAAATGCGTCTAACCCACGTGTCAACAGTCAACAGCCTAATAGGATTTTTAAATGGGTTTTTCGGTTTAGAAACGGGTCAAATGGTCTTCATAAAATTTGAACTAAACATCCTAATCCTTTTATTGATTCTTGAACCATTCAATCGGACATTTTTTGATGGGTTAGTCAAGTCAAAACATAACCAGCCTGGGTTGAGATAAAATTGAATAAGTGATCCTTTATGGCTCACTTTCCTTTCTTGATTGATGATTGTGAATCAAGGTCAATTGATTTGAATGCATGTTTTCTTTGAGCCTTTCGCATGTGATTGCTACATGAATGTATAGGTGCGATACATGTCTTGATGAAGAAAAGTACCAAAAAAGTCATAAATCTATTATATTAGTACTAATTCAGTCCTAAAACCTTCAATTGGACCAATTTAGTCATAAACTTTTTCGCATTGGTATTAATTCAGTCAATCTGGTAATTTAGGCTGGAAATCGATAATGTGGACGCCGGCAATCCTATGATGTCACGTGGACATTTTAAAATTATTTTTTACTAATTATTTTTTATTTTTATTATTTTATAATTTTTTCCTTTTCTCTTTTTTTCCTTTTATTTCTTTGCTTTTTTTTTTTTTCGCTTTCCTTGACTGTGGCCGGTACCGACCATTGCCAGTGACCAACCAAAGGTGGAGGCCGACGAGGGCGAGACCTTTGCGGCAAGGCCTGCCCTTGATGAATCGAGTAAGGGCTTCACCCTCATTGTCTGAGCGAGGGTCGCCCTCACCGGATCTAGCGAGGGCACGACCCTCGCGGCTTGGGCGGGTTGCCAGCGAGGGTGACTATTCACCTGTGACCAGTCACCGACCACAGTCAAAGAAAGGGAAAAGAAAGTAGGAAAAAGGAAAAATTTAAAAATTTAAAAATAAATTAAAAATCAAAAAAATCAAAAAAAGTAAAAAAATCATTTTAAAATGTCCATGTCGCGTCGGCAATCTCACCCTCACCAGCCCTCACCTGTGACCAATCACGGGCCATGGCCGGTATTGTGTGATTGGTCACAGTCCAAAGAAAGGAGGAAAAAAAAAAGGTAAAAATAGAAAAAATAAGAAAAAAGGAAACTTTTAAAAAAAATAATAAAAATAAAAATAATAGTTAAAAATAGTTAAAAATCATTTTAAAATGCCCACGTCGCCGGCGATGTCACGTAAGATCATTGGCATCCATATCACCGATTTATAGCCTAAATTGACCGGATGGACTTAATTGGCACAAATGTGAACAAATTTAGAACTGAATTATTACCAATGCAATAAGTTTAGAACTTTATTGATACTTTTCCCTGTCTCAATTTAGAACCAAATTAGGGGTTAATTAATATTGACCATTGTCATGTGAACACGAATGGTGTGAAAACTAGTGGTGGCTAATCATTATTAATGGTTAATCAATGAACCCTAATTCATTAAGAGGAGACATAGCTGTATTTGAAATGCATGAAATCAAAAGCTGACCTCGAGGTCATTCAATGATTGTTTTGATTTGCATGATTGATTGATTCTCTTGCTTGAGTGCTTGTCGCATGAATTTATTAATGAATTGAATAGATATCGACACTACATATGGCAACCATACAAGGCGGTCCATGGAGGAGGCGGTCGAGGCTCCTGAAGATGTCCATCCATTCTAATTTTGTAATAGTTTAGGTTAATCACCTTAGGATTAGCTTCAACTTTAATTTATATCCTCAAATAATAAAATCAATCTAGACTTAGCGTCATTTTTAAATAAAAAGCATAGGCTGAACAGAATTAGGCTTGCCTTAGATTTCAACAGCAAGCTTTCGATGGTTCATGTCTCAAGACTCAATAATGAGGCTATGTCTAATCTTAACCTAGAAACTCATCTCAACAGCAAGCTTTTGATGGTTCATGTCTCAAGACTCAATAATAAGGCTATGTCTGATCTTAATCTAGAAACTCATCTCAACAAGCAACTCAATTCAAAGATGCTACTTAATCTAGATATTATCTAAACATGCATCCTAATTTAATTAAAAATGTAGCAAAACTATTAAATCATGCAAATCTATCGATGAAACTAATTCTAATCTACATGAAATGTAATTTTTTTTTTTTTGTATTTGCAGCATAAATAAAGCAATTAAAGCAAGAGAGGCCAGATCATATTTCATCCAATCGATGCAAATAAAGAAATAATATCCAATCAACTTAAAATCTCACTAATAAAATCAATGAGTTGATCTTAAATCTTAAAGATCAAAACATCAATTTTAGAGATATAATTTCATCTAAAGCCATATAGAGGGAATCAAAGATTACATGCTGTTGCAAATTAGAAAATAAATCCTAATTTAGAGATATGTCTATCACTCATGGATATGCATACTAGATATTAATAGACACATATTAGGCAATGAAATATCCAAATCAAATTTAGATAAAATAATTGCCTAATTTCGCAAGTAATGTTGCCAAAGTTGAACTCAACGGAATCGGCTCGACGGATGACAAGGAATGGCTTGTGGGTGAGGCTCGGCGCAGCAAATGACTCATGTCGACGCAGACTCGTGCGGTGATGGCCTCAAGGATGGCCCGATGAAGTGTCCACAACTCCGATGAGTAATTGGCAGTAAGAACAAAGTCGCACTATAAGCGTTCTCAAACACCAGGGAATCTGCAAACGGAGAAATTTCTGCACTAGACAGGTGTAAAAGGACAATTTTTTTTTTTTTGGCCGAAGTAAAAGGACAATTGAAAGAGTTAGTGTCAAAAGAGAAGCAATATCTTGGGCCCAAAACAAAAAAAACCAAGAGTATGCAATATCAGAGGAAGCTCAGATACTTTGGAAGGAAATATCTACGGAAACAAAAATACTTATCTAGATTGAAAACAAAACGACTTATTGAGCATAGGCAAGGCCAAATAGAACAAAGACTAGTTTGAATGACCTTGTTATCCAAGCCACAAAATGATGAAACAACGCTCCATTAAAGGTACTGGACGTGATCTTAAAACACCCAGCAACAACTCCTCAAAACACAGGCAGATCCTAAAGATTAGACAATTGTTCCTTCAACTTAGGACTCAAACGAACATTAACCAAACCAGAGGGAAGTGCTGGCAACTCCGAAAGCATGTTGCAGTGAAGTAGATCAAGTGTCTCCAGCTTGGAAAGATGCTTGATTTCAGAAGGTAGTCTGCAAATACCAGAATATTGCAGCCTCAAGACTCTCAGATGGATTAGCTTCCCAATGTCTCTAGGAATCTCCCCTTTTAAACTCCTACACGAGGAGGCATGTATTTCTTCAAGACTATCTAGACGCCCAATAAAACTAGGAAATCCTTTAATAAAACAATAGTCCATCTTTAACACTCTCAAACTCAGCAAATTTCCAAAGGAATCTGGCAATTTTGAAATGCATGTACCCGAAATATCGAGCTCCTCTAAAGAGCTTCCTAATTGGCCAATGGATTTTGGAAGTTCTCGTATCCAACGACAATTCCTCAATGACAAGCGTCGGAGTTTCAACAGCTCTCCAACTCCATCAGGGAGTTTGGTAATCTTTGAATTATCTACTGAGAGTACTGACAGTGATGTCAGGAGTTCAAATGAATAGGGCAGGAGACTCAATGACAAGCAATTGGAAGCAGAAAGAGTTTCTAGTTTCTTTAAATCACCTTTCAAGGGAATTTCTTCCACAGAAGTTTCATCAATGAGGAGCTCCTTCAAAGCACCCAAACCACCCAATTCAGCAGGCAACATGTTGAGTTCAGTGCAGAAATTCAAATTCAAGCAACGCAATTTTTTGAGATCACCAACCGAAGGATCTAGATGCACCAACCGAGAACATTGCTCTAGTATCAGTATCTCCAAATTCGGGAGGCTGGAAAATGTAGGACTTATCAATAACTCAATGCAACCAGTGAGATTTAAGACTTTCAATTGCTCCATCTGTAAAACAGGAGAGAAAACACTACTAGGTCAATCGTCAGATAATCAACAGAATAAATGGATAAGAGCAGCAGATAGAAAGGCACCTTAATTTTCCTCCAAACTCCCCAGTCTTCAGTGAGTTTGCTCCATGAAAGATCAAGAATGACCAGTTCAGCCAGATTAATTTCTGTTGCTTCAAAATCCCTCGGGCACCCTTGCCAACAAAGCCACCTTAACTTTGGAAATATATTTGCAAAATTGTCAGTCATACTTGCATGATCTAATTTCAAGAACCTTATGTTTGGCATGCTCTTAAAATTTGTTTCCTTAAATGTATAGGGACAACCATCTTTGATGTCAAAGCAGAGGGCTTCCAGCTTTTCCATTCCCTACATTTGCCAAGAGTCACAAATAAATTTGAAGCTATAAGATATGATGGGACCATTTTGCTAAGTGATAAGGACTACGATGCTTTCTTTTCCATGAATGCAACGAAAACATATATGGTAAACTAACGAAAACACTGGATAACAAATTAGACACAATATGTCAAGGCTTTCATTTCACGGAAGAAAGCAAACCATCGAACCAAAAGCCTTTACCTCTTCCCAGTCTATTACTTTCAACTCTGTATCATCCACGTATAGTCTACTGTGCCTTCCAGGATATTTGGATTCTTCTTGATCTATAGTTTTGCTGAGGCGCTTCAACAGTTTATGCATCCATAGCTTGTTGTCTTCTCCAATTTTTGCTAGGGGCATCAAAACACAGTGAGAAGCCAAAAGATCTCGATTGGGCCACATATACGATGCAATTCGGCTATCCACGCCATTGGCAAAACATGCTATGTCCTGAAATATTTTTTTCTGCTTTTCATCTAATGCTTCATAACAGATTTTCAATATCTCCCTACAATCCTTCAAAATCTGTTGAGAGTTCTCGTTCCGTGGTTTTATCAAGTCCTCTATCTTCCTCCAATCTTCTCTTGTCTTTCCACACAGAAATGCACCGATAACTTCAATGACAAATGGAACCTGCCCTGTAGCTTCGACAATGCGCTTCCCAATTCGAGGATAGCCAGGTACTGAACCATGAGTTCCTAAAGCATGTTTGCAAAAGAGTTCAAGGGCGTGATTGTTATCCATCTTATTCACTTCATAGACACGAGCCAGGCCTTGAGAATCATATGTATGGAGAATTTTATCATTTTCTGAAGTCACAATTATCCGACTTCCAGAACCAAACCAGTCAAGCTTATCTCCTACAAGATCACCAAGATGAGACGGTTCTTCCACATCATCAAGGACAATAAGAACTTTTATATTGCGAAATACATCCAAGAAAAATTTAATTCCTCCTTCAAAAGAAGCAACATCGCCATCTTGCTTCAGAATATCACATATCATCTTAGTTTGCACAAACTGAAAATCACCGACATATTGTGTTGTTTCTCCAATCTCTGATAGAAAGCTGCACCTATCAAAACAAGAGAAGAGTCGGTTGTATACAGCCTTCGCAATAGTCGTCTTTCCGATTCCATTAGTTCCATGGATTCCAACAATGCGCGCTCTAACCTCATCATCTCCTATCTCCAATAACTTGATGACGTCCTTCACTCGATCATCAATACCAATGACATATTCAACAGAGGCAACTGAGGTATGCAGCGAATCCGAAGGGAAACCAGTTAGTGTCAACTTCTTGAGATGTGGAAGTGGTGGAATCCATTCCAAATCAGGACACTCCCGTATCCTTAATGTAGACAGATTAGGAAGCGATGAGAGGGTATGAATATCACTTTCCATGTACTCCACTACAGGTAGCTCAACAATTTCCAAATGCTTTAGGCTAGTGACCTCACCAAGTGATGGGAGACTTTTGCATCTTGCACAATCAAACAAACGTAGCTGAACTAATTTGGGCATGCAAGACATCCAGCTTGGAAACCTTGTGCCCCCATAGCCTCTTATTTCTAAGCTTCGAAGATTTAAGCTTGGCTGCAGCTCTGTAAGTAAAACTTCATCACCTTCTTTTCCGGCACACACTAATACTAGTGAAACTAAGGAATTCTTCTCCTTCAAGTTCGCGGCATTTGATTCTGCTACTGCATCTTTTATTTCACCCTTAACTTCAATTCTGAGGCTTCCTCTCAAATGGTTTAACCTGTTCAACTCCCCTAGCCCACCATAATTCTTTGGGCGAGAGTCGTCCCCGGGTAAAATGAAATCCGTTAGAGTGTGCAAAAGAGTCAACTGGCCCAACCCTTGGGGCATATGAGATAGGGCACTACAATCGCTTATCTCAAGTTGCCTTAGGTTGACAAATTTTCTAAAATCTTCAGGCAATTCTATTAGCTGGTTACACTTATTGAGTTTAAGTACTTGCAAGGTTTGCAATGTTGTCATAGAATCAGGAAGCCTCACAATTCCTTCATTTTCAGAGAGATCTAGAAATGCCAGGTGCTTCAACACACAAATGGAATCTGGCAACTCCTCAATGCCACTATCATGCCAATCCAAGACACGCAATAACTTGAAATTAGAAAGGAATACACGAAGAGTTTCTTCATCCATTTGAGTTCCACACCTCCCGCCTTTTGTTTGATCCATTTTGATGAATGTCCTGAGACCTTCCGCATGGTGTAGAGTATGTGGTAGATCTAAAGTTGAATCCCACGATAGATGGCTAATTCGTGCATAATTTGCCTGTGGAGTTCCTCGAAAATACTCGAGTGCAGTAACCCTGCATATTAGGTCATTCAGTAAATCACGCATCTTACAAGACGTCACATTTCCAAGTTCATCTTTAGTGCAGTCTTGAAAGAAATTCCTCCTCAGTAGGTCCATGAAATAGTCATGAGCAATATCTTCTATATCCTGATCTACATTGTCTATGGGCTGGATAAATCCTTCTGCTATCCAGAGAGTCATCAACATTTGCTTATCAATCACCCAGTCTTTGGGAAACAACGAACAGAAGGCTAAGCACTGTTTTAGATGACATGGGAGATGAATATAACTAAGCTCAAGCATTGCATATAAATCAAACCAATTTGAAGAATATTCTGGGATCTCACGCTCAATATGTAACCACTCAGCTTCATTTTTGGAGAATAATAGACTTCCGATCATTCGTATTGCCAAAGGGATTCCACCACACTTTTCGACTATCCGCCTCCCGATCTCTACCTTAGTTGAATTTGTGGTCTCTTCTTCTTCCTGACAAGCCATTCTCATCAATAAATCAAAAGACGACTCTATTGGAAGGGCCTCGAGACCATACAATGGGGTTGTACTCGTATGTTCCGCAACTAACCGACAGTCTGTAGTTATCAGAATCTTGCTTCGTTGGGCATCTCCCATCAATGACCTTTTCAAGCGACTCCAATTCTCAGGATTTACAAACCACATATCGTCAATAACTAGGAGATATTTTCTCTGTTGCTCCATGTCATCTGCTCTCTCTGTTGTCTCTCTTCCTCTGATTTTTCGCACTTCCCTTTCGAGATCGAGGAAGCCGTTGCGACCCACACAGATCCATTGCCTTAAATGGAAAAGCGTCTTGACCAGGTCATTTTCGTATAGACAGCGCACCAGAGCCGTCTTTCCAATCCCCTCCATACCCAATATTGAAAGGACGGAAATTTGTTCATCAGTGTCAGAGCCTAACAAGAAGTTCACAATTGCGTTTTTATCATCGTCTCTCCCTATAATCTCCTCATCGTACACAAAGGAGTCCGACCGCTCCCCGTTCCTCGATCCTCTCTCTACCCGCACATCCTCCGCGCACTCTCGCAAGCCCAACTTCCTCCCTCTGGCAGCGATGGATTCTATTCTCTTCCTGATTTTCTTCGCACGGGCGCTCATCTCCAGCCTTAAATCAGGGTTTCTAGAACGCGAAGAGGAGGGAAGTACCTGGTTCAACTTATCATCTTTGCTCGGCGATTCTCGTAATTGCATAACTTCCAGGTTCCATTCTTCGAGTAAGTCCTCCGCATCATAGAGAGCATCTTTGAGATCGGGAAGCCATCGTCCGATTTCACAGTGTGGTCTGAGGCTCCGCTTTTCCGCATCGGGCACTATACTTTCGAGAAAGGAAAAAGTTTTCTTCAGCTCGGAAAATTCGCCGCCAGTGCCCCATAATTTTTCAACTTTTACGAAATCATCCAGAAGTTTAGCTACTCTCAAGACAAGTGCTTCCGCCATGGCTCGTCGGGGGTGAAGAGGATGCTCTGCCGATGCCGAGTCGCGACCTGCTTGGCCTCCTCCCGTTCTATGCACAGCAGATCAGTAACGAAAAGACGAAAATACCCTCATTTGACTATACAGGGACTAAAATCGACGATACTATTACCGTGGCCCGTTCCCCATTTTCTCTGTCTATGACTTTATTAAAGATTTTCCCAGGACTATCATCATCATGAACGGAAGTAATTATGCGAAGACTAATATAGTAAACAATTTTGGGAGATATCTAATGTGGGACTTTTGTTTGAGTAGCGATCTGAGGTGGAAACAAAGTGCTCCTTAAATGTCCACCAGAAAGACAAATGAGGATTAAGAGTTCAAGAAATAATTAACGTTTACAGTCTTCCAAATTCGTTGCCAACACCCCATAATTGTCCATCATTTGCCAAATCATCCGGAAGTTTAGCAAACTTGGAGACAATTGCCCCCACCATAGCTCTTTGGGGGTGAAGGGATCCCCTTCTCTTTTTCTTTCGGGAGGATGCTGTAGCGATGCTAAGTAGACATGGGAGGTAATCCTATAAGCCGCGCAGGCTCCTATTCTATGCACACATTTCAGTGTGAAGAAGACGAAGATACCCTCATTTGACGATAGAGGGATTAATAAAATCGAGCCTTCCTTGCCTCCATTCCCCATTCTCTCTCTCCACGACGTTAAAGATTTTTCAAGATCTATGATAAGTAAGCATGGGTGGTAATCCTACAGCATTTCCAAATCACATTGCTCTTAAGCAATTTTCAATCCTTGCACTGGTTGGTCGTTGGATTGGGATCGATCAATTACGTATAAGTTGTTCTCACATTCAATTAATTAGATGTATAGCAATCCATAATAGGGGGCAGGGCTGGATATGAGGAAAAGTCAACCAAGTCCCAACCACCATTCTCTTTCGAAAATTAGTTGGAGTTGAGATGGTCGAGAGTTTTGCTTGGAGTAGCAATCGAGATGTCTAATACGGTAAACAATTTTGGGAGATATGTAGAGCGCGATTGTTTCGCAAAATATGAATTTAAAAAGAAAAAAGAAGAAGGATTGCTTGTATCCTCTTAAAAAAGAATAAGGGAAAAGTATTTTCATTATTCATGAAAATATTTATATATAAATTTTCATCGGTGTTAAAAATATTTCTTATTGACTAATTATTCCAAATGGTATAGACGATTTTTTTTTTTATTCCAAATAATTCATTTACAGCGAAACAAGAGCCCTAATATGGGAATTTGTTTGAGTAGGGATCTAATTTGAAAGAAAATGCTACTAAAAGGGTCCATTTGTTTAAGAGTTTGAAATAATTAACGTTTACAGTCTTCCGGAAAATATTTTGCCAAATCATCCAGAAGTCAAATTCAGAAAATGTTATTATTTTCGATGTTTGACTTATAAAACTTGAAAATGAAGTGAAAAATATTATTTGTTATCCGATAAGGAAAATCTTTTCTCTATACATTTTTTTTCAATAATTTTATTATTATTATATTTTTTTAAATCGTTATAAAATTACTTTTTAAAAAATCGATTTTTTTTTTTTTTTTTAAAATAAATCAATTTTTATTCTTTTTCTTTTTCTTTTCTTTTCTTTCTTTTTATCTTCTTCTTTGGCTGATCATCGACCACGGCGAATTGCTGGCGACCAAAGGCCGGCTTCCACGCGGCTCATCGATCTAGCAAGCAGCAAGCTAGGCGAGGCCCAAGGCCAATGGCGGCAAGCCTCGAGCTCAAGGCTCCCCTATGGCCGGTCGCCAACCATAGTCATGCCAACCGACGACCGGTCAAAGAAGAAGGTGAAAAAAAAAAGGAAAAAGAAAAGAAAAAGAAAAATAATTTAAAATTCGAATTATAAAAAAAGAAAACAAGAAAGAAGGAGGTTAGTAGGGTATGAGATAAGAGAAAGTGAGTAAGGAAAATGTTTTCCCCAATTGAAAAAGTGGAAAACATTTTCCCCTCTTTAGAAGACTTTTTTCCAATTAGTTCATTTTCCGTGAAATGAACACCAAAAAATCTAGAAAATATTTTTCTGGAAGTTATTTTTCGTGAAACAAATGAACACTCAGAGTTTAGGAAAAAATCAACGTTTATAGTCTTCCACGTTAGGATTTTGTTAAGACGTAATTAACATTGAAAATCTATCGGAAGAGAAGACAAAGCAATGAGAATCGTTCAATACAATAATGTGAGTACATATTTTAATGGGTAATTAGAATAACATGATGTGACGGCATCATCATCACTAGTTTAATACCCTTTTGAACTTGGATGTGGTCTATACAAATTTGGTGGACTACTTATATGAACTAAACTAGTATAATGTTCTTACTTAAGCACGGCCATGGGTGACCCCCTTCATCCCCACTCATTCTCATCTCCCGTATCAAAAAAAAGTTGAACGAACATTGCTCTAGCGGCCTTTCATGTGGGTCGGCGCTAGAATCACATCGATATGGTCCAAATTTCGCATTGGGTTGGGGAAAATGCCGATTTTACCTTCATAAATTCTATTGCAATGCCGTAAGGTGCACTAGTTGTGGGCCTTTTACCCACCCTCACTCACCCTAGGCACGGATGGCTATTATACCAGTCTACCCGGCGGTAGCCAGAACATGCAAGCATGGCCTGACGTGAAGTCTACCTTCCCTACCATGAGACCCCCAAATTCCCCGTCTATCTTTCTCTTCTTGACAAAGAGGGAATATGGAGGATAGCACGGGGTCTCCCACCCCGGGCGGATCTCCCGCTTTGTTTTCTTCTTGAACCTTTTGAGGACCTACATAGGTCCAAAAATGCCAGTTTTACCTTCATAAATTTTGTGTTGAATTGCCTCGTTGGATCCTCCACCCGTGTCATGCCAATCACCCTCCTCTACCTCTGAATGGGTGAACGAAGTGACTTTGGGTCTATACCAATCACTTTACTATGCGATTCGTGCAACTTTGATCTAGATAGCCACTTTGCCGATTCTGAATATCTATTTGATTTCTAGAGTATATGTTTGATTCAAAGTATCTCTTAGATCATGATTCTGATTCTGAGAATATGTTTGATTTGAAGTATCTCTTAGATCATGATTCTGTTGTAATCTCTATTGTAATATTATGTTACTTTAGATAGCCATTTTGTAAAGCTTATAAATAGGCTCATGTATAGTTTAATGAAATATACAGAAAATTCCATAACTTTATTTTCTGCTTTACATTTATCATGGAATCATAGCGTTGCACTTTCAAGATAGCAAGTCTAGTCTCTTCAATCAACAGCTCCGAGACAACTGCTTCAAGACGAGGTAGTTGATCTTGATGGAGAAGAGAAGCTCCCATAGGTTCATATTCATCATTAAGTGCCATCAGAAGTTGCATGACACTTATGCAATTGCAATATTCAACGAACTTACAAGCATTGGAATCCACATCCCATTGTGGTTTAGATAATACTAGTTGATCCCATATAACATGCATTGATGATAAAAAATCATTGATGGACTAACCTGCCTCTTGATGCATACGATGTAGATTTCTCAATAGCTTATATTAATGAGCAATATCTAAAGTAGAATATCGGCTAGTAAGTAAATCCCAAGCTTCCTTGGCCGTGTTAAGACAACCAAATTGAAGTACGATCGTGGGAATTAAAGTGTTCCAAAACCATGTACGGACTTGATATTTTTTGCTATCTCAATCCTCCAAGCGTTCACTAAATTTATCCTCAGTTTCACCAACAATCCGAGTAGGTTCACAAATAGCACCAGTGACACATTGCCAAAGTGGGTGTCCTTTAAAAAACCTAGATGTTTCTTGAGCCCATAAAATATAATTGGGACCATTCAATATGGTCTGAATGGGTATTGAAACTTCCAAATTTTCCATAATATGCAATAAATTAATATAAACCTAGGAGATTATTTACTGAGTTCAAGGAAAATAGGCACTTCTAGAGCTAATATGTAGCAGAAAAAGCCACAGATAGATTCAAAACATCAAAATACCTTAGGAACCAATCGAAAACAAGTCAAACCGACCCGAAAAGTAGGTGAACTGGTCTGGTCAACGCTAGTCAACGGAAGTGAACGATGGTCAATAGTCAATGTCAGAGGCTGACGTGTCAGATGATGTGGCAATTGCATAGAAAATGACATGTCAATTGCATGGGCAGATGACGTGGTAGATTACCTTACTCTGAGGCTGGCGCGACGAATCACGTGAGATGCACGTGGTGAGTGAAGACCACTCGCATAAGCTTGTAGCAACGCATGAGGGCTGTGAGACGTCAGACGACGACTGGCTTTCTAGATCCTGATTCCTCATGCGAAGTAAAGGTGGATGGTTGTGTTGGTTTGCCGAATTATGGTATGAAAGATGTCGGAACAACATCGAAATTTGTCAGGGTCAGTGAATCCCTTGAGGTGGCGGCACGTGACTGTGTATGAACACATGAAGTTAGAATCTCGTGCTCGCTTATGTTGTTTTCTTGAGTATTGACATTGAGCACAAAGAGTATAGATATTTGGATCTAAAATCTAATTGTCTATATGTGTCCCGTCATGTTACTTTTTGGGAATATAAGATGTTCTCTTCTCTCCATCCTTTTCAGTCATCTCCAACTATTTGCTTCTTCACCAATCCTTCGGTGGAACTATTTCTTGAAGGTGACGCATTGGCATCTTCCTCTTTGGAGTTGTCCTTCTCTAATCCTAATGCAAGTAGATCCGATGATCCCATTTCGACAACTCCTAACATGTCTGTGCCATCCGCGGTTTCTCCATCCTTAGAAATACCTTCTTCTCTTGTTCGTCGTTCTACACGTGTAAGTCAACCTAATGTTCGGCTTCATGACTTTCATTGTTACTCTACCATTACTTCTTTTCACAAGCCTCATACATATAGAGAAGCTCCTACTATTTCTCTTGGCCGACAAGCAATGGTGGATGAGTTGCAAGCATTAGATAAATTTCATACTTGGGATTTGGTTGATTTGCCACATGGAAAGTCTACTATAGGTTATAAATGGGTATATAAGATCAAAACAAAGGTAGATGGTACAGTGAAACGCTACAAAGCTTGACTAGTTACAAAAGGTTTTATTTAAGAGTATGGGATTGATTATGATGAGACGTTTGCTCCAGTTGCACGTGTTATGTCTGTTCGAAATTTGCTTGTTGTCCTCTCTATTAAGCGATGGCTTTTGTTCCAAATGGATGTTAAAAATGCTTGCATCAATGGTAATCTTACTGAGGAAGTATATATGGAACCTCCTCCTGGATACACTACTTCTAATAAAGTGCGTTGATTATGTCGAGTATTACATAGATTGAAGCAGGCTCCTTGTGCACAGTACTTTAAGTATAGCTCTACCATGTAACGCCTTGAATTTAAATCCAATCCTTATGATAATGCTTTATTTGTTCAATGAACATCTCATGGGTATATTCTACTACTTTAAGTTGTGGACAACATGATTATTACAGATGATGATTCCACTGGCATTACAAAACTCTAGCCGTATCTCAGTAAACAATTTGAAATGAAAGATCTTGGCCGACTTAGTTATTTTTTAGGCTTGAAGGTTACTTCAGATTCCTCTTACTATTACCTTTCTCAAGCTAGGTATGCCTGGATCTTCTTTCTAGAGTAGGACTCATTGATAACAAGATTGCTACCACTCCCATTGAAACCAATGCCAAATTTAATGACAAAGATGGGACTCCTCTTTCGAATCCTACTCTTCATCGGCAGCTAGTTGGTAGTCTTTTATACCTCACTATGACTTGTCTTAACATAGCCTACACAGTTCACATTGTTAGTCTATTCATGACTGCACCACGAATCACTCATTTTGTTGTCGTTCTTCACATGCTTTGCTATGTTAAGGGCACTCTATTTCATGATCTACATTTTTTTTGCACAATATATCTTGGAGTTGAAGGTTTACTCTAATGCTGACTGGGTTGGAAACCCTCTTGATCGTCGCTCCACTATTGGCCACTACTTCTTTAGAGGTAACTCACTGATCTCATGGCATAGCAAGAAACAAACAGTTGTTGCTCGATCTAATACAGAAGCAAAATATCGTGTCATTGCTGATACAATAGCAGAATTATTATGGTTGTGATGGTTATTAGAGGACATGGGTGCTCATCATCACAATGGAACTATCTTTTATTGTGACAATCAGAGTGCTATCCAAATAGCACATAATGATGTTTTTCATGATCACACCGAGCATATTGAGATAGATTGCCATTTTATCCATTCTCACATGCTTCAAGGCAACATTCGTCTTGTCTCCACTTCATCAATTAATCAAATTGCCCATGTATTCACTAAGGCACATCCACTAGGGCGTTGTCAAGATCTCTTCTCAAAACTCCAGTTGACTTCTTCCATATCACCTTGAGTTTGAGAGGGGATGTTAGACATATATTGTCTGAATTGTCTAATTTTGAGTATCTGTCTAATTTTGAGTGTATATGTTTGATTCTAAGTATCTCTCAGATCATGATTCTAATCTTGAACATTTGTTTGATTCTAGGTATTTCATATCATGATTTTGATTGATTGTAATCCTTATTGTAATATTATGTTACTTTAGATAGCCATTTTGTAGAGCTTGCATCACTTTATTTTCCGCTTTACATTTATTAGAAGTATATCATGGTTCAAACTTGGGCTAACTAACGTTTTGAAGATAAATAAATCGGAATACCTAATTGGGTTTTCATTTTTGATTGGCACTGTTGGAGTCTAGCAATATCACCTAGAGAGGGGGTGAATAAATGTTTTTAACAAATCTTGGCAAATTTAAAGTGGAAATGAAAAAGTCGAGATCTAAGTTTGAACTAGAGTGCAAAGTTCAAAATCTAAACAAAGATCAAAAGCAGTTTACTAGTGTGTACGACTATAAAAAAATTAATCAACAATAGTTTAGGGCTAAGAGAATTTGCACACAAGATTTGTAGTGATTTGGCTTATAGTAAGCCTACGTCCACTATCCCACGCCGACAGCTTACTGGTTGGATTTTACTAGATGATCAATAAAAGATTATAGGTATGAATGATAATCCTCAGTATATTGATCATACATTGAATCTAAGTATATTTACTTTCTAAATAAGTATATATATTTACTTTCTTGATCTGAGTACATTTACTTCCCGAATCTGAGTATATTTACTTTATGAATCTGAGTATATGTATTTTCTGAGCCTGAATATGTTCATTTGTTCGATTAGATTTCACTAGGTCTAAATAGGTTCACTTTCTCACTCGGATTTTACTGAATCAAAATATATTCATTTATTTGTTCAGATTCATTTTCAAATTCACATTGAGGCTCAGTTACTAATTATTTTTATTTATTTGTCTAGATTGATGTTCAAATTCACATCTAGACTCAATTCCTTTGTTTGCCTAGAATCACTTTTGATATATTTCTAGCTTCTAAATATATCCAACTATTGACTCTGATCACATTTTACTTCTTACTTATTTGTTTAGGTAATGCAATTCATTTCTTTGAGGAATATGTGATGAAGCAAGAAAGTTGGTATGTGCGTTGAAATGTGTGTAAATATTTATTGTCATGACTTGCATAAGAAAAATATGTTTTCCGTCACCAATAATTATGGTGACAATACCCATGAGTTGGAATGGCCTAGGAGATTCGGGATGCCTCGGAGTTGAGATGCCTCACTGATAGTGCTAGTATGAACACCTAAAGGGGGGTGAATAGGTGTTTAAACAAAACCTTGGCAAATAGATGCGGAATAAAATAAAGGAGTTTAGGGAAGAGAATAAGAACACAAGATTTATAGTGGTTCAGCTTAGATCAAGCCTACGTCAACTCTCCCACGCTAACAGCCTTCTGCTGGATTCCACTATGCAATCAACAAGAGATTACAACTTTGAGTGCAAACACTTAGTAGTAGATCACACTATCTCACTAAGTCACTCTTTTGGTATTTCTCTCAAGATCACAAACGTTTAAGCTCACAAAAGACAAGTGTATGATCGAAAGTCGCTTAGACTTTGGAATTATAAATTCTACGCTCCGTCTCTTACTTGCTCATAGGTCCTTCATCTCCTTCAATACTCCTCCACTTCCAAACTAGCCATTGGACAGCATCTTAAGGATCGTCTTCCAATCTACCCATTGGAGAGATCTGTATCTAGAAGATTTGATAGCCATTGAGTGACAAAAGTAGAATCCCAAATTGATTCTGATCGCCCATACAAACAGAATCTTGATTTCCATAAGTAAAGCTTCTTCGTATAGAAAGTTCTTGTCTTCAAGATCTAATTGTCAATCAATTAGATTGAGTCAATCAAATCAATCTTGATGTAGAATCCAAACCAGATCATTAGCCGTTATATCTTCGGGGCTTGTGTTACGATCTGTCTCATTACGGATGTAAAGTCTCGAGAGCAATAAACTTTACAATCGAGTCCGAGTGCGATAGACTTTGCAATCCGAGTCTGAACATATTTTGCTTCGAACAAATTTAGCTTTAAGGTACGTACACGGTTCAGCTTCCTTCTAGTTCTTCCAAGTATAGACTTTGATAATATCCTTTACACATTCTATCATCTGCATAGTCTATTACTCAACCATCAAATATGTTAGTAGCCTTTGATTTATTTTGTCATCTTCAAAACATCATAAGGGATTTCCCTAACACTCACAAGTTGGGATGACCCGGAAGTATTAAGGGGGAGAAATAACAATGAATATAATGCATGATCATGTCTATATGTAGATCCAAATATTGTTCAATTGGTTACTTTGTATCGGAACATGTTATGCCATATCCATTAGTCTAGATTGAAATATTGGGGAGTTGTGATGGCCCAGACCCTAAGGATGGGACATTGTGGTTGGGATGGTAGGGGAGGCTGCGTCGACGAGCGATTGTGACCCAAAAGGGGGCGAGCCTAAGTGCATGTCTCCTATCCCACATTACCAAATGGGAGAGTCTTAGGCTAGTTGATGAGGCTTGGATTCTCCACTTTGTGTAACATGTTTTAACGCCGTAAGGGCCTGAGGTTTAAAACATATAATATTACATGGTGATAGCTCTCGAGTCCTTACAGGTGGTATCAAAACTGACTTCCGACAACGTTTGGTGCGACAGCGAGGGCGCTATGCCATGAGAGGTGAAGAATGTGACAACCGGACCACGAGGGTGGGCAGCATGGCTAGGATGTTAGGGGAGGCTGCGTTGGCAGGTGACTGTGACCCAAAGGTGGGGGAGCTTAAGCGCATGTCTCTTGTCTCATATCGCCAAAAGGGAAGTCCTGGACTAGTTGATAAGGCTTAGATTTTCTACTTTGTATAATGTATTTTAAAGCCATGAGGGTCAAGAGGCCTAAAGCGGACAATATCACACAATGGTAGTCCCCAAGTCCTTACAGAAATAATGATTACTGTAGTCCCCAAGAAACAATTTGAATGTTTGATTTTGATTCCTCGTGCTATTACTTAAAAGAGGATTTAATTATAAATGATATATGCCACGCGTAACGTTTTGGGGTGTCACAATTTGGGCATACACTGGTCACTTTTCGATACAACTATCTGATGGCTACATCGCAATGACGACTTTGCTGGTTAAGTTGTATCATTGTCCAAACTTTGGTTGGCTATTGATTTGAAGATAATTCTAAAAATAATACCTAATCAAGTTTTTATTTTTGATCGGCACGAAGTTCAGAAAGCCATAAACAATTGTTATGATGCTAAATTATGTTGAACTAAAATGGCTCCGTTCCGCCCCTCAATCATCCTAAGAAAAAAATTGTTAATAAAAAGTGACAAGGAAATAATCCGCACCACCAACAAAATGGAACATGCTATTTCATGTGGTGCCAGAATATTCAAAGACATGGACTCAAAAAAAAAAAAAAAAGGGATCCGTCGCGGATGAGGCACTCTTACGAATCTAAGATAGAGGAGCCGGACAGCCAACAAGCGCATCTCAATCCTCCCTGGATATTCCATTGGATATTCTAGTTCTTTCTTTGTTTTAAAATCAGCTGGAACTTAGTATGTGCTTAAACTGTTATGTCTAAATTCGGAGACGTAAAAACTTGAGAGTATTCTTTAAAATGAGGAAAGAAAAACTTTCCCTTAATTTGGGATGTAAGACATGCAGATGTCGACACGTTAAAATAAATAATGTATCTATGCAACCCGCTTGCAACCCGCTTGCAACCCGCTGCATCAGCGAACAGCGGCAAGGGCCCCCATTGGTGGCTTTCGTGACCCGGGCTTTCGTGAGTTACCCTCAATAACCACCGCGAAGGATCCTAGGGCATCTCGATCCTCCCTGAATATTCCATTGGATATTCAAGCGCTTTGGTTGCATTAAAGTCAGCACAAGGCAAGGTCTTCGGAAGCAATTTGCCTCTGACTCGTACTTGTCATTTAGGTGCGTTTGCATGAAAAATAAATAATTTTAAAAATAATTTTTTTGAAAAAAAATAATTATTTATATCGTTTGAAATAATTAATTAATGAAAAATATTTTTATTAACGAGAATAAATTATTCTTTAAATATTTTGGTGGACAATAACAATATATTTTGTTAATTCATTTTTATAAATGATAGGAGTGATCATTTTTAAAAAAATATTTTCTAAATTATTTAGTTTTCGCTAAATAAAGGCATTAGATAAAAAAAGATTTTCAAACGAAACTTGGATCAAGATGTGTGCTAGCTTCCTTGTAATCAATAAATATCGTTGTCATATTGAAAGAATAATAAAAACGCTACAATTTTCAATAATTGCTAATATGCAACATTGAAGGTCATTAGAATTATTTGTTTTTCGTTCAACAAATTCATGGTATTGAATGAGAGAATCACAAATCTTAGTTGGAAACAAATTTAAAAGAGAGTGTGATAAAGGTATTACTTGCCAATAGAATGATCAAATTTGACCCCAAAAAAAAAACAAAACAAAACAAAAATAGAATGATCAATCCCTCACCATTTAGAGTCGTATGTAGTACTTTTAGAGGCAATCCTTAAGAACTTGTTGTTATATATTTTTATAGATATTTTTATTCGGTACCTATCATGCACCATACAATATCTTAATTAGATTAATATCGCTGGCTGACAACTTGTTGAACAAATATGAGGAAAGTTGTTTCTAAGGGTGAGCGTAATTCAGGTTGGACGGTCTAACACTTAACCCATAGACCAACCCACCAGCACTTAACCTAGGAGCCAACCCACATAGTGTTGGTCTCCAATTTTTAGGATGAAAAACTAACCCTTTTGAGGGTCCGTTTGGTTCGGCTTTGGGGAAATGCCCTTGGGAGAATGCAAATACCTTTGAGGTAAAACCCAATGCTAAACTGTTTGGTAAACTATAAGCGAAAAGTGCTTTAGGGAAATGCAAAGATGTTTGGTAAACATATATTTGAAAAGCCATTTGATGTGACCAAATTAAGTTTTTTTAGTTTTAGTATTTTTAAAATTGCAAAAAAAAAAAAAATGACTATAAAACCTTTTACATTTTCATGTTGAGAGTAATATAAAAGATATATATTAGTAAATTTATTTAAAAATTATATTAAAAGAATTTGATTATGGATTAGATGCAAAGCTCAACTTTTGGCCTAAGGTTCTTTTAGGTTTGTTTTCAACTTTGAATAATTTTTTTTTAATTATTGTAGTATTAATTATCTTTGTTAATTAATGATCATTCTAGTGTATTGATAAAAAAGTTGGGCTATTGATTGTCAAAAGATAAAAATGATAAAAAAAAAAAAAAAGGTGAACTTATTCGGTGGATGGTGAAATGACCGATTGTAGATACTAATTTTTTGAGTAAACACCACATATAAAAAGGGAGGTCCTCATTAAGAAAAATAAAACCAAGTTCCTCTCATGCAAATTTGACTAGAAAGAGTCATTTCATGATATTAAGCATGATCATATATGTCCAGAAAAAATAAATTCATTAATAAGAGGACTAGCATTCCGCAAATGCTTTCAACATTTCAAAGGTCAGCATTTGGCTGGGGCACCTCCAAATCTTTGAACTAAACACCAAAAATTTTCCCAAGGGGCTTTGAGTATGGCAAGCAAATCTTGAACCAAACGGGACTGAGTCCGGATTCGGGGCGGGCGATCCTATGGGTCCAATTTGGTTTTAGGGTCAATCCGAAACAAACCAATTATTTTTTTGTTTCACTTTTTGTTTTCCTTGAAAGCATAATGTGACAAATTGATCAACAATGCGACATTGAACGACGAAACTATGTACATGTTATATATCAAATATAAATCTAAAATAATGTAACAACATAAATCTTCATTTGCGATTATTAAGCTACATTTGTGAGTTGGGCTAAAAGAAACAAATGATTTCACTAGGTGAGCTATGCTTGTGAGGTGAGCTAGGAGAGGTAAGAGGCTAGCGGCGAGGCCGAGGCGAGTGAAGAATCAGGGTTGGATTTATACTTTCTAGTTTACACGGCAAAATCGCAAAAAAAATAACAGAGGTAGAGGCTCTAGAGTATATCATATATGTAATGTATGATTTTGGTTGGACAGTCTAAAGTCCCAGGACCAAGGATCATCTCGCACAATGCAGGGTTTAGGGGTCTCAAGACCAAGAATTAGCCCAGTTTCCTTGGTAATTGGATTAGATCCAATCGGGTCGGGTTGGGCTAATCTAGTGTCGATCTAGGGTTGACCTTAGGTCAATGCACACACCTAGTTATTTCCAATGCTACCGTCACATTCACCAACTGTCATTTTCCATAACTTTTTAAAACTTTTTTCTTTTACATTTTTTATGTAACTTTTCATTATTGTTCTTTGAATTGTCTAAAACTATAAATTGATGTCTATACTTGACATATGAAAATACTATAAAACTGGGAGACTTGACTTTTGCCACTGCTTTAGTTATCTTTTATGAGCTGTCCCTTTTCACTTTGTTGAGCGTTTGTCCCCCTCCCATGTCCTTTTCACTATTATTTTTACTCCTTTGTTTAGTGCTTGTTCCTTTATCTCGCATTCCCCTCCCATGTCCTTTCTCGATCATTTCGATTCCTTCGCCTTTTTCCACTACAACTACACATGTTGCGTCTCTGACGAGGCAGAATCCAATGCTAGACTCACGTCCCTTAATCCCACTTGCTACTCCATCTTTCAAACTTTTTCTTTTTCCACAATAATTGTACCTTTGTCCCAGATGTACGACTAAACTTTTAACGGGATAAGAAAGTGAATTTCTTTCAAGAACACTAAGTTATCAGCCCGGAGCACTGTTTAGTACAAAAATTCGGTATGCACATAATGTAGTAGATTACAAGTGAACACCACTCAATCTTTCGGCCAATCCCGAAAGCACATCTTCAAAGCTCACTCATGGGCCAAGTCGTCGGATATAGCATTGTCTTTGGGCTGATCGTCTGGTACTAAAATACGTGGAAGCCCAACTTCTGCACAAAATGCAATCTAAGTCCAGTAGTTCACACGTGAGATGTAGTCCTAAACCTGCTCGAGTAAATGTAATATGACCTTTTCGATTTTTCGACTCTCCCTGCATGGTCCGCAGGGTTACCATGACCCTTCGCTTTGTTTAGAAGTAGATATTCTCCTAAACCTTCATGTCGTTCCCACGACCAACACTTTATTTGGTGATTAAATATGAGCCGCAAAAAGAAATAGCTACTCCATTTTTACCTCCAATTTTGTTTTCGCAAATAGAAGAAAGATTTCCCTCTGGGTTATCATGACCCTTCACTTCTTTTGGCTTTCATCAATCCGAATGCACTCCGAGTCAAACATTTCTTACGTCATATTTTACAAATTGAATTTATAAGTAATTATATCCATTTAATGACTTGATTATCCTTTTGGAGTGATGATTTTCTTAGACCACAAGAAACTCTATAAAATCGGAAAACAATGAGGGTAATATTGACTTCAATATTGTATTTTGCTGCATGTAATAGATGAAATCGAAGTAAATTTACTCTATAATATATTATATTGAAAGCCGCAAAGTCAATTTCTGTCTTCCGTGTTCTTCTATAGGTGTTTGAGTACATCTTTTATATAAATGTACCACATCATTGATCATGCATAGTAGAGTACGTGAATCATAAACATGATTAGTTTCCCAATCTTAAAGTGCTAATTTCTATATAGTTCATTAGATATTATAAAATATATAAGTTTTTCTTTTTAAAAACATATTTTTTTTTTCAAAAATTTTTCTCATCCCACCAAGGGTACCGGTCAGCACATCAGATGATAGACACCAGCAGGAGTAGAAACTAACAAAGTCTAATAACACTATTGAGCAACCAAACTATGAATATTGATACGTATCATACAAAAATATAAAATAATGTAACAATAAAAATCTCCATTTGTGACACAAGCTAAGAGAGGGAAGCGATTTCTCCAACTAAGTTATGCATGCGAGTAAGGAGAGGCCAACAGTGAGCAGCAAGGCCAAGGCGAGCGAATAGAGCAAGGCAAGTGAAGATAGTTTCTATTTATTTTTAGGTCAAATTAAGGCTGTGTTTATACTTTCTAATTTACATGACAGAACCGTAAGAAAGATTAGAGGCAGAGGCTCTAAAGTTTAGAGTAGACAAAAATTTATTATATAACAAATGATATACATAATATATGGGTTGGTTTGAGTTGGATGGTCTAAAGTCGAGATCGAGGATCCACTCACACAGTGTAGGTCTAAGGATCTTAAAACCGAAAACCAACCGAGTCTCCTTGATAATTGGACTAGGTCCGATTGGGTTGGACTAGTCTAGGTCGGACTCTCGCCCTAGTTTTTTCCGGTGCTACTCTCATGTTCACCTGCTCTCATTGTCCACTAACTTTTTAAAACTTTTTTCTTTTACTTTTTTTATGTAACTTTTCAGTATTGTTCTATGAATTGTCTAAAACTATAAATTGATGTACTCTACAATGTATACTAGACATACCAAAATATTATATAACAGAGAGACTTGACTTTGCTGAGCGCTTTTTTTGGCCATCTTTTTTGAGCTGTCCCTTTTGACTTTGTTGACCGTTTGTCCCCCACCCAGGTCCTTTTCACTATCATTTTCACTCCTCCGTTGATTGCTTGTTCCTTTATCTCGCGTTTCCCTCCCATGTCTTTTCCCGACCATTTCGATTCCTTTATCTTTTTTCACCACAACTACCCATGTTGCGTCTCTGACAAGGCAGAATCCAATGCTAGACTGACGTCAATTAATCCCACTTTCTACTCCATCTTTCAAACCTTTTCTTTTCCACAATAATTGTACCTTTGTCGCATACGTCTTCCAAACTTTTGACGAGATAAGAACAGCGAATTTTTTTCAAGAACAGCAAGTTATCAGCCCGGAGCACTATTTAATACAAAAATTCGGTTTGTACATATAATGCAGCAGATAACAAGTGAGCACCACTCAATCTTTTGGCCAATCCCGAAAGCACACCTTCAAAGCTCACTCATGGCCAACTCGTCGGATGTAGGATTATCTTTGGGGTCATCGTGTGGTACTAAAATACGTGGAAGCCCAACTTCTGAACAAAGTATAATCTAAGTCTGGTAGTTCTTACCTTATGAGATGTAAGATAAAATTAGGTCAGATAGATGAGGTACAATATATCAATTACCTTTTCACCATGTTGACTGTTTGTCCCCTCCATCTACTAAATTTAATTTAGATTTATAATATAGAAAAGGTAAGATTCGGGATATCTAATTAGGCACTTAATTAAACAATTGGAATCCTCCCATTCTTTTTTGACTTGTAAGTTTTCACTTTGTTGACTGTTTGTCCTCTCCCATGTCTTTTTCACCATCACTCCCGTTGCTTTGTTGAGTGCTTGTTCCTTTTTTCCATTCCCCTCTCACGTCTTTTTGGCACTAATTTCCTTAATCTTCTTTGACTATCACTACACATATTGCGTCTTTGACAAGGCGGAATCCAATGCTGCATTCAAATTACCTGCTCCGCTTTCTACTCCATCTTTGATTTCTTTTTTTTTTTTTTACTTTTTATGTAATTTTGGTTTTTTTTTTTTTTTTTTGTGAAATTATTCAGAAATAAAACCTTTATGTAATTGACAATATATAATTGACACATCAAAATACGGTACATTACAAACATAATACGATAAACAATTTGATCTTGACATAATATAAGCGTAATTCTACTCACATTAATCGTATTTTTGTAACATATGTAGACTTGCACTTACTTTTATCCCATGTGCACCTGTTGTTAATTTAACAATGTGTATTCCATTATGACTGGATTCCTGTTTTTATTTGACATTTTTAAGTCATATGTACCTCTAAACTTATATCAGGATGATATGGCAATTTTTTTTCATGAATATTAGGTTATCGGCTAGTTACATTTAATACATCGATTATAAATTTAAATAAGTAGAGTCTCAAACTTCTTTAACTATATCTCATAAATTAGAAAATCATTGTTCAAAAGATTAAAGAAAATTACTGCTCAATATATATGCACTCATCTCACCAATAGAGATATCAAGTATATTTGTGATAAGTTATTACGAAATACCAAGTATTTTTTGGCAAAAAAATAAAAAATTAATTCATTGCGTATATGTAATTGGTACCTTGCCTTCACTACCCGAGCCAACAAGGAGCACCACTTAATACAAAAATCGATGTGTATATAATGTAGTAGATTTCAAGTGAGCACTACTCAATCTCTTGGCCATTCACAAAAACACAATTTGAAACCTCGCTCATGGGCCAACTCATCGGATGTAGGATTGTCTGTTCATCGTCCATTACTAAAATATGTGAAAGCCCAAGTCCGGTACTAAAATATGTGAAAGCCCAACCTCTAAACAAAGTGCAATCTAAATTCGATACTTCTTATCTTACGAAATATAGTCCTAAACCTTCTCAAGTAAATGTAATATGATCTCTCCTCTTCGATTTTCCGACTGTCCCTACGTCGCTCCCTGTTCCTGCGACCGACACTTTGTTTGTTGATGAAATATGAGCCGCAAAAAGAGGTAGCTACCTCATTTTTACCTCCCATTTTGTTTTCCCAAATAGAAGAAAGATTTTCCTCTGGGTTATCGTGACCCTTCACGCTTCTTTCCGCTTTCATTAATCCGAATGCACTCCGGGTCAATGTTGAAAGTTGTTTCGAGGGAGAAGTTTGGCGCTATATGCATCTTTAGAGAAGTGTCTAGGATGACAAAATAGAGAGGTTTCGAAGTTGACTCCATCCTGCCCAGAAAGAAGATGTCTAGCGCCTCAGCCTCCAGCCAGAGAGCCTCCATTAGGCATGTTCGCGCGATGTTTGTCATGTGGTTGGGCCAACAACCCGTCCACATGGAACCTGACAAAGTTGTCATCGAAAGCCCAGATCGTCTAAGCTTAATTTTGTTTTTGAAACCCACATTCTAAGGTTCTTCCGGGCCAAGGCTGGACGGGTAATAGTCTTCAGAGAGGTTACGATCGTAGAAATCAGCCATATTTAATTTTGGTTAAATTTGTAAGTAACCTAAAAAGGTTAGGTGTAGTCCAAAACATCCCAAATGAGCCCAAATGTCTCGTAAACAACCTTAAATCATGATGAGAATTCTCAATTCCATCGATTCTTCCGAAGAAACCGTTCTTTCTTTATAAGGGAAAAAAATTCAGGATATGAAGTGGTACGTTATTCTATTGGAATCTAGGATGGCATTGTATTTTCAATGCGTACTCTGAAGATTAAGACTACAACTGTGGCCCTAAAATTTTCTGATTGAAATTAAGCAAGGAGCCATGCCCTATGTGCTCGATAAATTAACTGCCATGTAGATGCATAAATATTATGATTTGGGATATCACACTAGACTATTGGCAATAAGTACTATCGCAACTTACATAATTTCCAATTGCATTTTCAATGTTAGGATTTTTAATTAAGACGATAATAGATGTTAATAGTTGAGTTAGGTGTTTTGACGCCCCGGTATTTGTTTTTGGGTTATGTGAAAAAGAGAAGACGCTATTATATATTTATATAGAGCTTGTTATGTTTACATAGATGTTTTCTTATTCTATAACTAACATGATCATGTAAATATCTTAATACATTAAACTTAAAGGGATATATATATATATATATATATATATATATATATATATATATGCATTATGAATCCTAAAACTTGTCATGAAAATGCAATTAAGTTCTAAAACTTTTAAAAAGTGTAATTAAGTCCTAAAATTTATTAAATTGATCTAATCAAGTCATTCAATTGATTATACTTTTTCAAATTTTTAAGACTCGATTACAGTTCTGTGATAAATTTTAGCATTTGACTGCAGTTTTTAAAAATTTTAAAACTCCATTACACATTCGTGACAAGTTTTAGGACTCTTAGGCACTGTTTGGTAACCATCCAAACGGTGTCGATTCCCGATTTTTGTTTAAAATTAGTTTGGGATGAGAATCGCGTTTGATAAAATTTTTGTTGCGGGCAGTTGGGAAGAGAATCAAGAATAAAAGAAAAGTTGATTCTTGTTCAGGAAACAAAATTGAGAATCAAAACTACTTTTCTTCTCTTTTCTTCTTCTTCATCGACCGCCATCCGCCACCATTGCCGCCACCGCCCGCTTAGTTGCCGCCGCCGGTCACCGCCGTTTGCCGCCGCCCGCCGCCGCCTCGTTGCCGGTCGCCGCCGTTTGCCGCCACCCGCCGCGAGTCGCCGCCGCCGTCCGTCGCCGCCATCCCGCCGCCGTCCGTCGCCACCATCCGCCCGCCGGTCGCCGGCCACTAGTCCGGCTAGCTTGGGAGGCTCGCCCAACGGTGGCCGGGCGGGCCTCGCCCATCCCCGGTGAGGCTCGCTTGGCCACCGGCGAGGCTCGCCCGGCCCGCCGGTGGCCGGCGAGCCTCGCCCGGCCCGGTGAGGCGGCAGCCACCGGCGAGGCTCGATCGATGGGGCTGGCCTCGCCGAGGGCGCGATGCTCGGTGAGGTCGCGGCCCTCGTCGGCCGTCTGGGCCGGACCGACGACCGGCTGAAGAAGAAGAAGAAGAATAGGGAGAAAAAAAAAAAAAAAAAAAAAAGGAAAAAAAGAAAAAAAAATTATAAAAATTATTTAAAAATTAAAATAAATTGATTTGGAACAGAATCATGAACACGTTACCAAACACAATTCTATTCCGAGAATAAGAAATTTTGTACGATTACCAAACGCATTTTTTACTCGGAATCGGTTAAAGGAACAAAATAAAAAATAATCATTTCTTGTCGGAATGCATTTAGGGAACAGAATCGTTACCAAACGCGCTCCTAATGCACTTATCCCTACATTAAAATTGGTGGATCAACAATGAAAGGTTTCCCCATTTTGCTTACAGTCTTCACACATTTAAGTTGTCCTTTTTGCCCAAATTCTTACCTAACTTATATTCTTTAAACAAGCTTTGAGGAAATCCTACTCTACCCTATTATAGGTTTTCTTGATTCTAAGTTTCAAGATAGCCTTGAACATTATCCTCCTTTTTCTTCTCCTTTATTGGTGAAATACTTCCAGCTATAACAATATGTTATCTTGTATTTGTCTTCTTTGCACCAAGGCACTTTGGTTAGGCATTATCAACTCAGGAAGCCATGGCTTGAGCCTTTTAGCCAACGCTTTTGCGGTAACTTTGTGTGCAAACCCGCATAAGCCTATAGGACGATATGGATCAAAGGCTTTCAGGGGTAGGGACTTTTTGCGTTCTGTTTGACAGAGGATGGAGGGTCCTGATACAAAGAACTACTGTACTTCCTTGAAAATATCCTCCAGTACCACATCCCGATTCTCTCTATGAAACAAAGCATTCATTCCATTAGGCCTAGTTGCTTTAAGGGATCCTAGTTCAAAAACAGTCTATTTCACTTCTTCCAAAGTTGACAGTTTGAGTTAGGGAGTTATCCAAGTCCTCAGTCACAAAAACAGGACACTGATCAATTACTGCAAAGAAATTGCAACATCCTACAGAAGTGAATAGCTCCTGAAATACTGCAGTGCCATTTGTTTTATCTTTTGGAATTCTCTATACCGTCATCAGGAGTGTGGAGAATAGAGAATATGTTTCGCCGTCCTCTTTGAATGGTAGTTGCATTGAAGAGTTTCGTTTGATAATTTCTCCTATGCAACAAATTAATTTGAGCCCTCATACCCCAATACGCTTCCTCTCTGCACCACGGTTTCTCTTCCCAGGATTTAAGGTGAGCATCTCTGTCCCTATCATCCATATCTATATTGCTATTTATCAGACGCTGTTACTCATAACTCAGGGCCTCCTCTGGAAGTCTTGCATTAGACAATTTTGTAATACTCCAACTAGCTAAATTTCTCTTAGACATGTTCTATTATTCTGAACAAAGTTTTTCCACAGGAATAGCTGGAATTCCAGGCTTCACAAACGATTTTCTGACAATCTTCAGGATTCGCTATATCCAGTAACAGAACTAGTGTTAACACAGGCTATATGTGCCGAAGTCTCCTATAAATGCACTTAGAATGATTACTGATCATGATGATGCTTTTAGTAATTGCAGATGATGAACCATACTTGGATTATGAATAATAGGTGATGCTTTTCAGAAACATGTGTAGAACCCCAGCAGAATAAGTTCACAAGGGAAAATAGAAAGAACAGGAAGCAAACAATAAGGAAAGAGTATCTGCCAAAATCATTTGTTTTTAAGTGCAATAAATTTAGCTAACATTATATATGCTATAAGGGTGTCTAAGTTTTTGTATACATGATGACTGATGAAGTCCGTCTTCAGTGTCACTCCCCCTCTACTGGAAAGACAATGCTATGAAGAGCAAAGCACTTTCGCACCCGACCCATGATTTCTCATGACAAGCAACAACTGGCCTTCTTGACGGCCGAGACATCGTCCCTGTTCCTGACGTTGATGGTCTGTCCCTTTGGCAGGGCTGCAGGGTCGTCGCCGATGTCGAGGGCTTTCCTGCTGGCCACGCGGTTGATCTGAGTCGACACTTCCGTGAAGGCATTCTCGACATTGAGCGCCTCCAATGCAGATGTCTCCATGAAGAAGGTGTGCTCTTGCTCAGCGAACGCTTTGGCATCATCGAGGAGACGGCACGGAGATAGCGCAGCTCCGCCTTGTTCCCAGCGAGCATGATCACGATGTTGGCCTCCGTGTGGTCTCGGAGTTCCTTTAGCCACCTCTCCACATTCTCGAACATGACGTGCCGAGTGATATCATATACTAATGAAGCACCCACCTCACCTCGATAATACGCTCTTGTGATCGCACGGTATCTATGTTAAACACAACAGATTATCAAAAAAATATTGCCGCCTAAAAAGATCAGATATAATTAAGAACAGAACATGAACAACTTCCTATTCACAAGCAGGCCTCTACTCGCTGTAGTGTTACATTAGCCAGTAATGATCTTTACCAAACACACAAACTCTAACTCATTCCCAAAGCTGGCAATTAAACTGCCTTCTTATTCAATGATCACGACAACTTGTATTAGCATGTTTCTTCGTTCGTGTAAATCCATGCCAGTTCAGAATTGCAATCCAACTCTTTAAATGATTTATTGGGGAAGAAGCAAATTTGAATAACCGCAATTGGCGGCGCGCAAATGTAGTAAGCGAATTGGCCGTTGTGACAGAACTTCTTGCACGCGACTTGCAAACAACAATGCTAGTGTAAACTTTTTTTTCCCCCACCCATAATAAACTTGCTTCATCGATTATGGGTCCCGCAACAAAAAAATCTTTCATCAAGTATTATATTTTGGTTTTTATTGAAGAAGACTTAGATTCTGTATTGGTTTTGGATAGAGAGGATCAAATGCGAAGAAGATTATATACTTTACAATCTTGCGATTAAAGAAGTCGCTGGCTTGTCGTACATTCTATACCAGTGATAATCAATGTTGAAACTAATTAATGATATTATTGAGACCCACTTCACATAATAATGAAAGCCCATTAAAATTAAAGTAGTCTATACAATATCGAAGACACTTCAACAATGCTAGGCTCAAGTAAGACGTCTAACAAAACACCACTTTCTACTAAGTTCAAGGACACAACGTCGAAATTTAATCAATAACGTTGAGCAGTGGTGAACACCCAGTAAGCCATGGTCTGAGATAGATATGAGGACACAACGTTGGAATCTCATCAACGACACTAGACAGTGGTGACAACACCTAGTACACATTGCTCTTGGATGCATATATGGACACAACGTTGGAATCTAATCGACGACGTTGAACTGAAGCAATGCCTAATGAACACCGTCTCTAGATGATAATAATGACACACTGCTGGAATCTAATCAATGACGCTAGATAATGGGTTAGCATTGGAATCTCATGACAGCACTTCCCAAGATTTAGACACTCGCTAGAATTAAATCTATGACAAAAATCTTAAGTTATAGCTAGTCTAAGACTAAGTAAAGATAAAGGCGATGTAAAGTAATTTTGTGTGTTGTTTGGGGGATTCTCTGTTAGATGGATTGTGGTACTTATAGATTAATTTGGTAATCGTCAGTAGTTGGTTACTTCCGCCTCAAGAGTCACTCCACGTTTCAAGCTGAGCCGTCTTATTCATACTCGTTCAACAACTATCATGACTTGCCCGGCAAGTATTAACCGCTCCTCCTTCGAGTTTGGCATCTCTTAACCTTTTCCCGTCTATTTTCATAGCCAAGGTTGCGTGTTCCTCATTGATCTTCGGCTTTGACACGTGGTGCTCCATCGCTTCATCGTGATATTACTTGTTTTGATCTGTCCAAAGTCATCCCAGAAATCCTCAAAAATCTTTAATTATCTTCATGGGCTGGGCCAATGTAAATTACAGCCCATATATGATTGTGATGACTGTTTCAAGATTTTCTATCCGTCGTGCCTTACACGTGCCTGCAAAGGTACATTTGGGTGTCAACAAAATTGAATCATTCACGAATTCTTGGCATATATTAGTTTGCATATGAAAACCGATCATACACAAATTCTCATCTCTGCGCATACACGAATCAAGGTGGGTCGTTACATCCGAACATTGTCAATCTTATCTACCACACATCCACACGAATCGGCCATAAACCATGTAATAGCGCTGGTCAACATGTTAAAGGTGGAAGGAAAAATGTTGACTTAGTCAACGGAACAAGGAAAAGTGGACGCTAGGTTTAAAAGGAAATCGAGAGCTCACTCTCGAGAAAAAGAAAAGGAAATAGAGAAAAAGAGGGAGAGGGAAAGAAAGAAGGGAAGAGGACGAAAGAGGAAAAGAGAGCGCTTTGCGCGAACATGTTAAAACTCTAGATTTCATAACTGATAAACCGGGACAAGTATAAGAAAAGCAGCTGGTAGATTTTTAAGACAAGATAGCAGTACACATTTTGAAAAACCTACTATGATTAGTGAAGCGATTGCAAGAGCAATCCCGATACTGGCAAAGAACCTCATAGCGACTCTCAAACAGCTAGCAAATCATCCTATTGAAGACCGTACAATGTATAAGGAGCAGTGAAGAGAATTGGCTGTAAGAATAAAATACGCGAAATACTATTATTGTCTTCTAAGCTATAAATCTTCATTGGTCCTTATCTATAAACATCTTCGTATTTGGTTTGACACTCTAATAACTTTTAGTCAAGTGTATAAAAGTAAGTTTTGTGTTCTTGTATCCCAATAATATGATCTATTAAGTGAAGAGACCTACACTAGCTAATTGTAACTTGCTGTCACGCCTCGAACCCCGAGCGCGTGCTCATCCCTCTCTGGTCGATAAAATTTACGACTTCCTAGGACGAGTCGTCGACCCTTTCATTTTATTGCACATGCGGAAGCGAATAATAAATCCCCTGACAGTAACCATCTCGGGATAGAAAAGCAGGACAATAATTTCACAAACAAACATGCTTTTATAAACCAACTGGGTTATATACAAAGGTCATCAATCAAAAGTCTACAAAAGACGGTTCTAAAAAAAAAAGCTGTCCGCCCGACCTACTCCTCGGATCCCCTCAGCTCGGCTCCGGGTACTCTGCTCTACGGTCCTAAAAATTGAGCCCACGACGGGGTGAGATATAAATCTCAGCGAGTTCACGCTTTAAACCCCGATTAGGGGGTAATACGCCTAGAGGCGTTCTAACCACACAATCATATAATCACAAAGACTTACCTTATCTCGAGACCCACCCCCGGGTCGGTACGGTTCATATACATTATGTATAGAATTGATGAACACAACAATTGAAACGCCTCATTAACTCAATCGAGCACAGGGGTCCTGATTATAGGGCCAAATCGTTATGACACGTCCCATACCATGTCATCCCACAATCCGGCGCATCTATTTCACTCAACATGCGTTCCAATTGATAATTACGTACCCTAGAAGTTCGGCGGTCTACCGGCATAGCCAGGCATTGTCTCACCCCATTGAGCATGGCTACGTCTCTGAAAGACGGCTTTCCCAAAGGAGTATAGATCCAGACTCTACTGCGACCCAAATCCCATATAGGGTAACGTCCAGCGTAAACGCTTGGGATGGGTTCTTTTAACCAACACACGACCAATCAATCTCGACCCAGGACACCGTGCATTGCACTCAAATGCCTCAATTAAAATGGTGAACCTTGCCTATTTTCTTCATATTAGAAATATACGGTAAAAATAATCGTGTGTGAGTACATGGTCAATTCACACAAGAAAATTTGATATCTTCTGATTTAAAATCCGACTGTTTTATATAGTATATAAAACCATTTTTGGTGTTAAAATCCGACACCCGGGATTTTCTAAATAAATATTGAAATTCACAAATTTTGGAATTAAATACTCAAAATTCCAATCAGTACTCAGTTTGTACAAATTAACACTCAATTGCAGAAATTAACCACAACATTGAAATCAGCACGAAATTCCGGTCACCGGTTATCCCGGTCTAATTTCCTGAAAAATATTTAATAATTAAATAATTTCTAAAATTAATTAAATAAATACATTAAATACTAAAAATGCTAACTTAGGCTATATAATTCTAATCTAACCACCTATTGAGCTAATTAAATTATTCTAAGCATCCTAGCTATATAACAACATACTAACCTAACTAACTAGAATCTCTAACCACCTAATTAACTAATCTAACTAACCTAATTTAACTAAACAAACTAATAATTAAACTAATCACACTTAAATTAATCTAATCACCCCTAAACGTCATTAGCCTACTAAGAAGAGTTTAGTGCATAAACTCACCGATTTAATGCGAGAACCGGTTCACTACGACGACGGAGCGATGGCGGTCGAAACTTGAGATTGTGGCAGCGCCAACAAGCACTTGGACCGGGCCTAAAATCGGCCCAACAAATCTCGGCCCAAACAGAGATTTGTGATTGAGTTGGGCTGGGCCGAAGTTGGGCTGAAACGGGCTGATGATGGACTTCGAATGGGCTGGTCTTGGCTCACAACTGGGCTGAAGACATGGGCTTCAAGTGGGTTGGATTGCGACTGAAGATGGGCTAAAAAATGCGTGGGCTAAGCTGGTGATTTGGGCTAGACCCGTGGGGAAGAGGGACGACTGGGCTGGGCCGAGCAAGGCTGAGGAAATGGAATTGCTTTGGTCGGTGCTTCGCTGGCGTGAAGGCGGGAGGCGTCCACGATGGGGTGCTGGTTTAACTCCGTGGGAAGCAGCGAAGATGGAGGGGAATTGGTGGCGTTGGCGGCTGGCTTCAATGTGGAGAGGGATCAGTGAAGTGGAGTCAACGTTGGGAGCTTCGAGGGAGAGGAGTTGACCGGACAGGAGCTGGCTTCGCGAACTGAAGACGCGTAGGCTGAAGCTGCTGCGGCGTTGGATCGATGAAGACACACGAGCTGATGGATGGCGTGAGCTGGCGGCAGCTTCGGTCGAAGGAAAGAAATAAATGATGGTGGGGCGTTGGCTTCGTGGCAGCTGAAGATATTGAGGCGTGAGAGAGGGCAGAGACCGAACGGTGGTTTCGGTGGATGAAGATGGCACACGGCAGCAGGAGACAAACAAAGGTGGAAGGGGACTTCGGTGAGTGGAGCTGGTTTCAATGAATTGCAGGGTCGAAGGAAGAGAAAATAAAAAGCAGAAGCAAGAGGGGTCGAGAGAGAGAGATAGAGAGGGCGCACGAAGATGGAGGGAACCGGCAGCAATCTTGCTCAAGAAGCTTAGAGAGGGGGGGCCCAAAGTCAACAAATATTATCCCCTCCATTGATGGCTTTGTCCTCCTATTACTTTCTAACAAGATAATGCCACAATTAAATCCATTTGATAACAAATGTTGCACCCCCAACCATAGCTCCGAATTTGACAAATTTGAGCTTCAATTCTTCCAACAACTTCCCCAATTGAGGTCCAATTTTGATGAAAATGAAGCTCACAAAATTTCTACAATTCCCCTTCGTCATATAGATCGGTATAGAAGACAAAATTCCCTTTAATTTGGCCCATCAAGAGTTCCGTTCGATTTCCGAATCGTCCGAATCAATTTTCCGAAAAAAAAATCCCGAACTCTCCAAAAAATCTTCGAATGATGAGTCGACGTTCCTAAAATAAATTGTGACATGATAGAACTTTCAATTTCTGAAATCGGGTTCAAATTAACGGTTAATTTCAATCTGGCGCGATTTTAGTGTGACCTAACTTACCGGGTAGCTTTTAGGAATTTCTAGTGCAATTGTCCCGTGATCGATTTCTCTCGAGTCACTTTGTACATCTTCGACACATTGGCGACTCGGTTGTCATGAAAATCTCAAGGTTTCAAATATGGACACCGGGTGCAGAAATGATAGAAAAATCGGTCTAGTACCGTTCGACGAGAATTTTGCAATTAGGTAGAATCACCCACACACTAATTACATATCTCTATCGAATTAACCTATTTCCGGTCTCTGATCAATTTTTGACGGTGTCGTAATGACTCTTACGGATCGATACGGTCGAGCGGTCGATTCCTGGTCGAATTCTCAAGTCTATTGCGTTAAAATCCCTTAATGGCTTCCTCAAATAGTCTAGTTATCTCATGAGTGATCAGCTCAGAGAATAGCACTATCGGCGCGTTGATGAAATGCCCGATTTATTTAATCGAAAATAAATTCTGAAAATTCAGACTGTCACACTTGTACTGCCAATTATTAGTGGAATCTAGTCACTAATAAGGCCATTAGTCTAAGAGTAGACGTAGGCCTGGTCATAAGTCGATTCACTATACATCTATGTGTGATCCGTTTATTCTAGACTAATTTACTTACTAGCATCACGAATACCACTTTGTCTAAAACACCATCTTGAGTGTTGATTAGTTTTTTTCTTTTTTTCTTTTTTTTTTGGGTCTAACAGTGTTGATTAGTTGATATGCCACAAAAAATTTTAATCCTTCAAGACTCAACCTATTCAACCCCCCTTCTATATTGTATAGTTAGCCTCAACATATGGACGTTATAGTAATATTTGAGATTTCATTTCATCTTGTGCAGAACACTAACGATTAGTCATATCCTTGGTGATTAATCCTATATTTGGATGCCGAATTCAAGTTTTTAACTTGCTTCTTATAGACTCGACAGTCCGATCAGAGTAGGTTGTGTGTTTTGGTCAATATGGATCTACGTCGTAAATATATTATTTTGAACAGATCAAAATTTGATCAACCCATACTCGAGCTATTCAAACCAGTTAAATCTAGTGGTCTTGCTAAGGACTTTTCTTAATTAGTATTGTTGATTGTGTTAAAACACAAGAAAACCAGAAAATGATTCTTGTACAACTAGTGTCCACCCATGAAACAAAATCTTTCTACATCCTACGACCTGTTCTCATTCGTTGAAGAGTCTTGCGAACTTGGTACTTGAAGGAAAAATAAAGGAGCGCTTCATGTACCCAAGGTGTCATCCCCGTTCGAGAAACATTTACGCGATGATTTCTCAAAGCGAACCCTAGCCTGAAGCATCCCGGAATGACAACCATCTTGAAGCAAAGAACTCAAATGGTTCATGACCCGGTAAACCCAATGGGCTATTACCGTGTCTACTTTAAGTATGGATTTGTTGCTTCCTAATTAGGTTTGCGCCACCAAATTTTCATGGTTTGGTCCAGGATGACATTGTATCCTCAATATGTATTCTGAACTGACACTACAACTCTGGCCCTAAGTTTTCTGTTTCAAATTAAGCAAGAAGCCAAGGCCTGTGCAATCGATCCATTAACCAGGACGTAGGTGCGAAGACAGTCCTAACCGTTTGCATTTTGCTTGTTCCAGTTGCATCTAATGCATTTCTTGTTGATGATTGATCTAGATAACTCTTCCTAGAAGCAGCAGACCAAAGAGAGAAAGAGGAAGAGGTTGGAGCATGATCTAGCTTGCTAGTAGGGATCCACGTGACAAATCTTAGCCACTTAAAGCCATCACTTCACATTATGCCACATTTTCTACAATGTTAAAAACTCCTGCTGTCACTTCATATTCGTCATCCCGCGTGGTGCGTTCACAATATCTACCCTATGGAATACTGATAGCCTCATAAGCTGTGGCCTGTCTTTATTTTCCAAACACAACGTGTAGCTCCATTCCTATAACCAAAAAGAGCACCTGGACCGTTCATCTCTGGAGGTCAGGATCTGATTGAAGAAGGACAACTTTCCTATAATATCTAGGTTCATGAGTGAATTCACGAACTTGCAAAAACCATTTACAGGAAAATGAAAATGAATGACAAGGCAATGCAAGCTTCAACAGAAAGATTATTCGGTCCTAGCATTTGATTGTTGACAAACCAACAACAGTGAAGAGGTGCTATGAGTACTAGAAAATTTAGAATCTGACAGAGCTAGTGAGAGGACCGCTATAACAACGAGAAAATAACGTGATATCAAGTAAAAATGTCTAGAACTAGGAAGTACAGTTGGGTTTAGCAACAGCTTGCCCAAGTTTCCTCAAGACTTGTTTTGCATCTGGCACCTATGCACAATCTGAATTAAATCATAGGATGCTGCAAGCAGCAGACCCAGGAATTAGCATTAGGTCATTCAAACTCAATCTCTTGCATTTCCAAAGCAATTCCCTCTGCTTTGGCATCTATCACTTCAAAATTGAACGTGGCAGTATATGCTTGTAGTCCTAAGATGGGGATCATGGTATTGGTATGTCTGAACTAATGTGATAAAAATCCTTTACTTTTTCGTGCTGCTGATAATAACCCTATGCAGAAAAAGAAGAAGAAAAGAAAAGAAAGAGAAGGAAGGAACCAAAATTACATACAAAAGACTCAATAAGTTGGTAGACATAAGAGACAAAAACAACTAAAGTGACCCCTGCCAATCATGTGACGTCAAGGAAGTGAAAACAGAACCAGTTGCAAAGATGATGGAACAAGCTAATACAAAGATACTATATGGTTTGAGATATTTTCAACATATAAAGATTGCAAGTAGTAAACTATAATAGAGGGTCCAGATACATGCTGTCAAAAGAAGTCTCTCCAAGCACAAAAGGGAAAAATAAAGGAGCAAAGAGTAGTGTCTTTCCAATACAATATCTCTCTTTCTTCATTGAATAACTTGTACTTCAAACGTTCTAAAAATCTTCTAGTTCGAGCTCTTGAAAACATAGTTGGACATCAATCATGCACTCTGATGGAAAAAAATAGCTCTGACATCAGTAGACATGTAATTTGTCAACAGAAGAGCAGTTGACAAAGTCAACTTTCTCAGTTATCCACTTAATTGTTTAAGCCCGCATGGATAAGAAATTTCTGAGACATGCCTTAGTTTTGACCTTCATGACTAAAGCATGACATGCACAGGTTCATCTGCATTTTGTTAATAACAAGGTCTGAGCCAGAGCAAGATTATTACACCGTCTGCATAGATGTAGAGACTGCATTGCCCATAACCTCTGGCAAGCACGTGAGAAATACTGGTGCACTTTATTCTCAAGATTCTCAAAGAAAACAATCCTATCATGTCGCAATGTCCACTCAAATCTACAGTGGGTGAAATCCAACTCTTTAAGCTCCTGAAGATCTTTTACAGCTTCAGGAAATTTTTCAAAGGTAAGTATGAACCATCTTTAGCACCTCAAGATTTTTCAAATCCTTGATAGAAGAAGGTAATTCCATGATTAAGGTGTAAGATAGGTCCATTTCCTGCAGCAGAACAAGCTTTCCAATGACAGGTGGGAGTTCTCTTAGCCCTTTGCAACTTCTTAAAGTAAGCTTCCGAAGATTCTTTAACAATGGAATCAGTGACTTCACCCAGTGCTTCGCGGTCACAAGCACTGAGAGTTCTGGCAAAGAGCCTTCCTTGAAATGAAGTCTTTCTATTTTGGTCCTATCAGTGAGAAGCTCCTTCAGTGCTTTCAGGGAACAAGGTGCTTTCAGAAATGTTTAAAATATTTGCAATGCTTCATGTTTAAGGATGTTGAAGGGAATAAAATTCTGTATTGTATTATCTTAATCAAGAGGATCACAAGAATATATATGGGTAACTCTTTAAATATAAAATAACTATGGACTATTTTACCCCTATCATTATTATTTCTTACCACTCCCCCTCAAGTTGAGATGTAGATATTAAACAATCCCAACTTGTTACATAAAAAATCCACTATATTCTCCTATAAGGACTTAGTAAAGATGTCTACAACTTGATCCTCTGTCCCTATATGTTGAAGAGTAATCTCCCATTTCTTATATAAAGTGAAAATCAACCTCAATGTGCTTAAGTCGCTATGGAAGATAGGATTGTTTGCAATATGAATAGCTAATTGATTATCATAACATAGTATCGATGGTTCCGATGTCGACATCCCAATTTCTAATAACAGCATCCTCAACCAAAACAATTCACCTGTCACATGTGCCATTGCTCTATATTCTGCTTCAGCATTTGATTGAGAAACTACATTTTGTTGGGGTAAGTACACTAGAAGTATCAAAAGTTGTGTCCGACGCTTACTTTGATGCCAAAAGTTTGCGCTAGAGACTTAAGTGCCAAATTGGATGAAAAAAGATCACTTTGGTGCCACCGATGAGAGATTCGATCAAATTGGTTACGTGACTTTTATATTTAAAAAAAAAACGTGGCAAAAATTTAAGAAGGCAGTCCACATGGAATGACATAAACTACGCCGTTTTCATTTCTCCCTAAGAAACGACGTTGTTTTGCCATCATACATAGACTCCCTTGCAAAAACGCTACATAGCTCATGTGACCAAAACGGCGTCACTGAAGGGGGATTGAAATAGGGTTAGTCATCTGCATACGAACTTTGACCCTCGCCCAATGCCTACCGTAGCTTGCTCCCCCACCGTTGCTCGCCCACCATGGCTCAACCACCATGGTAGTTGTGCCTTCGTTCGCCATCAATTGGTGGCCATGTCCCCAACTCTCACTCACTCAGTTTTGTTATGTTCTCTCCATAGGTCAATTCGGTGGAAAATTTAGGGTTTTGACAAGCAAATTAAGGCGTGGAGGGCAAAATGAGGGCTGGCTTGGAGGAAAAGTGGTGAAAAAGTGGTGGGAACCTCACTTTTGTTTAATAACATGATTCGGTTTCTTTTGTGGGGACTGAATAAAAAAAAAAGGGCGCGAAGGGGAGAATGAGGGCTCGGCTTGGAGGGAAACAGTGGTGGACCTCATTTTGTTTAATTCGTTGGATTGCTTCTGTAGGGGACCGAATGAGATTGAATTAAAAAATGAGTGGTAGGGACATCAATTTATTTATTCAATTCGGTTTCCTTTGTTTCTATAAGGGGACCGAATTGAATAAATTGGTTGCTTTTATTCTTTTCGATAAAATAACAAGGACCTGCATGTGAAGTTGCTAATTCTACTATGTGTTCCCAAAAATTAATGACTTTTTTTTCCTCATTGGGTGCAGCATCGACGTGGATGAGAATTATGTAGACGTCATTGTTTGCTATGGTGGGGAGTTTGTTATTGGCGCGATGACCAAGAATATGCCAGTGCAAATGAAGGTACTATCTATATCAATGTTGGAAAGCCATCACATATTGATTTTGTGAGGGATTTTGTGTATTTTTTCCGATATGAAGTGCAAAAACTGCATTATTATGTTCCTTGGAAGGAATTGAATGATGGTTTGAGATTTTTTAATGATAATGGTATTAAGAATATCATTTGCCATTATCTTCACGGTGATGAAGCTAATGTATATGTTGAGTATTATAGTGATGATGATGATAGTGAGGATGAGGATGAGGACGAGTTAACCACTAAAAGAGGAGAAGTGAGGGATCCTACTCAAGCAAGTAATTAGGTCGGGGATGAGTTTAGGTTAGATGGATGGCAAAATGAGAGACAAGTGAGGGAGGAGAGGGAGACAAGTCATATTAATAGAGATGAGCAAATGGGGAAATGTCCTAAAATCTCGGGTGAAGATGTGGACGATGAAGACTTCATTAGATTAGAGTAGGAAGTTGTTGTATTTAGTGAATTGAAAGATGAATATTTGGTAACAATAAATTTTCCAAGTGACGAAGATAATGATGAACTTGCATAGTCAAGACAAAAGCAAAGGGAATTTCTCAGAAAAAAATTTGTAGCTTTAAAGAAAGACCCAAGCAAATAAATAGAGATTGAGCTCCAGCTGAAAGTAATAGAAGTGAAGATAAAAAAAGTAGCATCGATAAAATTATTGGTTCGAAGAATGAGCTTGGCAATAATGATGAAGAACCTACGTGTAGAAAAAAAAAAGTAAGTACCCTTGCTACGATCCAAGTATTCGTAAACCTATTTTGTTTGTGGACATGAAACTTGACAATGCCAAACAATTAAAAGAAACTATTGTCAAGAGCTCCATTGCTGAATAGAGGAGCGTTAAATTCATTAGAAATATGAAGGAATTTGTCAGGATTAAGTGCTTACAACCCAATTATCCATGGAAGCTCTATGACGTGCTGAGTAGGAATGGGTCATTCCAGATTAGATCATTCCAGGAGGAGCATACTTAATAGAATGATAACTAGTATGTAGTTGTCGAAACATTTTTTCAATACTATCAAATTAATGCCCGAGATCAAGAGTCCGTAGTTTCAGCTATTAGTGAAGAAGCAATTAGGGGTTAATGTGTCGAAGAATCAATATAAGAGAGCTAAGCTAAGAGTGATGAAAATATTGATGAGTCGATATAAGAAAGAATATGCATAGGTATGGGATTATGCTAGCAAATGTATGCCTCAAAACCTATCAAGTATGGTGTATGTAGAAGTTGTGGAGATGTCACTAACTAATTGTGGGCCTAGATTTGATAGATTTTATATCTTTTTTGATACATGCAAGTGGGGCTTTTTGGCTGGTTGTAGAAGAGTTGTAGAATTGGATGGATGCTTTCTGAAAGGTTTATGCAAACGGGAGTTGTTGGCTGTTATAGGGAGAGATGCCAACAATTAAATGTTTCTAATAACTTCAGCAGCAGTGAAGATAGAAAACAAGGATATGTGGTCGCGGTTCCTTAAAAATTTAATAGCTAACATTGAGATAACTGATGGGGAAGGATGGGCATTCATGAGTAACCAACAGAAGGTAATATCATTGTCAATTAATTCCCTTTAAATATTAATTACTTACATATTTTTTCTAACTTGTATTTGTTGATTTGAATATTTGTAGGACTCGTTCCTGCATTAGCTGAGTTGATGCCATATGCTAAGCATAGAATGTGCGCGAAGGACATATACGCAAACTGGTCAAAGAACTTCAAAGGAGATAAGCTACAAAAGCAGTTCGGCAAAAAGCGAAGAGTACCAACATGGTTGATTTCAAATTAGTTAAACAGGCATTGTTGCGGTTGACGAAGGAAGGTTTTGATGCATTCTTCCAAACGAAGCTAATCGGTGTCGGACCTTCTTAAGTGAAGAGTTCAAATGCAATATCATTGACAACAATCTCAGTGAAGTTTTCAATGACAATTTTAAAGGCTACGTACAAACCAATCTTCAGCATGCTTGATGATATTCGAGTTATGGTCATGACTAGACTACATAAGTAAAGAGATAAGGCTACAAAGTGGATTAGAGACCGTGGTCCTAGAATTGTGAAGAGATTGGATGCGAACGTTGCTATTAGTAGATTTGTCATCCACTTTGGAATGGAGATAATAAATATAAGATCATTAAAAATTAGGGGTAAGTACACTATCAGTGCCAAAAGTTGTGTACGGCGCTCACTTTGATGCCAAAATTTTTTGTCAGATCACTTAAGTGTCAAATTGGAGGAAAAACGATCACTTTGGTGCCACCGGGAGAGATTTCAGCCAAATTAATTATGTGGTTTTTATATTTTTTAAAAAAATAGACATGACTTTAAAACGACGTCGTTTTCCGTCATTCTTAAGAAAACGACGTCGTTTTGCCATCCTAAGTGGATGGCCTCACAAAAACGATGCCGCACAACTCATTTGGGGATTTTTTTTTTTTATTTGGGGATTGAAATTAGGATTTGCCGACCTAGCTTGGTCGGCCGTCGTCGCTCGGCCGACATCTCTCGGCCGCAGCTTGAGGCGTGTGAGGTTCCGCACTTGAGGGAGATCGGCACGAGCGCGTCATCGCCGAATCTCAACGACTTGCGGTCGCACTTGAGCGCGAGCTTCGTGACCAAGTCGAACCACTCGAACAGCGCCGAGACCGTGTCCAGCAGCTCCGAGTGGGCGTGGAGGGTGAGCCTCACGAGACAACGGCGGCACACGAGGGAGCATCGGCCCCGTCGGCCGGAACCTAGGTACCGAAAGATGCGGGCTAGGCACTCGTCGGGAGATCGAAGATGGAGAGGGAGAGATCGGGGCGGCGCACTCGTCGGCGGCCTCCCAAGCACCGGCTAGATCACGACCTTCGACTTGGCCGTCGAGTGGCTGTCATCGAGGTCGGGGTCGGGGTCGGGTCGGGGTCGGAGCCGTGACCACCGAGCGCAGGGGCTGTCGAGGACGGCGACCGGCCCATTGCCGGCGGAGGCGAGGGATGTGGGCTGTTGAAGGGAAGAGACACCAATTTGGGGATTTAGGGTTTTGAATTAGGGGAGAGACACCAAACGGCGTTGTTTTGTTGTTTAAATGCTGTTGTACTCCGCGAGTCACATCAGCTTAAAAAATTGATAAAAAAGTGCCACGTTGGATTTCCGGCCAACCAGATTGGAGTTAGCACTAAAATGATCATTTTTCAAACTTTTTGGCACTTAAGTAATCCAAAATAAACTTTTGGCACCAAAGTGAGTGACGTACACAACTTTTGGTACTGATAATGTACTTACCCCTTAAAAATTATGAGAAGTATGTTGTTAACCTAGATAGAAGAAAGTGTCCATGCCGAGCCTCGTAACTAAATGGAATTCCTCGTGCTTGTGACATTTGTGCCATTCAGATGAAGCAGCAAAACTCAAAGGATTATCTAGATGATTGATACAAAAAGAAAAAAAAAAACTCATACCTTGCTTCATACCAATTCATAATGTAGCCTATCAGAAGTAGTAAATTTTAGGAGCAAAGAAATTGCGAAGGCCCTCTACCTTTGCTACTGAAGAAGCAAATAAGAAAGTCAAAAGGGAGATGAAGAATGCAGCAGGAAAAAACATCAAGTCAGAGGATGAGTAGAACTGGGGGTAAAGATGAAATGCTCCTATTGTCATAAGGAATGGCATAATAAGAAAGGTTGTGAGCTGAAAAAAGCAACATCAACAACAAAATACAAGGGCTAATTTAGGACTAAGAACAAGGCCTATTACAGAGCTTGTTATTGGACTTACTAGAGGGAGGACAGAAAGCCCTGCTGTAAGGTAAGGTAAGTATCCTCTTTGCCTCAGAACTTTTTAGTTCATATTCGATAAAGTTTGATGGTTGACCATGCTTTGCTTCTCTTATCATTTTCCTCTGTCATGCACTTGTAATTAATTTGAAAATTTTTCTCTATTTAGTTGGCCAATTATTTGTTTTAGTTGGCCATAGTCTCAATCTGATGCACCTTGTTGTAGAGCCTAATAAAGGGCCAACAAAAGGCCTTATTGTAGGCTCAAGTGTAGAAACAGGGACTGGTACAGGTATAACGACCCGGGCCCCACTGTGTGATATTGTCCGCTTTGGACACTGAGTCCTCACGGCTTTAAAACGCGTCACACATATCAAAGGGCCCAAGCCATTATATACTAGCCCAGGACTCCCCCCCTAAGCGATGTGGGACAAGAGGGAGAGGACCCCTTCCTTGCGCACGTCCGGGGACCGAGGCGTGGACGCACCGCCATCCCTCCTCCCCGCGCACCGCCGCTCGGGCCGTCACACTCTCCCCCCCTTAGCAGAACAGCGTCCTCGCTGTGGCCCCACACGCGGTCGGGAGTCGGCTCTGATACCATTTATAACGACCCGGGCCCCACTGTGTGATATTGTCCGCTTTGGACACTGAGTCCTCACGGCTTTAAAACGCGTCACACATATCAAAGGGCCCAAGCCATTATATACTAGCCCAGGACTCCCCCCCTAAGCGATGTGGGACAAGAGGGAGAGGACCCCTTCCTTGCGCACGTCCGGGGGACCGAGGCGCGGACGCACCGCCATCCCTCCTCCCCGCGCACCGCCGCTCGGGCCGTCACAACAGGTAAGACAACAATAACAACAATTGAGTCTATTGTTGAACAAATGAGGAAAAAATATATTATAAGTTGTACATCGCTATATTTGTCTTTTATGGGCTGAAATTTAATTTTATTATATGTTTCTTAGGTGAGAAGATGAGCAACTACACAAGTTGCACAAGTTGCTTCCCTAAAGGTTGCTATTGAAAGTGACATACCACAACGAACAAAAGGGGCTATGGGAAAAAGATTAAGGTAATATCGTTATGGGATTTAACATATGAACATATTGGAATGACTATTTTGAATGTAAGATTTGTAGAGCTCATATATTTAATTTGTGATACTTCAATTCATTTGGTGGATAATATGGCTATGTTCTTGTAGCTTATGAGAACTTTGGAGGTGCTTATCTCTCAAGTGGGCCAAGTCAAGAATAGAGGGCATAGCCAAAGAATAGTACTCCAAAGAAGAAGATAGTGGCTACAGCTCCAATACAGCCACAAAAAAAGAACCCAGCACTAGTTTCATTTCAATCGATTGATCATGGGAGTAATAGTGATTCTACGGACTAACACATGACACCTAGAAAGAAAATAGCCGCTGCCAAGAACAAGGAAAAGGATGTGATAGAAAGGCCAATTAAAGAACCTACATGTCTAGTTCGAAAGAGTGCTTGGATTATGAATCAATTCAAAGCTCCATAAGGAAAATGAGGTGAGGGTATTGTGTATATTGACTGATAGGAGGGTGTTGGACATGGTATCCTTTTATGTTTTTTTAGGAGGGTGTTAGACATTGTATCTTCATCGATGAGAGTTGCTGCCATTATTTTTTGAGGAGGGTGCATATTGACATTGTTTTTTTGATGAGGGTACTGAACCTTGAGTGATTGGGGAGCGAAGTCAGATATGTTTTTTCTTTGTAAAGAATCAATCAATGTTAGTGGCAATGGCTGTTTTTGTTATTTTATCTTGTCTTGGTTTCGATTGGTAATTCAAATGGGGTTGTTGTGTTGTATAAATTTTTTACTACTGGTGCAACGTTGTTATGAGGTTGATGTTGTTTTTAGAAGTGATGTGTGTATATATTGTTGTCAATTGAAGTTGTGGGTGCTGGTTGTATATGCTGGTGCAAAGACAAAATACACCAGTATGCTTTGGCGTAGTTGTAGGCGCTACATTCTTTTGCTCAAGCACATATAAATGCTGGTGCAAGAACAAGATGCTTCAGCACAACTCTGGTGTAATTTTGGGTGCTGGTGTATCTTGTTGCATCAACACTTGTATGGGCTAATGTAAGAATAATATGCACCACCAACCCAACTGGTGTAATAAGATGCACAACGACTGGTGCAAGCCAAGTGACATTTGAAACTAACATGTTCTATTTTTAAAACTTGTGCAACACAAGTGATCACATTTTTAACAGAAATTGACACTTAAATAATCACTTCTAAAAAATCTTGACACATAAGCGATCACTATTTACAACTTATGGCAATAAAATAGTTAATTGTGAATTTATTACCATCTCTTAATTTTACCATGGTTTGCAATAATAGTTGCAGCAAACCAGCAAATTATTACCAAACAAAAAATGCAGCTAAGAATTACATCTAAAGCAAAAACTAAGCAAAATAAATATTGACAATACATAACTAAGCAAAAAAACTTCTAAAAACCTTTCATTACCATAGATTGTAACAAAACCTTTTATTCCATACAAAAATTGCAGCAAACCAATAGCACACTTTACTTACAAATAACCCAATAAAAGTATATATTTTACGTCTTCGACTATGATAGACATACAAACTTTTTCTCATTACTCACTTCACATTTGAATAGACTACACAAGAGAATAACAATACAATCAACACTTGATAAAAGTTTCTTTCTGCCTTAAAATCTCCTTCTTCAAATGGCCGATTAAATATGTTAAACCCTTCATTTGAGCTTGCATTGAGTTGACATCCTCCAACTCGTCCATTGATGTAGGTGGGGGTTGATGTCGGTCTTCAAGTAACTCCAAAATCATCTCTACCGCCCAACTGGAGAATTTCGCATCAATGCATAGGAAACATTTGCACTTCGAGCTTTTTCTATATCTGTTGCACCTATGGAATATTCTCTCGAGATTCAACCGAGTCCAAGATGTTCTTCTTGGACTTAGTAGCCCTCAATAACAATAACACTCACCATCTAATTCGTTTTTTTGGAGCGAATGTGAGCCACTGCTGAAGTTTCTATTCTCCATTTGCAAGATCGAGCTGATAATTTTAGGAGAAAATCAAAGTAGGTACTTAAATTATGGATTTAGGATTTTGAACTTCCGATTCTCTTTAATTTTGGGATTTAAGGTTTTTACTATACTTCTCGGCGAGCCACGTCGGCTTCAAAAATTAATAAAAAATTGCCACGTTGGATTTTCGGCCAAATAGGTTGGTGTTGGTACTTAAATGATCGTTTTTCAAAATTTTTGGCACTTAAATGATCCAAAATAAACTTTTGGTATTAAAATGAGCGCCTTACACAATTTTTTTGCATTTCTAGTGTACTTACCCCACATTTTGTTTCTTGCTTTACCAAGCAACCAAATTACCTCCAAGGAATACACAATAACATGACGTAGATCTTCTACTAGTAGGACATCCGGCCCAATCTACATAAGAGAAACCTATGATATTCATATGGTCATAATTCTTGAAAATAGTCCTTTACTTGGTGCTCCTTTCAAGTATTTTATAATCCGAAGCATAGCGTCTCAGTGAGTAGTCCGAGGATAACTCATGAATTAACTTACAACACTGACAGCAAAAGATACATGAGGTCTTGTGACAATAAGATAATTCAGTTTACCAACCAATCTTCGATATTTCACTGGATCATGTAATAATCGGGAGAAGTACACTATCGGTGCCATAAGTTGTGTACGGCGCTCACCTTGGTGCCAAAAGTTTCCGTCGGATCACTTAAGTGCCAAATCGGAGAAAAAACGATCACTTTGGTGCCACCGGGGAGAGATTCCGGCCAGATTAATTACGTGGATTTTATATTTAAAAAAAAGTTATGGTTGCTTTAAAATGACGTCGTTTTCGGTCCTCTTTAAGAAAACGACGTCGTTTTTCCATCCTACGTGGATGGCCTCACAAAAACAACGCCGTTTAACTCATTTGGGGATTGAAATTAGGGTTTTTCCGACCTAACTCGCTCGGCCGTCGTCGCTCGGCCTCTGCCGTTGCTAGGCCGTCGTCACTCTCTCGGCCGAAGTTGCTCGGTCTTTGTTCGGACGCCCTTGACGGCACACGAGGGAGCACCAGCCCCGGTCGCCGGAGCCTAGGTACTGGAAGACGCTGGCCAGGCACTTGTTGGGGAGATCGGAGATGGAGAGGGAGACATCAATGGCGGTGCACTCATCGATGGCCTCCCGAGCACCGGCCGATCACGGCCTTCGACTTGGCCGCCGAGTGGCTGTTGTCGAGGTCGGGGTCGGGGTCGGGGTTGGAGCCGCGCCACCGAGTGGCCATCGTCGGGTCGGGGTCGGGCCGTGGCCATTGTCGGGGTCGGGGTCGGGGTCGGGGTCGGGGGTCGGAGCCGCGGCCACCGAGTGGCCATCATCGAGGTCGGGGGTCGAGGTAAGAGCTGCGGTCGCCGAGTGGCCATCGTCGGGGTCGGGGTCGACGTCGGGGTCGGGCGGGGTCGGAGCCGTGGCCGCTAAGCGCGGGGGCCGTCGAAGGAGAGGCGGCCGGAGATTTAGGGTTTTGAATTGGGGGAGACACCAAACGGCGTCGTTTTGGTGTTAGGATGCTATCTATACTCTCCAGTGAGCCACATCAGCTTAAAAATTAATAAAAAAGGTGCCACGTCGGATTTCGGGCTAACCAAATTGGAGTTGGCACTAAAATGATCGTTTTTCAAACTTTTTGGCACTTAAGTGATCCAACAGAAACTTTTGGCACCAAAGTGAGCGCCGTACACAACTTATGGCACTGATAGTGTACTTATCCCTGTAATAATCCTCCATGTTATGCATCAAGTTTCACATTGAGTTCCATAAAAGTATCAACTGGTTTTGATCCAATAAGCCCAACCTCATCAAGATATCAAGTACATATTTTCACTAGGTTAAATTAATACCTTTATGCGACTAGGCAACCTCGATACCAAGGAAATACCATAGACGTCCCATATCCTTAGTACTGAACTGTGTATGTAGAAATTATTTAAGTCGTTGGATACCATTCGAATCACTACTAGTAGTGATAATATCATCCACATATACCACTAGAAGAATACACATAACTAAGGAGACAGAACTAAAGATTGAATGATCTACTTGACATTGCTTTAATCCAAACTTGATAACAGAATCATTGAACTTACTAAATCAAGCACTAACAGATTGCTTTAGTCCATATAATGTCTTATGTAAATGACATACCATATTCTCCCATTGAGCAACAAACCTTGGAGGTTGCTCCATATATATATAGCTTCAGTCAAAACACCATGTAGGAACACATTTTTGATATCCAATTGATGAAGAAACCATCTTAAAATGCATTGCTAGAGAAATAAAGACACGAACAGATGAAATTTTGGTTACAAGTGAGAAAGTATCATCATAATCAACACCATAGGTTTGAGTATATCCCTTGGCAATTAATCATGCCTTCAATTGATCAAGTGTGCCATTGAGATGAACCTTAACGGCGAAAACCCAACGGCAACCAACATGTTGCTTTTCCACAAGTAAGGTAGTAAGCTGGCAAGTGCGGTTTTTAATGAGTGTCTTCATTTCATCTTCCATGACTTGTTGGCACCCAAGATGAGCAAGAGTTTCAGCAATACTGCTAAGCACAGAGATAAAGGACAAGGATGAGACAAAGGCAGAAAAGGTAGGAGATACAGATCATAAGACAAAAATTTGGAAATAGGGTGACAAGTACGAAGACAATCAAAGTAAAATGTATAACAATCCATAGGACAACCAACGCAAGAACGTGTATCTTTTTGAGTAGCAATAGATGGATCAGGATCAGAATCAAAAGACAAAATAGCAACCGATGAGGGAATAGATAAATCAAATGATGGTTGTACTACTGTAATGGGAGCCGCTTCACGTCTATGGCAGGTGCAATAAGCAAACTGAAATCCTATGGATGATGCTAGAGGAAGTGTGATTGGTGGAAGTGTCCATAAGACACACTCGTTATCACGAGGAGGCACTGTAGGGACCGTTTGAGTGTTATAGTATGGTGGTCCTTAAAAAATGTCATATCGGCTGACATAAGCACACAACAACGAGTAGGACCATAACATTTGTAACTCCTTTGAGTTCGAGAATATGCAACGAAGATACATTTTTCAACATGAGGTCCAACTTTTCAAGACCCGGAGTTAGCAAATGAACAAAACAAACACAACCAAAGACAAGTAGAGGTAATGGAAATGGAGAACAAGTGGAGAAAGGTGAAAAAAAATGGGACACTTGAATGCCACCTCCGGTGGACCCCTTCGCAAGTCCTATGTGATGATGTTTTAATTAATTTTGTTTGCATATGTGGCTCGCAGGAGAGCTAACTCAGAAAAGAAATGCAAAAACGATGTCGTTTTTGTGCGAATTTGAATTTAAATTTAAAAATTAACTAAATTAAATTTAAAACCAATTTTTTTTTTAAAAAAAAAGAAGAAGAAGATGAACAACCGTTGAGGGCTCAACTATCGCCACCGCCGCCTCCCTACGTCATCGGGAAGGGCGGCAACGATGGGGGAGGGTCGGCAGAGGTTGTCGGGCTCTAGCTAGGGGTCGGTGACTCGGCCGACCGGCGGTGAGGACTGCGAGTCATCGCCTAGATTTGGGGCGAGGGTCACGGCCCTCCCCTAGATCCGAAGAGAGTCACCGGCCCTCACCTAACCGGGGCCAAGGGCCACGCCCGTTGGGTCAACCCCCAAACAATAACGGCCCTTGGCACGGCTAGGAGCGTCGTGACCCTCGCCCAAAATCCAAACAAAGGCTCACAGGCCCTCATCATAGGTCGGCCGGGATCGTCGGCCCCTACGTCCCCCTATCATCGTCGGCCCTTCCCGACATCAACGAGAGTTGAGCCCTTAGCAGCTGTTCATCTTTTAAAAAAAAAAAAAAAAAGAAATTGGTTTTTTCCCACGGATGTGTTCCTCAAGTTAATTTTGCAATCCCTCCAACTCAATGACATTTGCCTTCTCTGTTGTTGCACTTCCTATGATCTTTTGCAACAAGATTTCGAGATTAGAGATGCCACCCACAAAGACTCATATCCTCAAATCAAAATGCCGGTCGACCATGTCATCATCGTATAGACACCAAACAAGAGCAGTCTTTCCAATCCCATCCATACCCCATATTGCAATGATGGGAATTCTTTCTTCAGCCGCAGAGTCTAACAAGAACATCATGATCTCCCTTTAGCGCCATCTCTCCCTATAAACTCCTCCTCGTGCATAAAGGAGTTCGACCGCTCTTACCTCCTCGATCCCTCTCTCGCTTGCACGGTGCCTTTGGCAGCCATTGCGCTTTTAGCACCATCTCTCCCTATGACAAGAGCGCCTGACCGCAATCTCTCCCTCGATCCTCTATTTCCTCGCACGTCGTCGACATTAGGAGTGAGCACGGTTCTCGAGTAGAACTAGGAACCGGAGAACCGGTTCGGTTCGGTTCTGGTTCTACTGAGACCGGTTCCAGTTCCGGAGCTTTCGGTTCCGGTTCCTATGGGAATCGAAACCGGTCAGATTTAAAAGAAAAAAAACCCTAGCACTTCCCCCTTGTGGTTCCCCTTCCCCTTTCTTTTTCTCTCTCTCTCTCTTTCTTTTCTCCCTTTTTCCTCCTCACATCACTTCCTCCCTCCAACTTTTTCTTTTCTTTCTCTCTCTCTCTCTCTCTTCTCTTTCCCCTCTCTCTCGGCCGAAACCCCCCTTCTTCTTCTTCTTCTTCTTCCTTCCTCTTGCTAGCTGCTGCTTCACCCACTACCACACCGCTGCCCCACGCCTTACTCACCACCACCTCTTGGCCACCGAACCACCACCACCCATCGCTCGTCCGACGAGCCGTCTCGCCGTTGAGCCCGATGAGCTGTTGCGCCATCCGCGCCGCCCCTCGCTGCCGTGAGCCACCGCCGCCGTCCCCAAGCCACCGTCACCACCTCTTGCCGCTGCTCGCTCGGCCGTCCGGGCCGTTGTTGCTCCAAACCGCCACCGCATCCGCCAAAACCGAGCTCTTCCCCCTTGGCTGTGGGTTGAGCCGCGACCGCCGCCGTCTTCGCCGCGCCAAAATCAAATGGAGTGTTGTTCATGGCGTTCGTAGTTTTATTAGGTGAACTGTGAAAGTTCATGCTTTGTTAAAGTGGAAGATAGCCGGGCTCGTGGGTGGTACCAGTTTTGGGCAGATTGCTTTTTGACAATCTGATTTCTTTTGATATTTTGGAATTTGAATCTAGTTACGTAAATGCACTTGAGATTGGAATTCTTTGTTAGCGGGGGTCCCTCCCTTTTTCCACCACACATGTCACTTTCGTTGGGCTGGCAAGAATCAATGGTACCATGGAAACTTCCCAAGGGGGATGCTTTTTGGTTTTTCCAGTAGTAGTATCTGGAAAGGGTTCATGTCATCTTTGTACAGAAATCGTGCAAGAGCAGTCTTTCCAATCCCATCTGGACCCTATATCGAAAGGACGTAAATTTTTTCATGAGCGTCAGAATCTAGCAAAAACGTCATAATTGCACTTTTAGCTTCATCTCTCCCAAGAATCTCCTCTTCGTACACAAAGGAGTCCAAACACTCTCTGTTCCTCGATCCTCTCTCCGGCGGATCCTTTGTGCTCTCTCGTGGGTCAAATTTCCATTCTTTAGCAGCGATGGCTTCTATTCTCTTCCTAATTTTCCTCACACGAACAAGTGGATTAGAAGGTGAAAAGGGGGGAATTAGCTGCTTCAACTTCTCATAGTTGCTCAGCGATTCTCGTCGCGTAACTTCAAGGTTCCATTCTTCGAGTAAGTCCTCTGCATCATAGAAAGCAGCTTTGTGATCATCCAGCCAACGTTTGACGTCCCAGTTTCTGAGGCTCTGCTTTTCCACATCGGGCACTATATTTTGGAGAGTGGAAACGGGTTTCGAGCTTGTCATGTTCACCTTCAACACCCCATAATTGTCCATCCTTTGAGAAATCATCCAGAAGTTTAGTTACCTTGGAGACGATTGCCTCCGCCATACCTCTTCGGAGGTTAAGGGGGATCCTCCTCTTTTTTCTTTCAGGAGAATGCTCTCGTGACACCTCTCGTTCTAAAATTGAGCTTAATATGCCCCCATTCCCCCTCCCCCTCTCTCTCTCTCTCTCTACGACGTTCAAGATTTTTCAAGATCTATTATCATCGTGAACGAAAGTAACGATGCGAAGTCTGATATGATTAATTTTGGGAGATATCTAATGTGGAAAGAAGAATGCTACTAAAAGTCCACCAGAAAGAGAAATGAAGGATTAAAAGTATAGGAAATGATCAATGTTAGTCTTCCAAAAGAGGACGCATTAGGATTTGTTAAGATATTGGTCTTCCAAAAGAGGACGCATTAGGATTTGTTAAGATATAACCAAGATAGACCGACCCAAAAAAAAAAAAACATTGAAAAATGTGACATCTTGATTTTCCACTTTTGTTTTCAATTGAATGAGTCGGGCTTTTCATCGACGCGCCTATAACCTTTTTCTCTGAGTTGGCCACTCACGAGTTAACGGATCTATCAGGTGAAGTCGTTAAGGAATTTTAACGCTACAAACTCGAGAATTCGACCAGAAACCGACTACTCGACCGTGCTAATATGCAAGGATCAATACGGCACTGTCAAAATCGATCAAAGATCAAAAATAGGTCAATTCGACTGAGATATGTGATCAGTGTATGGGTGGTTCCACCTGATTGCAAAATTCTCGTCGAACGACACTGGACTGATTATTCTGTCTTTTCTGTACCTTGTGTCCGTATTTGAAACCTCGAGATTTTCACGACAACCGAGAGTCGTCAATGTGTGGCTAAAAAATAACCGACCACAAGTCAAATGCACTAAAAATTCCCGAAAGCTACCCAGTAGATTAGGACGCGCTAAAATCGCGCCATATTGAAATTAACCGCGAATTTAAACCCGATTTCAGAAATTGGAAGTTCTATAATGTCACAATTCATTTTAAGAATGTCGACTCATCCCTAAAAGATTTTTCTGCAAATCGAGATTTTTGGCGAATTTACAAAGTAAGGGTATTTTGGACCGGAAAAATCCGAGGACCATTTTTTGTCGCATTTTTGGGATTCAAGTTGGACGGATTGACAAGGAAAAATGTGAATTGGAGTATGGACACCTTGGTGGGATTTATAGACTCCAATTTAGGTCCAATTGGAGGTTAATTGGAGAGGAATTGAATCAAGATTGGAGGGTTAATATCCAAAATTCGTAGGTCCAAGGGGGGTGCAACATTTTAGTTTCTACCAAGGCTTGTTGGGGAAGATTGATGAAGGAAAAGAGGCTAAGGATAGGGCTGGACATGGTGGGGCAGCCACTTGAGGGCTTTGGATATTTTTGGTTGACTTTGGTGGCCATTGTCGCCTTGAAGCCAACAAACTTCCTTCTTATTCTTTCTCAACCTTTCTTTCTCCATTCTTGCTGTCTTGAGAGCTCAAGAAACCACAGTTCCCTCCCCCCTAGCCCGTCGACCTCTCTTCTCCCCTATTTTTCCCTTTCTCCCTACTTCTGCTCCAGCAGACATTCCTCCAAAGATCTGAGTTGATAGTTGGCTTCCCATGAGAATCAGCTCTTGTGCCACACATCACTATGCTCAGGACACCTAGACTGTCCACCCTGACTTGGCCGTTCACCGGTCGAAGCCGCCGAATGACCCGTCGGCCGGCCGGAAGGCCGCCGCTCCGACCGTCGGCCGGCCATGTTTTGCTCTAGCTGACCTTTCTCTAAAGATCCGAGTTAAAAGTTACCTTTCCGTGCGAACCAGCTCACGTGCCACCCACCATCGTCTTCAGCACATCCAAACATGTACGGGAGCACCTTGCCGCTCACCGGAACGAGCCACCGGCTGTCTCGTCCGTCGGCCGGAAGCCGCTGCACGCGGTACCGCCTGAAGTCTGCCTGAGTGCACTGTTTTGCGATTTTCGCGAATTTCCTCCCCTTCCGACCCTTCCTCTGCCCATTCCAACCACCAATAAGTCTCCCTTGACCCCTAGGTGTCGCCGTTTGCCAGCCACTAGCTTAGCTCGCCGGAGCTCTGATTAGCCCTTCCTTGCTGTTTTAGCCGCTAGTTTTCTCTCCCGGTTCAGCCAAGAACAGAAGCAGAAACTAGCAAGGCTTTGTGACTTCGTGGCCCATTTCCGAGCCCTTCCCAGCCTTGGTTGGTGTCGCCACTAGGAGGATTGTCGCCCGCCTTGGCGTCGCCGTGGACTCACCGGAATGCTAAACCAGTGAGTTTACTTACTAAACCTTGCTTAAGAGGTTAATTATGCTTAAAGGTTGGTTAGATTAGCTTAAGAATGGATTAGTGATAATCTAGAATGGTTATATTAGCCTTAGAGTTTATTAGTGTTAATCTAATTAGGGATATTAGCACCTTTGAGATGGATTAGTTCAACTCAGTGGACTTTCTGCAATTCGGATTTCTGGACCCTCGCCATTTGCCATTTTTTTAGATCAAAATGGGTTGTGAATTTGAGGTTGATTCCTTCTTGAGAAATGTTTTATACATTTTCAGCTATAATATATATTTTTTCTCAAGAGTTTTAGGGATTTAAAAGAAGGAGATATCAGCTCCGTCATTTGCAAGCAGAGTCTCAGACTATGCTGGAATTTGTGACCTTTTGGGATTCTAGGGGTTTTTATCAACTCTTAAGTTTCGAATTTCAAAAGTTTTTCTTCACAAAAGTTTTTTTTTCACATCTTCTAGTTTAACATACTCAAATTTCAGACCAAACAAACATGTTTTGGACCTCGAACTAAACTGATTTTGGAAAACAAACTTTCCAGAAATGGATCCAGTTTTTGTACTGGATTGAGCGATTTAATGGGCCGAATCTAGAAGGATCTGGGTTAAGGTGTCTTCATGAAAAAAGAAAATTATGTGTCTTTTACAACATATTAAAATTTGGGAATTTTCCAAACTTATTTGGTTAGATTTCTGGATTTAAACTCGAAGACGCGCGAGTGGGCTTTTTCTGCCGGTTAGGGCCGGTTATGATTTTGTGATGTTGTTGGTGCAATGCTTGCTGGTTTGTGCATATTTGATGATATGATTGGTTTGTGACATGCCTAGAGCTTATGCGTGATGATGCACGAATGGTTGTGCTATGGTAAAGGTTTATGGTCATGGCAAAGGATGGCCATTGATGAGGGATATGTGTTATTGATTGCTTGATTATGCAATTGGTTGATAATTTATGCAATTGAGTGCAATTGCATGATTAACCGCCGAACTTCGAGTAGACCGTGCCCATTGGGTCGTGATTAACTGCCGAACTTTGAGTAGGGCATGCCCATTGGGCTATGATTGAAAATTGGAACCCCGTGATTGATTGAGTTGAGTGAGGCGTTTCAATTGTTGTGTACATCTGTGCTATGCATTGTGTATATGAACTATGCCGACATGCGGGGAGGGAACCGAGACGAGGTAAGTCCTCTATTTTGTGTGGCTAGGCCACCCCGGGGTGTATTTCCTTCCTAATAGGGGTTTTGGGGGTGAACTTGCTGAGACATTGTCTCACCCCGTCGTGGGCTTAACTTTTCAGGTCCTTAGTTGACAGTTGTGAGGACCCGAAGCCCCTGAGTCTATGGAGGTGGAGTCCGAAGGATCGGTGATTGTGTCCGACTAGTAGGTCATAGGACGGCTTCCTTTTGAGAGCCGATCTTTTTGTAGGCTTCTGTGTATAAACCTGTGTGTTTAAAAAAAGGTGTTTTGTGAAAATGGTATCTTGCTTTTCTATCACAATTGAGTGTTGTCTGGGGATTATTTTATTCACTTCCGCATGTGCAATAAAATGAATGGGTCGGCGATGCGTCCTGGGACGTCGCAAATTTTATCGACCACTGAGGGATGGGCACGTGCTTGAGGACCGGTGCGTGACAGAAAATCCACCAAATGAGCAAATAAATGAGGATTAATAGGGCAGTGAGGAATATTCAGAGTCTACCAAAATAAAAATGTGGATCCGGATAAGCAAGAAAATTAAAAAATAGAAAATAAAAGAAAGCATGGCTTTATACTCTTTCCTAAAGTCTAATACAATGTTTTGCAACATTAAAGCTCATTAAAACTATCTTTTATGTTGAACAAACTTGTGGTATCGAATGGGGCAAGTACAAATCTTAATTGGAAGCAAAATGAATAGATAGTGCGATAAAGGTATTGCTTAATAGCACAATGATCAACCCCTTGCAATTTAGTGTCCTATGTTTTATTTTTAAAGGCAGTCTATATAATTATTGATAATGTTACTCTGTACCTGTCATGCACCAGTCAATATCTTAATATATTAAAATTGGCGGTTGAGAGCTTGTTGATCAGATACAAGGAAAAGTTTTTTCCGATGCTACTCTCACGTTCACATGCTCCCATTTTCCACTATCTTTTTCGAACCTTTTTTCTCTTACTTTTTAATGTGATTTTACATTATTATTTTATAAAATTTCCAAAACTATAATTTTATGTATTTGACAATATATAATTGATGTACCAATATACAATATTGTTGTTTCACCGGAATTAAATCAACGACAAAATATTTTTCACCAAAATTCGTTTTTTGCTTTTATCAAGAAGAGATAGATTTTGTGATCTCCTCACCGCCAAGTCAGGAGTTTGACTCCCAGAGTCCGCCACAACTCCTAGAACAGTTCCATGACTTAAGCGGGAGCCCCTGCTAGTGGGTTGCTGGGTTAGTCTCCCCCGAGGTATAGTCAGTGCTGTGCTCCCATAAGGTAAGCTAGGCCGGATCATCGGCATCCAAAAAAACGAAGATAGATTTTGTGACGATTTGGACATAAGTCTTATTAATGGAGCACAAGAAACAACTATGCTTCCATGGAATTTAATCAACGATGAAGTGCAATAACATAAAAGTGCTTCGCCAAAATTTCATTGACGACAAAATATCTAGAAAGCACATTTAAGGTAGCGGAATCGAAAAATAATTGAAATATAACATTAATAAAAGATAACTGGTTTTTATCATAATTGTTGGGAGGGTTTACAAAGAATTCAATGTGTCTATTAAAAGCTTACAATTGACATTTACAAATGGTTATTTAATTTAAAAATATAACTTCTTAATCCTATATTCAAAACAAATAACTTCCTAATTATATATGTGTTACAATAAGTTAAATTATATGTTAAATTATTTGCAATTTGTTATTATCTAGTATTACTTAGCTAAAAGAGTATCCATATCCAAAAATATTGTTACTTGGCAGTTACACTTCGACGTCAGTGATTTCATCCCATATAATATATGTGTGCCGTCGACAATTTCATTGGTTGTCCTTGCTCTTCAAGTGATGGCATAGCCATGATTTCCCATGATGACCAACAATTGGCCTGTCCCTCATGTTTATTGTCCGTCTCTTCAGCAAAGCTGCAGGGTCATCACCTATGTTAAGAGCCTTCTTGCAGACCACACGACAGATCTGAGTCAACACCTTCAACAAGGCAATCGTGCCTCGGAAGCATCGTAGTTCATAAGAAAGTGCATCTCTAGTAGAAACTGCTTTGAGAAGATGCAGGTCCGCCTTGTTTCCACTTAAGGCCATCACTTCACATTCTGGAACATTTTCAGCAATGTTATAAGCTCCTGCTGTCACTTCATATTCTTCGTCCAGCAATGTGGATATAATATGGATTCTGTGGAATACTGATGCCCTCAAAAGGAAACTTCTGGGTCGGATGCTAGGCGTGTTTTTTTTTTTTTTTTCCAACCAGAACAAGAAGCTTCATTCCTAAACCAAAAGGAGCACCTACACCGATCATCTCTGGAAGTCAGCACCTCATTGAATGTTCAGCCCACTAATGCACGAGGGACAACTCCCTTCGATATCATGGGTCACGAATGAATTCATGAACTCTCAAACAAAACAATTTACGGGAAAGTGACTGTCGACAAACCAACTGCAGTGAAGACGCGCTATTGAGTATTAGAAAATTTAGGATATGACAAAACTGGGGAGAGGATCACTATAACTATGAAAAAAAAAAAGAAAAAAAAGAGCATGATATGAAGCAACCATTTCTAGAACTAGGAAGCCCAGTTGGCTTCAGCAACCGCTTGCCCAATTTCCCTTGAGACTAGTTTGGCATTGGCACCTATGCACAACCAGAATCGAATCACAGGAAGTTGCAAGCAGCAAATTAAGGAAATAGTATCAGGTTATTCAAGCTCAACTTCTTGCATTTCCAAAGAAATTCTCTCTGCATTTTCCTCTATCACTTCAAAATTGAATTTGGCAACATATGCTTGAAGTCCTAAGAAAAGCAGAAAGCTCACGAACGATACATGAGGCTACAGGAACATGGAAACACAGAGCAAACCAGGTAAGATTTAGTTAAGCAGCGTTTAGTTAAACAGAAACAACATTCTTTGTATCCATTTATATTTCAATTCTTAGTTTTCTTAACCCCCTGCTTTGTTGACGAGTCATTAAAATTATTTGCTGTTTATATGTCCAACATATTTTGGTATTTTTTACTTAAATCACGCCTTTGCTGAAATGATTTCACTAGTTTTTAGAATCTACTAAAGGGAAGGCAGCAGACTTTCTTAGCTAGTTAACTACTATACTCAAGCTATGACAAAGGTAAAAATTAACTCTACTCAAGAAACTTTTGGAAGTGTTAGCGGTGCAAAGATATGACGATCTTGTTAAACCTCTTGTTGACTTTAAAATTGAAGTTATTAGGATGAACATCTTGGCGAGTTTAGATTGCATTTTATTAGAAATATTTTGTAATCAATATGTAAATGAGGCTGATTGAATAAGTAGGGTCATTTTGGCGAAGATGGAGGGAGAACTTAAACAAGACAGGTTGGTAGACAGTTGCTGCCTTGTTGATGTAGGGGACGGAAAGTAATAACTTGGACGGTTATCTGTAAGATTTAGTTAAGTCAATCAATCAAAACAAAAAGAAAAGATAAGCTGTGTCGTGCATTGTCTTTGTTGATAATCCAGTGAAGCTTAGCATAGTTTATAGTCTCATTGCTAAAGTTTGCTGCAAGAGAGTTTAATTTGAGCCCTCATTTGGACCTCCTGTCGAAGTGTAATGTTAAAATTATTCAAAATTAGTCATAATCAAATATGAAATATGAGATTAAAGAAAGATCCCGGATATCAGATTTAAAAGCTACAGCAATTCACTGCTTATCCCAAAAGAACACTTCAGCTGCCCAGTCCATATTTTATATTTTAGGTTATATTGCATCCCACTAGCTAGCAGGCTCAAGTTTAATATCGGGGTCTAAGTCAGTGCTTGCATATATTTATCAGGAGCATCTGAGGTTTCTTTATGAATCTCATCTGAGGCAAATCCAACTAGGAAGAATGGGACAGGACAATGGAAAATCTTAATGTCTTTTTGTTCCTTTTCTTCCTTCCCATATAGATCAGAAATCTGCATTGCTGTCTGTAGCAGGATGTAGAGTTGCCTTTAAAAGTAATATCTTTCTGCTAAAAAATTTTGGATGTGCGCGTGCGGAAGCATGGTTTTGGTATTAGTTATAGTTTTTGGTTAGTGATGTGTGCAAGTGTATGGTATAGTTTGAAGCGGATAGACAATGGATAAGATAGGATAATTTAAGGACAAGGATCATGGGATATAATTTATCTAGTTGATAGAAATGGATAGTACAAGATGTTTTGGTAATGGAGGAATATTTCATGATATAAAAACTATCTTAGTTCTACTCCCCACACCGGTGGAGGTATAAACCTCACACAAGGTGGAGGATTCACCTCACACCCAAGGTGGAGGGTTTTCCCCTCACAAGATGGACCTCACACTCTCAAATGAATGAACTACAAGCCTATTTATAGGCATGAGTTACCGCCTTAGTACAACATTCTAGACTTCTCTTGAATGCTAGACTTCTCTAGACTTCTCGTACATGCTGTAAATTTCTTCTTTCTTCTAGAAAATTCATCTAGGGAATTCTAGATTGTAGTTTAGCAACTCTAAGAAATTCTAGAAAATGGATCACCATTTCCAACACTCCCCCTTGATCCATTTTCGGGATACTTCGTACATCGTATCATAAAGTTGCCGACATACCTTGAAATCTCTCTTCTAATTTGTCCCATGCCTTTTGTGTTGTCTTCGTTCCACGATCCCTTGCATTCTCTTGTCGAACCACTTGCCTTTGAACATGCATGACTTTTCTTCAACGATGTCCCATATGTCTCAGGGCATCAAAATGCTCTTAGTTGTAGTTGTTAGCTCGGGCTCTGGCTCTGGCTCCGGCTTTGATTCTGGCTCTGGCTCCGGCTCTAGCTCTCTTGGCTCTCGCTCGGGCTCTAGCCTTTTTAGTTGAGGATGGTGAGGACAAATGCCCAAAACTCCATCCGAATATGCCTAGCTCTTGCTTCATGGCCCCTTACGCCTGGCTCAGTTACGAACCTGGGCGCACCTGGCTCTGATACCATGTTAAAAATTTTTTGGATGTGTGCGTGCGGAAGCATGGTTTTGGTATTAGTTATAGTTTTTGGTTAGTGATGTGTGCAAGTGTATGGTATAGTTTGAAGTGGATGGACAATGGATAAGATAGGATAATTTAAGGACAAGGATCATGGGATATAATTTATCTAGTTGATAGAAATGGATAGTACAAGATGTTTTGGTAATGGAGGAATATTTCATGATATAAAAACTATCTTAGTTCTACTCCCCCACACCGGTGGAGGTATAAACCTCACACAAGGTGGAGGATTCACCTCACACCCAAGGTGGAGGGTTTTCCCCTCACAAGATGGACCTCACACTCTCAAATGAATGAACTACAAGCCTATTTATAGGCATGAGTTACTGCCTTAGTACAACATTCTAGACTTCTCTTAAATGCTAGACTTCTCTAGACTTCTCGTACATGCTGTAAATTTCTTCTTTCTTCTAGAAAATTCATCTAGGGAATTCTAGATTGTAGTTTAGCAACTCTAAGAAATTCTAGAAAATGGATCACCATTTCCAACACTTTCTCATTAAACCCCACAATTTGATTGACTTCATATATAAATTGATTCTTTTTTAGGGTGTGAACCAAGTTAAAAAGAATCATCCGATTCAGTCACGATTCATTTACAATTCCGCTCCGATTAACCACTACAGCTATGATTGTTTCAATCAAGTGCATCACTTAATATTACTATAAAATTCAGTGGTCTAACAACTTGAAACCTTATTTGAGTATGATAGTTAGATACATACACTAAACAAGTAGATGAAGGCTAAAAAATGCACGTTGGAAAGAGTAAGGATATTCTTATATGTTATAACCATGCCAACCACGAAGCCGATCTTGATAAACATTCTCCGACAGTTTCTCCACGTTGGAAAAAATGAGGATATTCTTATATGTTATAACCATGCCGACCACGAAGCCAATCTTGACAATCATTCTCCGACAGTTTCTCCTCTTTGGTTTTGTTGAATCATCATCCATCGTATCCATTCCCTTCTCCTTTCTAGTATTGGTTTCTGGTGCTCATTGTTGCAATCTTATTTCCTGCAGAGCCTTTAGCCCCCACTCGGCAACAAAGAGCAGAAGCTGCCAAGAAGCGAGAGGAAGAGAAAGCTGGTAAAGTCTTTGAGGCTGCTATATTTTTGTCCATCTTGCTTAGCCCTTATCGCCAAAGCTGATTCAAAAACTCTCTTTCATCTACTGCCAAAGAACAGAAGAAGGCAGAAGCTCGCAAATGATCCTTAAAGAGCACACAGAGGAGTGTTCTCTTGCAAAACAACAAAAAAGAATATCCGAAGATTATTGACATCACTTTTCTATTTTGGCAATTGGTGCAGACAGTGTAATTTCTCTTCCCAGTATTACTACTGAAAGCATGCGGTACTGTACTCGATTGGCCTTCCTATGTGTAAAGTCGTTTGTGGTCAGTATCTAGAAAATTGACGATGTTCGGCTTGTTTGCAGAGCATTTTTTTGCTCAGAAGTTGCTACGGCAGGTGACTGCTCTTTCCTGTGCTAGTTCAGGCTGAGTAAATTCTGGAAGTAAGACCACAGAAGTGCAGATGAAAAGGATTGATTTAATAATAGCTGATATAAGGCTCTGATCACTTGACTCTAACCAACCTTGAATCATGATTAGAAATATCAGTTTCTTCAGTTCATCTGAGGAAACAGGTCTTTCTTTACGAGGAAAAAGGATTCAAAATATGAATCAACAAAGTTATTATATCTGATTCTGTGACCATAACCGGAAAATCTTCCATCAACCCAAGAGCTAAGGCAAATGTTAAGAACCTGAACTCAAAATGATTCTGTGACCATGACCTGAACTTTTCATTCGTGCTTCTTTCAGGGTTTCTGAGTATTACTTGTTCCAGGTGTGCAGGCAAGACCTGAACTCAAAATGAACAAAATCAAGAACCTAGTGGATCAAATCCATTTGTTTCTGCTATGAAAGAGATGAGCCTTTCCAATCTTGACATTTCACTTTTTAAATGAGACTTCTCCTTTTACGAACAACTTCTGATTTTCACCATCGTTCAGTTTCAAGCAACCCTGTCTTTCCCTCTCAGTTTTATAAATGTTCCTGTTCGTGCAAATGACTCTACTATGTAAGCTTACAACCACTCCCCTCTTTTAAGTCATTGGAACCAAAATATTTTGGACTCTGATGGGCGACCAATAACCCCCAAAATTTAACCATCTAGCTTGCCAATTCAAGACTCCAGTAGGGATCCAAGTGACAAAAATCTTAGCCACTCAAAGCCATCACTTCACATTCTGCCACGTTTTCCGCAATGTAATGAACTCCTGCTGTTACTTCATATCTTCACCCTGCATTGTGCATACACAATATGAATGTTATGAAATACTCGTGCCCTCAAAAAGATTTCTCTGTCGGCCACTAGGCCTGTTTCTATTTTCCAGCGAGACCAAGAACCTCCATTCCAAAAACAAGAGGTGCACTGGGACCGTTCATCTCTGGAGGTCAGGACCTCATTGACTGATCAACCCACTAAATTGATGAGGGAAAACTTTCCTTTAATATTTAGGGTCATCAGCGAATTCATGAATTTGCGAAAACCATTTACAGGAAAATGGAAGTGAATGACAAGGCAATACAATCTTCAACAGAAAGATTACGGAATCCTTGCATATGATTGTCGACAAATCAACAACAGTGAAGACGTGCTATGAGTATTAGAAAACTTAGAACATGAGAGACCTAGTGAGAGGACCACTATAACAATGAGAAAACGACATAATGTGAAGCAACTATGTCTTGAACTAGGGAGTCATAGTTGGGTTTAGCAACAGCTTGCCCGTGTTCTTTGAGACTTGTTTTGCATCTGGCACCTATGTACAACCAGAGTTAAATCATAGGATGCTGCAAGCAGCAAACCAAGGAATAGCATTAGGTCATTCAAACTCAACTTCTTGCATTTCCAAAGAAATTCCCTCTGCTTTGTCCTCTATCACTTCAAATTGTACTTGGTAAAATATGCTTGCAGTCCTAAGATTGGGACCACTGAATTGGTATGTATTGAACTAATGTGATAAGATAACAGTCTTCTTTTTTTCCTTACTGCTGATGATAGCCCTGAGAGAAAAATGAAGACAGATAAAGGAAAGACAGACAAGAAAAAACCAAAATTACATTAAAAAAAAAAAGCTCAATAAATTAAGACAAATAAAAAGCAAAAACAACTAAAGTGACCCTGCCAATCATGTGATGGCAGGAAAAAGAAAACGGAACCATTTGCATAGATGATGGACCACGCTGATGCAAAAATGCTCACATAGTTTGAGATAAAACTCGACATATAATAATCAGAGATCCAAGAAGTAAACTGTGATGAGAATGTCCAGATATATGCTGTCAAAGGAAGTATAGTGTCTCCAAGCACCCAAAAAGTAAAAAAAGGGATCAACACTAATGTCTTTCCAAATACAAGATCTCACTCTCTTTGTTGAATAACTCATACTCCAAACGTTTGAAAGACGCTTCATGTTCAAGCTCTTTAGAAACATAGCTTGACATCACATCAGCATTTTGTCGATAACAAGGTCTCAGCTAGAGCGAAATTATGAGACCATCTGCATGTCAACGCCATCATCTAACTCAAGGATGTCGAATTGCCCAAAATCTTTGGCAAACATACGAGAAATTTTCGTGCATCTTAATCTCAAGATTCTCAAAGAAGACAATCCTCTAATGTCACATTCTCCAGCCAGAATCATGCAGAGGGTGAAATCCAACTCTTCAAGCTTCTCAAGAATTTTTATGGCTTCAGGAAATTCTTTAATGGAAGTACGAACCATCTTTAGAACTTCAAAATTTTTCAAATGCTTGAATGAAGAAGGTAATTTATTAATTGACGTGTAGGACAGATCCATTTCTTTTAGCTGAACAAGCTCTCCTATGGAATGTGGAAGTCCTCTTAGCTGTTTGCAACTTCTTAAAGTACGCTTCTGAAGATTCTTTAACAATTCAATGGAATCAGTGACTTCTTTCAAAAGTTCACATTCGCAAGCATTGAGAATTTCAAGGGCTGGCAGAGAGCCTTCCATGAAATGAAGACTTTCAATCCTAGTTCCATCAATGAGAAGCTCCTTCAATGCTTTCAAGGAATACAGTGTTTGTGGCAAATCTTTAACATATCTGCAATTCTTAATGTTTAAGGTAACTAAATTCTCTAAGCTAGATATGGATTCATGAATTGTTGGTAATAATAATTGACAACCTTCCAGGATCAAGTGTTTCAAAGACCTTGAGGTAGGGAATTCCAGAGATGATATGATCCATAAACAACCTTTTAGGTTCAAAACTTTCAATCTCTTAGCCTCCTGCCAAAACAACATGATTCATATTTTTACTTACTACTTCAACAACAATGTCCTAGGATAAAGTGCAGGTTGCATTTGTTCATAAAAAAATAAAACAAGCACACACATGCCTTATCTGCATCAATTTTTTCCAATCTCTTAAATTCATTCGGATTGGGCTTGAACATAAACTGAGAATTACCAATTTTTGAATATTAAACAACTTAGATATCTCGTTGCATCCACGCCAATCCAGCCATACTAGCTTTGGAAGAAGATTCTTAGGATTTCCTTCAATATCGGCATAGTCCAACTCTAGAAGCCTCAAATTCGATAAAGGATGAAATTTTTCACAATGAAAACGGTCGAATTCTGGTTCATCTTGGTTATAATTGAGGGTTACACGAAGAGCCTCAACCTTTTCGGTTCCCTGCCAATTCGGTTAACAAATGGAAGTGTGAAACTAGCACAAAGATGTCTGCAATGAAACAATAACATAATCATTATATCTAGAGAAAACTTAACAAGAATACTGAGAAATCGCAATGTGATTTTACCTCGCTTTCGCTTAATGTTATTTGGATATCTTCGTAATCCCACAGCCTGCTGCGCTCCCCAGGGCTTTTAATATTTTCGTTCTTGACAATTTCTCTTCCCAGCATTTTTAATTGGTTGTGCATCCAAAACTCATTTTCTTCTTTAACTTTTAGAAAGGACACATTCTGAAGTTCATCAACACCTCTATTTGGGCAACCTTCACAAACCTCCCACATGCAAAAGGGGATTGTCTTTTGAACCCCTACAAAGAAGCATGCTATATCTAGGAATATTTGTTTTGTCTTTTCCTCCAAAAGATCATAGCTTTGTATCAACAAATCTTTTACTTCTTTTCCCGGTTCTCTTTCTAATATTTGCAAAGTCTCTCTCCATATTGCTTCGCTCTTCCTGCTCTTCCTACACAAATACGACGCCACAATTTCAATAGAAAGAGGAAGATTTCCGACGGCAGAAACGATGTTTTTTGGCAGAGAACCATAGTTTTCTAGGGGAAAATTCAGTCAAGAAGCATGCTTATAGAAGAGTTCAAGAGCATGACCATCATTCATAGGTAAAACCTCGTGTTCCTTGATTTCTCCATCCTCGTAACCTTCTATGACATTTCTGTTTCTGATTATTAGGATGATCCGGCTTCCCAGACCAAACCAAGTTAGCGCCTCAGCCAATGGTTTAATTTGGTTGAAGTGGTCCACATCATCCAAGACAACGAGAACTCTTCGTGTTCGGAATAGTCTTTCTATCAATGTGCTACCCTCATTCGACGTTTTCACTTCTGGATGCTCTCTTCTATTGAGGTCTTGAAGTAACTTCTTCTGCAGAGATACCACTCCATTCTGTTCAATATCATCTCGAACATTTTCAAGAAAACTGCAACCATCAAAAAGGCGACTGATTTTGTTGTATACCACCTTCGTGAGCGTGGTTTTGCCAACCCCTGGCAAACGCACACTGCAACCATGCAATTCCCCATCGTCTTCTGTCTTTCAATAACTCGTCCATTCTCATAACTGACACCAAGTTTTTTCATCATATCTCTCACATCTCTGTTTATTCCAACTAAATCTGTAGGCAGGCGTTGCTCATCCGTTCTGAACAGTTGTCTAAGTCAGGAAACGACCTTCTTTAGAAATTCGTGACACCTACAAAATGAAAAACAGTTTTTTTTTTTTTTAATAGATAGAAGATGGAGATGCTGGTTACTGCAACATTAGAGAGAAGACAAGACGAGATATGAAAATGCATTGCTCTTAAAAAAAGAAAAATCCCTAGAAGTTAATTGATCTAGAAGGAGCGCGGTGAGCGTATTAATACACTAGCCAATCCTCTAATCTTTTCATTCCGAAGGCTAGACAAGTAAAGCAAGACTAATCAAGCCGTCAGACTTACCCCTTGTTCAAATCCCAAAATCCCAGCAATATTCGACAGAGCATTCTTCCATTTTGTGATTGTCTCGGCATCCATGCGTCTCTCGTGCTTGATGAAGGCCGTTCCATATTTCCCCTGCCGGTATTGAATAACGCAGGGCTTGACGCCGTAGAAAATGGGAAGAATGGTTTTCTCCGACTCCATCTGGGCAACTTCCATCGGGCAAGCTGCGCTGGAAGCGAAGTCCTTGGAAAAGACAGGGATGCAGATGTCGGAACGCTTGATGGCTTCCACGATCTTGGTGTTGATCCTTTCACCGGGATTGATCTCTTCGCGGTCTCTAAATGCCACAATCCCGGAGCCTATGAGGTGGTCGTAGAAGCATTCGATGAAGTTATGGCAGACATCTGGTCCTCTGAAACTGAGGAAGACTTGGTAGTTACAGACAGGCAACTGGCCACTGGAGACTTGAGCATCCATTAGCGTACACAGAAACTCTGGCTCGAATGGAGATCAAGATGATCGAGCTTGGTTGAAGCCGTTCGATTTCACAACTCTGAATCTGGAGCGTTGTCTTCGATTCTCTTTTAGTCATCGCTTGCCCCAAGTGAAGAGTCAAGACCTGTTTCCCCTCTCTCTCTCCCCCTCCTTTTCTTTTTCTTTCGCAGTTCTATCCTTCCATGACCGGGTTAGGATCTCCGAAAGGGAAATTATTACTTTGGGGACAGCATATAAAAAGTTATCATATTGCTATGCTCTACAGTGTTATACTGAAAATCTTAAAATTTATTACGAGAATATAATTAAATCTGAAAATTTTAAAAATTATAATTAAGTCTTAAAATTTATGAAGTTAATTTAATCAAATCCTTCCATTAATTCTATTTACTCAGGTTAACGAAAAATATTGATGTGGCACTTTTTATTGTTTTTTCTCTCCTAACTCACCTTTTTTTTCCATTTTCGATTTTACATAAATTAAATTAAATAAATTAAAAAGGATAAAAATTTAAAAACCAAATAAAAAAGTGAGATAACAAGTCCTTGCATATCCACAGCATGTTGTCTCCTCCAATTTTTGCTAGGGGCATCAAAACAAGGTGAGAAGGCAAAAGATCTTGATTAGGCCACATATATGATGCAATTCGGTTGTCCACACCATTGGCAAACCCCGCTATGTCCCAAAATATTTGTTTCTGCTTTTCATCTAATGCTTCATAACAGAATTTCAAAATCTCTCCCGAGTTCTCCTCTTGAAGTTTTACCAGGTCCTCTATCTTCCTCCAATCTTCTATTGTTTTTCCACGTAGAAATGAACCGATAACCTCAATAACAAGTGGAACCTGCCCTGTAGCTTTGACAATACGCTTCCCAATTTCAAGATAGCCAGGTATTGAACAGTTTGTTCCTAAAGCATGCTTGCAAAACGGTTCGAAAGCTCGATCATTATCCATCTCATTCATTTCATACATACGAGCCAAGCCTGGAGAAAAATATGTTTGGAGAATTCCGCCATTTTCTAAAGTAACAATTATCCGACTTCCGGGACCAAACCAGTCAAGCTGGTCTTCTACAAGATCATTAATATGAGACTGTTCTTCCACATCATCTAACACAATAAGAACTTTTATAGTACGAAATACATCTGGGAAAAACTTGATTCCTCCTTTGAACGAAGCAACATCTTCATCTTGTTCAAGAACATCAGATATCAACTTAGTTTGCACAAACTGAATACCACCAACATTTTGTGCTGTTTTTCCAATCTTTGTGAGAAAAGCTATAACTATCGAAACAAGAGGAGAGTCGGTCGTATATAGCCTTCGCAATAGTTGTCTTGCCTATTCCATTAGTTCCATGGATTCCAACAATTCGCGCTTCGACCTCATCATCCTCTGTCTCCAATAACTTGATTACATCCTTCACTCGATCATCAATACCAATTACAAGTTCAGTAGTGGCAACTAAAGTCTGCAACGGCTCCCAAGGGAATCTAGGAGGTTTCAGCTTCTTGAGATGCACAAGTGGTAGAATCCGTTCCAAATTAGGACACTCCCATATCCTTAATATAGACAGATTAGGAAGTGATGAAAGGGTATGAATATCATTTTCTCCGCTATAGGTAGCTCACCAATTTCCAAATGCTTTAGGCTAGTGAGCTCACCAAGTGATGGAAGACTTTCGCATCCTGCACAATCAAACAAACGTAGCTGAACTAATTTTGGCATGCAAGACATCCAGCTTGGAAACCTTGTGCCCCCATAGCCTCTTATTTCCAAGCTTCGAAGATTTAAGCTTGGCTGCAGCTCTTGGAGTATAATTTCATCAGTCTCTTTTCCAGCAAAGACCAATACTAGTGAAACTAAGGAATTCTTCTCCTTCAAGTTCGCAGCATTTGATTCTGCTGCCACATCTTTTATTTCACCATTAACTTCAATTCTGAGGCTTCCTCTCAAATTGTTTAACCTGTTCAACTCCCCCAGCCCACCGTAATTGTTTGGGCAAGAATCGTGCCCAGGCAAAATGAAATCTGTTAGTGTGTGCAAAAGAGTCAACTCGCCCATCCCTTGTGGCATATAAGATAGGGCATTACAGTTGCTAATTTCCAGTTGTACTTTTGAGAGGAAGCTCAGATACTTTGAAAATACACTGACAACTCACTCTCTAACCCAGTTTTTGTTGTTAACGTTTGTTTTTCAGTTGTATTTTTTTTTTTTTGGATTGATAATTAAATAATGTTCGAGTTTATCCCGAAAATAACCAGGAATTGATCACAGCATCCCAATCAAACAGTATTATACAGACATTCAAGTTAGATAATTCATGTTAGGCTCATTCTAATTTAATACTTTCCAATTAGTATACGTACCTCCAAGCTAATGAAACGAAAAGGCAATAGACTACATCCTGAACAACGGGGTAATCGGCTCTACCTGATCTATGAACTTTCAATTCCACTCTTTTGGATGATGCTACGTTTCATCCAAGTAAATGAGGCTCCAAATTTTGCCGAAAAAGTATTTTCCAATTGCTAGTCAAAATAATAACTATCCAATCACCTTGTTGAAGATGCTTTATACATAGCCAATTGATGTTAAAAGACGAAAAAACCCTCATTTAAGAATGCAGGGATTAAAATCGAGTCCCAGTGCCCCCAAGTTCAATTCTCTGTCTGTGACGTTGAAGATTTTTGAGGATATGTCATCTCCCTGAACGGAAGTACCCATGGCATTGCAATGAAAGGACATCCGTGAGCCGACGGTATTGCCGAATCACATTGATCTTGGACGATTTTCAATCCTTACATGGCTTCGTCGTTCAATTGGCCTCAATTGCAAAATTGTCCTTCTCTTTTAAAAACCAGTTGAAGTTGAGATGGCCAAGAGTTTGTTTGGAGTAATAACGTGGAGTCTCGTAATGATAAATGATTTTGGGAAGTTTTGTTTGGAGTATATGGATTTGATTTGGAAGAAAAAACAATCCTACAAAAGTCCACCGGAAAGACAAATTAAGATTATGAGTTCGGGAAATAATTAACGTTCAAAGTCTTTGAGAAGAGGACAAATTAGGATTAGTTAAGAAACAAACAACCATGGAGGTTGTCGGCCTCAATTGGAGCGAATCGACGGAGGTCACGACCTCCATGGCCATGGATCTCTCTATCACCCCAAAAAATCGAGCTAATCGGACCTAGCCAAGCCTCAACACCATGGTCGTGCAGGTGGCCGGCCTCACGCAACCACAGATCTGGGGTTGCGCGAGGTGAGCGACCTCCGTGGACACAGGTAGCGGCCCTAGATCGAGGTTTGCCTAAAGCCAACGAGGTTCGATCCAAGCTTAGTGGTGTTGAATCAGACGTCCTGAGCTTGAATCCAACCTTAATGGCGTTGAATTTGACACGAGCACCCTTGCCTCCGTCCCCCTCCATTAACTGACGACGACTCAATCTTCTTCCTTGCCTTGACTGTTGGCTCTTCAACTCAGTCTTCTTCGAAGGAAGATGAACAGATCGGGCTCGCCAGTTTGGCCGAACCTCCATTAACGTCGAATGGTGTTGAATTTGACACGAGCTTTACTCCAGTAAGGGCGATCCTCGCCCAGCGCTCCTTGGGCATTGCTGGTGGCTGGCCATCACCTGAGATTGGCCACTTGGGAAAAGGAAAGGAAAAAAAAAAACAGAAAAAAAAAAAGAAAAAAAAAAGGATGAAAATGCTCTTGACTAGCCGAAAAGATCAACTTCATGCCCTTATTTGAAATCAAGTTTACTTTAAATAATGACCACTTCAGTCCGTTATTTGAAATAAAGTCCAATTTTAGATCATTATTTAAGAAAATAAGAACACTTCAAACCCTTATTAAAAAATTTCTCAATTAGTTATAAAAAAGTTAAGATGGACAAAAATAAAATACTCAAATTTCATTCTAGGTATAAGTTCTGTATTCTTTAAAGCTTTAATTGATTTCATTCATGTAATATGATTTAGTCCAATGGAAAAATTACATTGAATAAATAAATTCACTTTGAGAAATGGAATAACTTTTGTTAACATATAACACGATCCATTATATTTTTTTTTTCCTTTTAATTATGCAGATTATCAAACGGAATATATTACACCTGTTACTTTGATGTTACAAAAATAGATATTTCTCTCAAACATGCAATAAAAGTTTGAAGAAAAAACAAAGTTTGCATTGCAATTCAGTTAGAAAAAACGATCATTTTATATTTGTCTTATTTTTATTTTTACTTTTTCAAAAATAGAATTCATTATTATACATTTCTTTTTATTTATATTTTATGTTCTCAGGAAACTCAACATTATGACGTTTATTTATACCACATTAATCTTAGACCTTCACAAAGTATGATATTTTTTCACAAAATTATAAAACAAGTTATACAAATCTCATCTTTTTCTATTACATGACACCTCAGATCGATGGATTACTAATGATTCAACAATTTGCACAATGGAAATGTCCGCGCCTAATATCAAATAAAGCCGCGGTTTGCCCGATTCCTCCTCGCTTTAGTTAGTCTTTCATTATAAATTTACTACATCAATTGAAAAAGTCTTGAGAAAGACTTGCGAGAGAGACCGCAGGCACCCTAAGGGGTTAAAAAAGAAGGAAAAATCACCGACCAGGCAGCGTCAAAATGCGAGCGCCGTCTTTTGAAAGGAAATATCAGCAAGTGTCATACAGCAAGCACCAATTTTGGGCCCTAAACGAGCATGCAAAATATCAGAGGAAGCTCAGATACGTTGAAAGGAAATATCAGCAGATACGATAACAATTATCCGGATAACTTCCAGAGCATAGCCAAAGCTAACTAGAACAAAGACCGGTTTCAATAACCTTGTCATCCAAGTTATACAGTGATGAAACAATGCTTCTTCATCAACAGGTCAGACACCTTTTCCTTCAATTTTGGACTCAAATGCACGACGATCAAACTAGGGGGAAGTGCTGGCAACTCATGAAGCTTGTCGCAGCGACGTACATCAAGAGTCTCCAGCTTCGAAAGATGCTTGATTTCAGGAGGTAGGCTGGAAATAGCAGAATTTCGCAACCTCAAGATTCTCAGATTTTCTAGCTTCCCAATATCTCTAGGAATGTCCCCTTCTATATTCCTACACAAGGAGGCATCTATTTCTTCAAGGCTATGTAAATGCCAAATAAAACTAGGAAATTTTCTTATGAAGCAATAGTGCATCTTTAACACTCTCAACCTCTGCAGATTACCAATGGAACCCGGCAATTCAGAAATGCATGTTCCTGAAATATCCAGCTCCTCTAAAGGGCTTCCCAATTGGCCAATGGACTCTGGCAGTTTTCGTATCCTATGACAATTCCTCAATGACAAGCGTCGGAGTTTCGCGCCAACTCCACTGGGGAGTTCGGTAATATTTGAATTATTTGCTGAGAGTATTGAAAGTGATGTCAGGTGTTCAACTTCTTCTGAATCACTTCGTAAAGAAATATCACGCACAGAAGTCTCATCAATGAGGAGCTCTTTCAAAGCTTTCAAAGCACCCAGTTCGGCAGGCAACCTGTTGAGTTCAGTGCAGGACTTCAAATTTAGGCAAAGCAATTTTTCGAGACCCCCAATCGAAGGATCTAAATGGACCAACCGAGAGCATCGCTCTAGAATCAGTATCTCCAAGTTTGGAAAGCTAGAAAATTCAGGACTTATCAATAAGTCAGTGCAACTAGTGAGATTTAAGACTTTCAACTGCTCCATCTGTAAAACAGGAGAGAAAAAATCATAAGGTCAATTGCCAGATAATTAACACAATAAATACATTAGAGCAGTAAACAGGAAACCACCTTGATTTTCCTCCAACCTCCCCAGTCTTTAGTGACTTTGCTCCATGAAAGATCAAGAATGACCAGTTCAGTCAGATTAAGTTCTGTTGCTTCGAAATCCCTTGGGCACCCTCGCCAACGAAGCCACCTTAACTTTGGAAATACATCTGCAAAATTTCCAGTCATACTTGCATGATCCAATTCCAAGAACCTTATGTTTGGCAAAGTTTCCATACATGTATCGGGGCAAAGGGATTCCGCCACTTCTATTCCCTACATTTGCCAAGAGAAACAAAACAATCTTAAGTCATAAAGACGATGGGACAATTTTGCTAAGGACTAGGGTGCTATTTTTTCCGTGCATGCAAAGACAACCCACCCATGGTAAAATAAGTAAAAAGCTGGATAACAAATTTAAACTTATACATCAAGGCTTCCATTTTATGGAAGAAAGCAAACCATTGAACCAAAAATCCTTACCTCTTCTTTGTTGATTACTTTGGGGTCTGGATCATTGATGTATAGTCTTCTGCGCTTTACATGATATGTAGGTTCTCCTTGATCTACAGCTCTGCAGAGGTGCTTCAACAGTTTATGCATCCACAGCTTGTTGTCTTCTCCAATTTTTGCTAGGGGCATCAGAACTTGGTAAGAAGGCAAAAGATCTAAATCAGGCCACATATATGATGCAATTTGGCTATCCATGCCATTGGCAAACCATGCTATGTCCTGAAATATTTGTTTCTGCTTTTCATCTAATACTTCATAACAGATTTTCAAAATCTCCCTACAATCCTTCAAAATCTCTCGAGAGTGTGGTTTTATCATGTCCTCCATCTCCCTCCAATCTTCTATTGTTTTTCCATGTAGAAGTGAACCGATAACTTCAATAACAAGTGGCACCTGCCCCGTGGCTTTGACAATGCGCTTCCCAATTTCAGGATACCAAGGTATTGAAGCATGCTTGTGAAAAAGTTCAAGAGCTCCACCATTATCCATCTTATTCACCTCATAGATCCTTTCTGGAAAAACGCATGTTTCGAGAATTCCAAGATTTTCTGATGTAACAATTATCCGACTTCCAGGACCAAACCACTCAAGTTGGGTACCAACTAGATCATGAAGATGAGACAGTTCTTCCACATCATCTAAGACAATAAGAGCTTTTATGTTGCTGAATACATCCAAGAAAAACTTGATTCCTCCTTCAAAAGAACCAACATTGCATTCTCGATCAAGAATATCACATATCAACTTAGTTTGCACAAACTGGATACCGCCATTATTTTGCACATTTTCACCAATCTCTGCGAGAAAGCTGCAACTATCGAAACATGAGGAGAGTCGGTTGTATACGGCCTTCGCAATAGTTGTCTTGCCAATTCCGTTAGTTCCATGGATTCCAACCATGCGTGGTTTACCCCCATCATCTTCTATTGCCAATAATTTGATTACCTCCTTCACTCGATCACCAATACCAGTTACCTGTTCAATTGTGGCAAATGAGGTCTGCAACGACTCCAAAGGGAAACTAGGAGGTTTCAACTCCTTGGGACGTAGAAGTGGTGGAATCCAATCCAAATTAGGACACCTCTGTATCATTAGATTAGGAAGCGATAAGAGAGAATCAATATCACTTTCTGTGTACTCCACCGTAGGTAGCTCACCAATCTCCAAATGCTTGAGGCTAGTGAGCTCACCAAGTAATGGGAGACTTTTGCATGCTGTACAATCAAACAAACGTAGCCGAACTAATTTGGGCATGCAAGACATCCAGCTTGGAAACCTTGTGCCCCCATAGCCTCTTATTTCTAAGCTTCGAAGATTTAAGCTTGGCTGCATCTCCTTAAGTAAAACTTCATCACTTTCTTTTCTCGCAAACACTAACACCAGTGAAACTAGGGAATCCTTCTCCTTCAAGTTTGCAGCATTTGATTCTGCTACCACATCTTCTATTCCCCCCTTCACTTCAATTCTGAGGCTTCCCCTCAAATTGCTTAACTTGTTTAACTCCCCAAGCCCACTGTGATTCTGTGGACAAGAATCATTCCTGGGCAGAAGGAAATCTGTTAGGGTGTGCAAAAGAGTCAACTGGCCCAACCCTTGTGGCATATGAGATAGGGCACTACAATCGCTTATCTCAAGTTGCCTTAGGTTGACCAATTTTCTAAAATCTTCGGGCAATTCTATTAGCTTGTAACACATATTGAGTTTAAGTACTTGCAAGGTTTCCAATCGTGTCACGGAATCAGGAAGCCTTACGATTCCTTCATTTTCAGAGAGATCTAGAAATGTCAGGTGCTTCAACTCACAAATAGAACTCGGCAGCTTCTCAATACCGCTGTCATGCAAATCCAAGGCACGTAAGAACTTGAAACTAGAAATTAATTTGTGAAGAGTTTTTTCACCCATTTGTGTTTCACGCCTCAAGCTTTTTCTTTGACTAGTTTTGATGAATGTCCTCAGACGATATGCTCCGTGCAAATATGTATCTCCCTGTGAGAAATCTAAAGTTGGATCCCACGATATATGATGAGCTCTTTCTCCGAGGTATGGCCATGAATGATAAATTCTTCCATACTCAGTTCCAGCAACATGGCGTGCTAGGTCATGTACTAAATGATGCATCCTACAAGACGTCACATTTCCGAGTTCATCTTTAATGCAGTCTTGAAAGAAATTCCTCCTGAGTAGATCCATGAAATAGTCATGAGCAATATCTTCCATGTCCCAATCTCCATTGTCTATGGGCTGGATAAATCCTTCTGCTATCCAGAGACTCATCAACAATTGTTTATCAATCACCCAGTCTCTGGGAAACAATGAACAGAAGGCAAAGCACTGTTTTAGATGGCATGGGAGATGAATATAACTAAGCTGAGGTAAATTTTTAGAAAATTTTGAGATCTCACGCTCAAAATAAAACCACTCAGCTTCAGTTTTCTTGGAAAATAATAGACTTCCAATCATTCGTATTGCCAAAGGGATTCCATGACACTTTTGGACTATCTTCCTCCCGATATCTACCTTAATTGAATTTCCAGTCTCTTTTTCTTCCAGGCAAGCCATTCTCATCAATAAATCAAAAGACGACTTTATTGGAAGGCCCGCGAGACGATAAGATGGGGATGTACTCGTACAGACTGCAACTGACCGATCGCGTGTAGTTATCAGAATCTTGCTTCCTCGGGCACCTCCCATCAATAAACTTTTCAAGCTCCCCCATTGTTCAGCATCCTCATCCCGCAGATCGTCAATAAGTAGGAGATATCTTTGCAACCGCAACACGTCATCTTCTCTCTCTGTTGTCTCTCTTCCTCTGATCTTTCGCAATTCCCCTTCGAGATTACGGAAGCCGTTAACCCAAATCCTTAAATCAAAATGCTTCTTGACCATGTCATCTTCGTATAGACATCGAGCGAGAGCAGTCTTTCCAACCCCATCGTCACCCCATATTGAAAGGACGGGAATTTGATCATCAGTTTTAGAATCTAGCAAGAACTTCATAATTACGCTTTTATCATCCTCTCTCCCTATAATCTCCTCATCGCACACAAAGGCGTCCAACCGCTCTCTTCTCTCTACACGCACAACCACCGCGCACTCTCGCAAGCCCAAATCCGTCCCTTCGGCAGCGATGGCTTCTATTCTCTTCCTGATTTCCTTCGCACGGGCGCTCATCTCCAGCCTTAAATCAGGTTTTTCAGAAGGCGAAGAGGAGGAGGGAATTACCCGCTTCAACTTCTCGTCTTTGCTCGGCGATTCTCGTAATGGCATGACGTCAATGCTCCATTCTTCGAGTAAGTCCTCCGCCCCATAGAAAGCATCTTTGAGATCCTCCAGCCATCGTTCGATGTCCTCGTCGCTCTCGTCGCTGAGGACCCGCTTTTCCGCATCGGGCACTATGCTTTGGAGATAGGAAAAGGTATCCTCCATCTCGGTGTCGCCAGCGCCCCATAATTCTGCAGCCTCTGGGAAATCATCCACAAGTTTACCTACTCTGAAGACGAGCGGTTCCGCCATAGCTCTTCTGGGGTGAAGGGGATCCTGCGCCGTATCTCTGACTTTGGGAGAAGTGAAAAAAAAGTCTTTTGGCTTTTGCTTTGTCTTGGGTTTAGTCCTAAACCTTTTTTTGGTGCCGATTTAGTCTAAACCTTTTTATATTGTGCCAATTTAGTCTTTCCGGCCAAAATTGGCCGGATTTCTGACCGATTTGGCCCCGGCCGCCGGTGACGTGGCACGATCGGCGGCGCGTGGACAACTTTTTAATAATATTTTAATATTTTTGAATTTTTTTATTTTTTATTTTTATTAATTTTTTCTTTTTTCTTTTTCTTTTTATTTTTTTCTTTTTTCTTTTACTTTTTTTCTTCTCATCTTCTACCTCCAGCCGGTCGCCGGAGCTCGGCGACCCGGCCAGGAGGCGACGGCCGGCGAGGTCGAGGTCGACCTCGCCGGCCACCTCGCCGATGGGCGCGAGGCCTCGCGGCGGGCGGCGAGGCTCGCCCGCCGGCGCGAGGCCGCCCTCGAGGCCGGGCGGCGAGGCCGAGCGGCGGAGCTCGCCCTCGCCGCCATGGGCGAGCCTCGCCGCCCGGGCCTCGAGGGCGGCCTCGCCGGCGGGCGAGGCTCGCCCTCGCCGGATCCGGCGAGGCTCGAGCCTCGCCCGCCCGCGCGAGGCCGCCCCGAGGCCCGGGCGGCGAGGCCGAGCGGGCGGGCTCGCCCTCGCCGCCATGGGCGAGCCTCGCCGCCCAGGCCTCGAGGGCGGCCTCTCGCCGGGCGGGCGAGGCTCGCCCCGCCGGATCCGGCGAGGGCGAGGCTCGACCCTCGCCGGATCCGGCGAGGGCGAGCCTCGCGGCCCGGCGCGAGGCCGCCCTCGCGGCCGCGGCCACCGGCGAGGTGGCCGGCGAGGTCGAGGTCGACCTCGCCGGCCGTCGCCGGCCGGTCGCCGAGCTCCGGCGACCGGCTGGAGGTAGAAGATGAGAAAAAAATAAAATAAGAAAAAGAAAAAGAAAAATAAAAATAAAAATAAAAATAAAAATTCAAAAATATTAAAATATTATTAAAAATTGTCCACGTCGGCGCCGATCCGCCACGCGGCCAGCCGGCCCAGCAAAAATCCGCCAATTTTGGCGAAAAGGACTAAATTGGCACAACATAAAAAGGTTTAGGACTAAATCGGCACCAAAAAGGTTTAGGACTAAATCGGCACAAAACCAAAAGGTTTAGGACTTTTTTGGCACTTCTCCCCTCTGACTTTATTAAAGATTTTTCAAGAATCGTCATCATCATGAACGGAAGTAATTATGCGGAAATAGTCAATGTTCATAGTCTTCCAAAAGAGGAAACATCGAGATTTGCTAAGCCATAATCAACGTTGAAAATCTACTAGACGAGCAGATAAATAAGGATTAGTAAGGCAAGGAGGAAAATTCAGATTCCACCAAAATAAAAATGTCGATCAGGATAAGCAAGAAATTATAAAAGAGAAAAAAAAAAGCACAAATTTATACTCTTTCCTAAATTCTAATATGTTTTGCAACATTGAAGCTCAGTAAAACTATTTCCTATTCTGAACAAACTCGTGGTATTGAATGGGGCAAGTACAAATCTTAATTGGAAGCAAAATGAATAGATAGTGCAATAAAGGTACTGCTTACTAGCAGAATGATCAGCCTCCTGCAATTTAGTGTCCTATGTACTATTTCTAGAGGCAATCCCTAGAAAAGAGCTTGTTGATATATTCTTACCCTGTAACTATCATGCACTAGTCAATATCTTAATAGATTTAAATTGGTGGTTGACGGCTTGTTGATCAGATGCAAGGAAAGCTGTTGCTAATGTTTCCCTCACTTTTTTTTTATGGTCAAATTCTCTCACATTTACCTGCTCCCACTTTCTACTATCTTTTTTCAAACTTTTTTTCGTTTACTTATATAATGTAAATTTTCATTTTTTTCTATAATTCTCTAAAACTATAATTTTTTATGTACTTGAGAATATATGATTGACGTACCAAAATACAATATATTATTGTTTTGCCGAAATTTAATGGACGATGAAATATTTTTCACGAAATTCATTTCTTAGTTTTATCAAGAAGAGATGGATTTTGTGATGATTTCGAACAGGAGTCTTATCCAATGGAGCACTAGGAATAGATATATTTCAACGAAATTTAATCAACAATGAAGTCACTGAGATAAAAAGTTCTGTCAGAATTTAAGCACGATGAAGTGTGATCACGTAAGATATTTCATTGGAATTTAATTGATAATGAATATCTTAAAGTTATAGTTAAGATACATACTGGAATTTAATCGACGACGAAATATCTAGAAACTAGAGTTAAGGTATAGGAGATACAAAGATAATTGAAATATAACATTGACAAAAGAAAATAGATTTTTGTCATAATTGTTGGGGGTTTACAAAGAATATGATATGGCCATTTAAAGCATACATTCAACCGTTACCAACGGTTATTTAATTTAAAAAGATAACTTCCCGATTCTATCTTCAAAACAATAACTTCATAATCCTATATGGGGTCACAAGAAATTACATTATCAACAATTTCCTATTATCTACTAACACTTATCTAAAAGAGCTTATGTATATGAAAATATCACTACTAGGTAGATGTCGAGGACTTCATCCCACATAACTGATGTTTGCCATCTCGGCTGGTGGCCGGCAACTGGCGGCGGGTGGCCAGCAACCGGCGGTGAGCGTCCGGCATCCCACGAGCGGCAAGTGGGCAACGGGTGATAACGAGAGTGAACGAGGAGAAAAATTTTGATTTCTCATTTCTATTCCAGAAATAGAAAAGCTAAAAATTTTAACTTATGATTTCTGCTCCAAATCTATTTTTGGAATAGAAATCTATTCCAGAAATAGAAAAATGGAATTGCGTTTCTAAATGGATTTATGTTCCAAACTTGTTCCGGGGAACAGAAAAACAGAGAAATAGAAAAACAAAAATTTTATCATGCGCGCCCTTAGTGACCTTGGAGATGATTCCCTCCGCCACCATACATCTTCAGGGGATCGATCCCTGCAACCTCCTCTCTTTCTCTTTCGTTTTCGGTTTCGGGAAGATGCTCTCCCGCACATCGTCCCCTACTTCCATACACAGCAGATTGGTGTCAAAAAGACGAAAATACCCTCACTCGACGATAGCTCGATTCATTAGATGTATGTATAGCGGCAAGCAAACCAATAAAAAATAAAAAATAAAAATCTCGGCCACTCTCCTTTGGAAAATCTATTGGAGTTGGGGGATGGTCAAGGGAGTTTGTTTTGGAGTAGGGATCTAATGTGGAAAGAAAAATGCTACTAAAAGTCCACCGAAAGGACAAATGAGGATTAAGAGTTTAGGAAATAATCGGCATTTAAAGTCGTCTTTCGAAAGAGGTCACATTAGGGTTTGCTAAGACATAATGAACATTGAAAATCTACCAACAAAGAAGATAAATGAGGGTTCGTTAGGCAGTGAGACGTTCATATGATAATCTCAACACATAGTTTGATAGGGAATTAGAATTAACGTGACGTGACGGCATTGTCATCACTAGTTTTATACTCTTCCAATTTGGAAGTGGTCTACACAAACTTGGTGGACTACTTATATGATCTTCTTTACTATAACGTTGTTAATTAAGCGCCACCATGAGGAAACTCCTTCATCCCTTGGTATTCTCACCTCTCGTACCGATATTGCTCTTGTAACTTCTATTGTAATATTATGTTACTAAAGTTAGCCTCCTGTAAATAGGCTCCTGTATAATTTATCATGTATAGAAAATAGTTCTACAACTTTATCTTCTGCTTTATTCATATCATGATATCAAAGCCATTATAGATTGAGGAAGCATCATTGAGTCTATTACAAGGTGGTGGTCACAGCGACATTACCTTAGCCGCGCCGGTATCCGTAGTTTGCCAAAACCGTCGCTTGTTTGAAGAGCATATAGTGGAGGAAATCATGTTTATTCCACTGAGTAGAAATGCTAAGGAAGATAGACTGATTTGGACAGCAAACAAAGCTGGACGCTTTAAGCGTGGATAGTTACTCTACATTTCAAAAGCAAAGTAAAAATCAAGCATCATCTAACTACCTACCACCTCGAACCCTATAGACGAAATATAGAAACTTAAATCCTATAAGATTCGTCTATTCTTATGGATTGTGTAACAGAACGCAATTCCTACTGAAAATGATCTTTACAAGAGAAAAGCTTTACCACATCCTCTTTGTTCCCTGTGCTGCCAGATGCCGAAAACAGCAGGGCATTTGCTCCTCCTTTGCCCTTGGACAAAAGAAGTTTGGATTGACCCAAAACTACGGCTTTGTTTGTCTCATAGATAATATAATATTTTTGGTAAATATCTTTTGAGAAGTCATTTTTAAGGGAAATGATAATATTTTCTAGTGTTTAATTGAAACTTTTGAAAATGAACCTTGATATATTTTCCATCGTTTGATAAGGAAAATCACATTTAATTTTCCTAAATAGGTATATACTATTCAAACGCTAGTAACTTACGGATAGGAAGCCAATGAACCCAACATGGGTTGGCATGGGGACCGAGGCCTCAAGCCTAGAACCTTGACTCTCAAGCATGAGCATAGTCACTGGTCTTGGGTTCCACCAAAGCCAAGCTCGAAAACTTGATGGCTGTGCTTGGCTACCTAGCACCCCAACTCAAGTCTATAGAGGTTGGGCCCAAGCCCCCAACGCTCGAACTTGAGTCCACCAAGATAAACCCTGGACCCTAGAGCCCGGGACCGGGACTCCGACACTCAAGCCTAGGTCAATCAAGCTAGGCCTGAGCCAAGCGCAGGGCTTTAATACCAATGCCTGCACCCTAGTCCATTGAGGACGAGACCTGGTACCGAGTCCATCAAGATAGGGCCTGGGATATTGGTGCCCACACCTAAGTCCATTGAGGTTAGGCCTCAATCCCCTACACCTAGGCTTGGGCCCCACATTAATAGACTGGGGTGCGAGCGTAGGGTACCTCGGACATGGGCACGAGCATGAAAGTGCTAAGCTCAGCCTCGCTGGATCTGAGAATGAGCGTGGAGAACCCGAGCCCAGCCTCGAATCCAATGGTCAATTTGGAAAGCTCGAAACGCCTACATCTTCCAATCTTGTCAGCCAAAAGCTCTCTCGGTGGTAGGGGAGGCCTTTTCACTGCAGAAGAGCCACATGAGATGGAACCGACAGCCGACGAAAGCAAAATTCAACTAGGGAAGTGGATCCCGTCGACAACTGGGGTCTTGAAATTTAATGCAAGCTACTCTCCGGTGGAAGGAACGAAAGACCAGCGCTGTTGTTGGCGTGTTGAGACTTAAACTTGTTCACATCTAAATTTTGACAACCCATTTAATATTTCATTAATTATATAGAAAATTAAAGATTAATTTTTAATCTCTAAATAAAAATATTTTTTGTTAAATTGCATTGCATATAAATATTATGAACATTTACATATCTATCGAGCAGCGGCAAGATAGACTTAGGTGAATGGCTTTGAGCCTGAATGAATTAACCGGACTCAGTCCCATAGAAAATTTAAGCTATTTGATCCATTAGAAAAATTTATGGGCAATAAAATCAAATTTGTTCTTGGTCTAAATTGTGCTGAGGTTTTCATGCATTGACTTGCACTTATATAGCGTCATAATTTCATTATTTGTTGGTTTACCTTTGAAACATAAAGCAGAGTGGTGATGAAGAGGAACGGGTGCCAGAGCAAGAGCCAGAACGGGAGTATACACCTGCTGGACGCGCTCTAAAGGAAAAATAGTAAGTGCCACAATTCTTTATGCTTTTCTTCTAGTGTAAGTTCTTTGCTACTAATGCAATTGATGAAAGGGATGCCAATGCTAATTCAGTTGATGAAAGAGAAGCTGTGACTGCTCCTCCGCCCCCACCAAATCCTGAGCTGCCGCCCTCTGTATCTGCAATAGCTCAATCAGTGAGACTGTTATATGGGTAAGATAAGCCTACCATTCCTCCTTTTGTGATACCAGGCCCTCCTCCTTCTCGACCTAAGGATGCAAGACTCATTCTTAAAAAGAGAAAGAAGTCAGAGCAAATGTGGCCCATCCAAGCATAAGTCCGGGAGAGAGCAGGCAACTCCCTCCGCGGAATTTCTTAGGTGATGATGCTGCTTCAAGTTCTATCCCTCTGGTCCCTGAGCTTAATGCATTTCCACCATCAGTGGCCACAATGCCAGGTCCTGCTCAGAAGGAGGCTCCACTTAACACATCAACTTCAGCGATGTGTCAACCTTCCTAGGAGAAAATGAATGCGTAACTGTCCCCATCATCTCGAAGTACTTCGGTTGGTTGCGTCGAGCATTGGTCCGGGTCAACAGCTTGCCCTTTTTCTGCCCGCGAAAAGCTTAGATCTCCCTAGAAGTGATGTATCCTCAATGAAACACAGTCTTGACCCTACAGGCAATTCTGAACCAAATCATGCTGGAGGCAAGGAGCAATCACATCCCGTCGATGGGCTTGCAGATCCCCAGAAGTTAGACTAGCCTAAACGTAGGAATTCTTTCAGTAAGACTTGACTCGGTTCTTTTTCGGACTGATCATCTTGATGCAGAGGAAGTCTCGTCTATAGAGACTGTTTCGGGTCATCCCGAGAGTGACACCGATCCGTAAATTCAAGGCAGGGAAGTCACAATCTATGGAAATCACAATTCTTTCATGGGACTGGAAGCGTTAGGGTGCTTTGCAGATGGTGGCATAAATTCTTTTCTTGTAGACTTTGAGCAATGACAGTGGGCAATGAAATCGCAAAGATAGGGACGATTAGACAGATTAGGACACCTCTGTGTAAAGCTTTTGTTATAGAAAATGAGATTATAGTGTTAGTCAATGTACATTCGTCTTACTCAAATGTTGCAGGTGCTATATTAGCATAAAGATGAGTTAGTGCAGGCGTTTAACCAGAGTGAGGTTGCTGAGTGGCTCTGTCCAATACATCACCCTTAGATCAAGTCAACTGGTGCATTTACCTTTCTTTTCTTCTCTTGCCTTGTTCTATCTCCCCAAGCTTTTTGAAGGTTCTTTTGTATGAGACTAAAAGCTTGTATCATATATATTGTATAGTCAAAATATCACAATTTTTCTATGTCAATAAGGGTTCATTTTCTAGTTGTAGTGTTATGAATTTTTTGCATAATGAGTAGTACTAGCAACCATGAAAAGCCATTGTTAAAACTCTGTCAAGCTTTCAAGAGGACAAAGGGGAAACTATATAGTTTACCTGATTTGTGCATCATTTCTTATAGATTCATATTAATCGAAATCGGGACTATGAGACTGCATAGTGTAGAGTTTTATCTCTTCAGGCACAGAAACATACTTGGTGAAATTGAGTTTTACTATGATGACCAATCAAAGGAAGGAATGGGTATGGAGACTACTAATGAGATTTAACCAGCTGAATTGAGAGCTTAAAGGACCAAAGTGAACGGACTTATAACTTATTAAACCAACATCTCATCAGAGTTGAACAATGCTGCGTCTTCTCGCCCACATTATCATGCGAAATCGAAGTAGTGTATTTTGTATGACACTGGTATTCTGTAATCGAGGGCCAAAAAGAACTCTAACACAACATTTCGATGTTTGAATAACAAAGTTCTCAAGATATCTTCCAACAATACAAAGAGTGAGAATTAAGAGCCACCATATTCTTTATAACAAGAATTAAAAATTCAAGATTGTTCTGATTTCCAAAACTAACTGATAGTTAACTAATGTCGATTTTGTTTGTATATCTACACACTCGAAAGCTGCAGAAATTCTTTAATCCTCTTCCTTGGAGGAGTTCCTAATCATCCTCTCGGTGAAACTAGTAGCAAGTGATATATCTGCACAAACATTTGATTATTTATATGCACGCGTTGTTTCAGACGTAAAAGAAATTATAATAGAGAATTTAGTATTACAAGCCTATCATGATTAATATCTTTTTTTCGTTAAAAACTTACTATTCGGCCAAATTCATGTCCTTTCAATGCAGATCTCTTTCTGTCCATCATCTGCAATGCCTACGAGCTTTTCTTCTTATCCATGTTTCTACCACCCCCCTCAATAGTTTCTTTAAGTGTTCCCCGTTCCTTGAGCAGCTTTAGGGCACCCGACAGCCCTTTCCCCACTGCAGCTTCATGAATTGTCTCATCCGGAACAACTTCCTCCTCATCCTCATTAACAGGACCTTCATCATTACCAAATTCTTTAAATTTTGTCCAGCCTTTGGGCTCATCTTTTACTTCATTATCAGATGTTAACGGTGCTTCGTCTTCATCCATGAAGACATCTTCTGTGTCAGGCTTACGAGAAACTAGAACGAGGGGTAATGGCACAATTTCAGTAACTCATTTGATAAGAAAATAACATCACATATCCTTTCAGACACCAAAGACCATATCAAGCAATTGGTGGATATAACACCGATTTGAAGAGGAAGTAATTTCAATTACATGAATGAAATCTCAAAATTGCAATGCAAGCCCAATATGCATGTCCCTCTCCCCTTCTCAGTAGAACCAACAGCATTCTTAGCCAGCATATATCGTGAAAGCTAACTGTGGTTTTAAAACTAAGCAACTCCAATATGGCCAAAACAGTTGAATAAGTCTACCACTCTTCAAGACAGCAATCCCCTCGACCAGCGATTAGGAATTTAGTTCAGAAGTTAAAATGCATCCCAAATAAACAAGCTACTGTGATTGCATGAGCAACAGACTGCAAGTTGTATGCGAAAATTTCGCTTGTTTGCAAGTTGTCCAGGATGTTGTTCCATGAGACGCATCAAGTGCACTGCTTGTTCGCACATACACAGAAGGCAAATTCTAAAATAAGTCACTTACAAACAATCTTTCAGTATGCATACAGTGAAAGAACAAGAAATGTTGCTCATTAACCATCCAAACAATACCAGGATTCTAAACTAAACAGCCAACTTAAACTAGTTTTGACCCAATAAGCAGCAATGCTACCCAAACTAGCAAAAGGCAGTAATATGAAAAATCTGGAGAACAAAATAAGGGTTCCACAGTTCAAAAGAAAATATGATTGCAAATTGTCCAGGCCAACACATAATTAATCGAATGTATACCTTCATCAACCTCGAGGCCTGAAACAAGACCTTCTATTTCTGTCATGACAACCCTACTTTCCTGTGATTCTCCAATCGCGACACTCTGATTTTCTACATTGTGTGTGCTAGGAATACTACTGGCACGAAGAGCTATCGCTTTAGATCCAGAAGCCCCCTCCTCTTCTTGCTTCTTTAGAGCCAATTTCCTAGCTCTCTCTAAAGATTTATAAAGATCTTCATCGTCATCAGCAATGACCATGTTTTTGTCATTCTCCGTCTTAACAGGAAGAGTTTGCTCCGCTCGCAGTAACCTAGATGCCTCCTCTGCTTTAGCATAGGCCAATTGGTAGGCATTCTTTCTCATCTCAGCCTCGATTTTCTCTTGTTCCTCTCTGCTAACCTACCTCCTCCCATCCTTACGTGATCCAAGATCTCCAACACCCAACCCTGCTGAAATTGCTTCCACTTCAAGGGCATCTAAGTCCAACTTCTCTTTCTTCTGTAAGGATTTCTTGTTCTATAGCTTTCTGAATCGAAGCAATTCTTCTTGAGTGTATTAATCGGACGAGGTCTTGGCAGATGAGGGGAGATCTTCATAATGACTATTTGAAGAAACACCATGTAGCCTCCTTCTTAGCTGTATATGAAGTACATGAAACTTTTTTAGAACGACCAAGCAGACCTCATTCCTATTCTAACTAATGCTCAACCACAATATGCAGAAAAACTAGTTACCTCTTCCAATTTCTTTTCAGCTTCATTGGTCAAACGTCCACTTGAGTCAAGAGTTACGCCCCGAAACCATCAAAAGAAGTGGGAACGCAATAGCTAGATATGACACTTGTAATCAGAAAAGAGAAAAAAAAAAACTAACCTCATCTTGAGCCGGATCGTCATATTGTGCAAGTATTTTCTTCTCCGATGCAGGGTCATCACTGAATCTAAAAATGACAGTGCTAATAATAAGTTGAGTGTATGCATATACCAATAGGGATAAGAATATTTGGCTTACTTGTCATCATAGATTCCAATTTTCTTCTTGGCAGCTTTGTAAGCTTCAACCCTTTGTTTCTGCTCTCCAATTTCCACACTCTCAACCATATCAAATTCTAAGGTCAAACCACACAGCTGAGAAAAGATCATTAGTGACAAATTGATGAAGTTCCACATTATTGGTTGATATAGCTAGAAGAATCACAGTACCAGAAAAAGAAGAAACTTCACAGTAGCACAAAAAGAAGAAACTTTGGTCACCGCATCGCCATCTGTCCATGTGAAAACTTCTAAACACATCTGTAATACAGGAAGAGCCAGACCTTTGTGCTTCATAAGGAAACTGTAAATGGATTAGAAGAGTGAAAAGAATCAAATATGAATATACCAATTCACACAAAGAATAGGGAGTACCAAAAAACTGCTCATCATTTAGACCTAACCATAGAGCTTTGTGAGCTTGTTGAGAATGGATGAACAATGGTTGGAGGAGGGTCTCCAGCCAGGTTTCCCACAAGTCTACTGGACAAGATTTAATCAATGGGACTACAACTAAATGAACAAGCTGCCTTATATGCCGGAATTCCATGGATCGGATATTTTCCATCAGTGCTACAGCAACATAATGAATATTCGAACATTTGAAAAATGCATCACCAACTGTAGTTGATAAGCCTAGCACATTATACCTGAAAAATTGAAGCAGTGGTCTGAACCTTGTAAAAGAAAGTTCTCACAGAAGAAAAAAGTAAAGGCAATCTGTTAGAAAACAAAACCAAGCATCCTTAAAGCAATCTATCATGAGTTTCCTGCCTAGAGACCCTTGAGGGATCACTAGTCTTGTGTACAAATTTACATGACTAGGTTTGAAAAGATAGTAGGAAACTAGAGGAAACTTCTTATATACGCCATAGAAAAAGTCAAATTATTGTGAAACTTTTGAACCCGCATTCATTAAGAGATTAAAAAAAAGTAAAATTAAACTAGATGCCTCATTTCGCCAATGCTAATATTTTTTCACCCAACATTATTCTAAACAGAGTACAGTTCAATAGAATAGTACCATTTCAGGACACTTTAGTTTGTGGTTAGTACCATTGGAGAATGCCTCATATCAAATTGTTTTCAACACCCCACCTCAAGTGTTACCAGTAAAATTTTTACATCCTGCTGTAGTCTGTTTAAACCCCAAAAGACTTAGGTCTGACAATCTTTAAGAACAGAAATTTTAGCAAAACAGAAACCTTCTTCTGATGTCCAGGAAACGTTTACAAATTTTTGGTGACCCTATTCTTTTCTTATCGGATCCACATCACGTGCTCCAATCCCCCACTTTTCTCCCTCAACTAGAAGGACGAGAAGGAAATGGGGAACTACTCATCTAGGTTAGTAAATATTCACACTTACCCACTATCTCTGACACCTTTCAACCAGTTCCGAATATCATTTTCATTTGGCTCCATATTTCCTTCCTTTCTCAAGTCAATTTGAGATCCATCTATCGAATTCAATGTGGACTTTGAAGATTTAGGAACCCCCTCTCTAAGAAGGCCGGTCTGCTCCACATTACTTATGGTCATTGCAGCCTTAAGCTCACTAGTAACATACAGAAAACAGGAGGAGACCAAAAGGAGTGTATGGCACGAAGTAACTACATGACAAACACAATGAAGAGCTCAAATTCGTGCAGTGATAGTAAAGGCAGGATATCATGTATTAAACACATCTACAAAAAGAATACTTGCATACTTTTAGAAGGGGAGGGAGCATCCATGACAAATGTGAAGCCATTGGATGCATAAAAGCTGAATTTCCTATGAAGCAACTCTGCAAATTCAAATTTCCTTTTCTGTATCCACTTCTCTTGAGCGCCTTCTCAAAAAATGTAACTGTATGGAAAATTGACCACATAAAGGATGTCTCAATGCACAAGCGAACCAAGCCTAAAGGTTCAGATAAATAATTGTTTTGTCATTCTGCCTGGATCCATTGTTGGCTCAGTGGTTCCAACAACCAAAGCAAAACTTCTTGCTGCTGTTGAATCCTGTAGCAAGTTTGGATTAAGAATTCGAACATTTTTTAGTGTAGAAAAGGAGACAAGTTCAGGAAACCAAACATAAGTGATTACCCAGCAGCATAAGCCATTACAAGAAATGCTTCTCCAAGAATATTATGTTCACCACGCAGAAGACAACCTTCTCTTTGAATATAGGCCATTGTGTCAGCAATCCCCTTTAAAGGAAAGAACAAAGAAAGGAAGTAGAGACAATTAATGTAGAAGAGCTAGAATGAGATACAGATAGGCACTATAGTAGTACTTGACTTTTCAGCCAATGGTAGCTGCAAGTAACCATCCATTTAAGCAGTGTCCTCTTTTACAAAAAAAAAAAAAAAAAGCAATTCGGTTCCAACTTCTTGGAAAAAGATATCCTATTTGGCTAAGTATTTAATCCTCTAAATGCCAGATTTGTACAAGTGGATATTCTCTTAGTCACTCCTCTTCTCCCGACAAAAGCCGAGTAGACATTCAGAGAGACCAATGAAATGAACATTCTTTCTATTGAACCTAGTCAGATGGATAATCATCCACAAGTTCAATCCTTTCATCAAGCATACTCTCTGTAGTTGACATATCACTTTCACCTCCTCCACCCTTTTCAATTCTGTCTTGATCAATTTCCTCAGCTGTTTTGGTTTTCCCTTTGCCAGCTTTCCCCTCAGCTTCTTTTTTTCCCCTCTCTTCTTTTTCTATTCTCATTCGTTCTTTCTCCTCTGCTATCTCTATTTGTTCTTTGTGCTTTATATTTAGAGATGGAAAAAGCAACAAAACAATTGATAGTAACACAAAAACGAACTCATGTAAAAGAAATCTTAAACTAAGCATCATAAAATGCCAAAGCATGGAAGAAGGGTAGTCTAAGCACATGTACAACAACAGAGATAGCAAATAGTGACCATGACACTAAGGCTATTTTGGGAGCACCAAGGGCCGGAATTTGGAGAGAGTATCTAAAAATTCGAATTTTCCCTCTATTTCTCTCTCACAGAAATTTCAAACTTCTCCCGACTTTCCACCTATCCCGTCCATTTTCACTATTTTTCCCAAATATAGCTAATCTTCCAAACATCATAACACTACTACACACTCGTTTAGAGGGATGAAGTAATTTCTTTTAGTGAGGTAAACCAAATGCTTCCCAAATCTTCCATCCATTTACCTACAAGTCTAGGATACATCTGGCACATCAATATCTAATAGTCACAACATCCACACTCATTCAGAAAATGCTTCGTTGTTTGGTAAAACTACCAAACAGTTAGTACTGTAAAATATCTATACAGAAGCTATACTATGATGAGTTCATTATCATCAGAGTGTGAGGCTTTCCAATTCTGTAGACCATAATATGCTGCTATCACTGGATGCAGTATGAACAAAGATGATATATATGTGCAGTAGCCAGCAACTACGTTTTAAGGGCAAACTCAGGTTTAATGAGATCATGACGACTAAATTCAAGTTATTTTGCCAAGATACCACCAAATTAGGAAAAACCAAACCTTTAAGCTGTTCAAACAGCACTTTCAGTACTTTCTCCTCACTTTTCAGTTTTGACAATTCTTCCTTGTCTTTTGCAAGAGCTACTTTAGCCTGTTCCACTTCCTGTTTACATATGGCAACGCCCTCCTGGTACACAGCAATTTTTTGATGCAGCCCGCATTGAAGAACAACTCTCTCGACCAAGAAGATCGGCCCGCATTCAAGCTCGACGAAACCGTGAAGCCGTATCGACATCTTGAGTCCATTCTGGAAGCTTGAAAGACACCTTGGGAGCTCGCATGACGCTTTTACTAGCTTATAGTTTCCATGCTCTTTATTATTTCTCCTAGTTTCAACGCTCTGTCTTTATTTCTCCTAGTTTCAACGCTCTATCTTAATTTCTTTGACGATATAAGCCATCCAATTCCTTGTACAAGACAGACGACTTTTGATAAATGAAAAACTTTGCTTGAAGCAAGTATCGTGAACCTTGTAGAGTTCATCTCCTTGAAAACCTAGAAGAGTTTTCACTCCGTCCTTGAAGAGTCGGAGCTATCGAAATCTGCATCCTTGAAGAGTTGCAGTCATCGATCTAGAAGAATCGGTGCCCCCTCAACTTCCTTGGAGGCCTAGAAGTGCAACCAACGAAGTTTCTATATTTTCCTATTCTGTTCGTGATTTCCAACCCAAATTCGACCATCCTACAGTGCTTATTTCAGAAAACCCAAAACAGAGAAATTGTAGATCCAGAATCCTTTGTTCATTTGGCTTTGGAATCAGGTCGATCCGGTCTGTATCGACAAAGATACGACTGTTCTCCTGAGATCGCGCAGTGCTGAAATTCCTGCTCGTCCTGTTTCCCGTGTGCAAGTCACTCTCCCGATCCTACTGCTTGAGAAAGCCTACCCTTGGCTTGCATCATTTGGTATCAGAGCTTTGGAGGAGAGGACAATGCCTCCAAGACAAGCTAGGCGTCGTGGCGGCAGAACCGTTCCCCTGAATGAATTGCACACACTCGCTGAGAATATGCAACAACAAATTGACGAATTGACGCAAGAAGTTCAGCGTTTGAGGGCTGAAGCAAATAATTCTCCACCCCGTTCCAGGACTGAAGATTCCCATGGTGACTCTTCATCTTCGGAGAGTGTTCAATCTATTCACGGTCGGAGGCATGTTCGACATCGTTTACAACATATTCGTGAGCCGATTGGGAAAAGGAAGTCAAGAAAGATGTTCCAGAATTTACTGGTAATGAGTCTCCGATGAAATTGTTGATTGGCTAACACTTGTGAATGAGGTGTTTGAGCATCGAAATGTTCCGGAGAATCGTCGAGTTGGGATCATTGCTATGCGATTCCGAGGCAAGGCAATTGCTTGGTGGAGACGTGAAAAACAAACTCGCCAAGCCGTTGGCAAAGCACCAATCACTTTGTGGAGAAAGATGGAGGGCAAGATTCAAAAATATTTTCTTCCCAAAGGATATAAGAGAGAGCTCTACCAACGGTACCAAAATCTAAAACAAGGTACGCGAACGGTGGACCAATACACCAATGAATTCAATGAATTGGTGATTCATAACAATATCCAGGATCCGGAGGAGGTGCTTGTGAACAAATACTTGAACGGTCTTCAATTTTACATTCAAGACGCCTTGGAAGTCCTCGACATTTGGGACTTAGGAGATGCACACCAACGAGCACTCAAAATGGAGCGCTCTCATTCTCGGAGACAGCAATCAACTACCATGGCAAGTCGAGCCACTAAGAGCACCACTAGCACTGCTAAAGTTGCTGAGGCTACAACGCAATCTGCTAGTAAGTCTTCTACTCAGCCCCATGTTTCGAAGCAACCTGCTACATCCGATATACGTTGCTATTCTTGTGGGGAGTTGGGTCATCGTGCTAGCAATTGTCGAATCAATAAGAATCAACCAGCCGGTCAAGCCTTCTTGGTGGATAATGATTTTGATGAGAATGCTGAGGATCCACTTGAAGAGGAGTTGAACAATGATGAAGAAGCTGCGGATGATGAACAAATAGTGCATGCTGACACTGGCGAACTTCTTATGGTGAGGAAAATTTTTCTTACTCCTCGAGATGACACTGGAGATAGGTGGCTGCATACTAATATTTTCCATTCTGCTTGCACAATCATGGGAAAGGTGTGTCAATTAATTATTGACTCTGGTTGTTGTGAGAATATAATTTCTGAAGTAGCGGCAAACAAGCTAAAGTTGGAATTAAAAACGCACCCTACGCCTTATAAAATGTCGTGGTTGAAGAAAGGCGCTAAGGTAACTGTTTTGAAACGATGCCTTGTTAATTTGTCCATTGGTTCTGTTTATAATGACAAGATATGGTGTGATGTTCTGCCGATGGATGCTAGTCACATTATTCTTGGTCGACCATGGCAATTCGATAGGAGGACTACGCATGACGGTTATTGAAATACATATTCTTTTGAATTTGGAGGCAAGAAAATTACGTTGGCACCTAGTAGGGAACCTTTGAAAACTCCTGTAGTTGAGAATTCCTTCTCCCCTACGTTGCTTACAATGAAGGATATGAAGGATGCTTTGAAAGGAGTTCGTATCTTGTATATTTTGCTCAATAAAACAGGTGAGAAGCATGAAGTTGCCTCTGTCGTACCTCATCAAGTTCAACCTCTTTTGGAAGAGTTCAAGGATGTCTTCCTGATGGACTTACCCCATGGTCTCCCTCCTATGAGAGATATTCAGCATCAAATCGACTTGATGCCCGAAGCCTCTTTGCCAAATCTCGTCATTACCGAATGAGTCCGACCGAACATGAGGAATTGCATCGACAAGTTATGGAGCTATTGAATAAGGGTCTTCTAAGGGAGAGCCTCAGTCCGTGTGCCGTTCCAGCTCTTTTAGTGCCTAAGAAAAATGGTACTTGGAGGATGTGTGTTGACAGTAGAGCGATCAACAAGATCGCCATCAAGTATCAATTTCCTATTCCTCGCCTTGATGATCTCTTAGATCAACTTTCTGGTGCAAATATATTCTCGAAGCTGGATTTGAAGAGTGGATATCATCAAATTAGAATCAAACCCAGAGATGAATGGAAGACAACATTCAAAACGAAAGATGGGCTATATGAGTGGCTAGTCATGCCATTCGGATTGTTGAATGCACCATCGACATTCATGAGGTTTATGACTCAGTTGTTGAAGCCTTTTCTGGGAAGGTTTGTTGTTGTTTATTTTGATGATATCTTCATTTTTAGCAAGTCTACTGATGAACACTTGTAGCATCTTCAAGAAGTATTATGTGTATTGAGGCAGGAACAATTGTATGCAGCTCTCGACAAGTGCTATTTTATGGTACCACAAATCCTTTTCTTGGGGTTTCATATTTCGAAGAATGGCATTTCGATGGATGATTCTAAGATCAAGGTGATTCGAGAATGGCCAACTCCAACAAATGTGCATGAAGTGCGAAGTTTTCATGGCCTCGCTTCGTTCTATCGACGATTTATTGCGCATTTTAGCACCATTGCGGCCCCACTCACTTCTTGCATGAAGAAGGGAGTTTTCGAATGGACGAATGCAGCTCAGAAAAGTTTTGAACAGCTTAAAGAAAAATTGAGCATAGCCCCGGTACTTGCATTGCCTAATTTTGATCTTGTTTTTGAAGTGCATTGTGATGCATCGTGCGGCATAGGAGGAGTTCTAAGTCAAGGAGGTCGACCCATCGCCTTCTTTAGTGAAAAACTGAATGGTGCCAAACTTCGTTACAGCACCTATGATCTGGAATTCTACGCATTATTTCGCACACTTGAGTATTGGCGGCCATATCTTATTCATCGAGAATTTATTTTATATACCGATCATGAAGCTCAAGTATATTTCTGGACAGCAAAAGCTTAACTCCGGGCGTGCAAAATGGGCTGAATACATCCGGGAGTTCACTTTCATTATTAAGCATAAGGCTGGAGCTCGAGAATCGGGTTGCCGATGCCCTTAGTCGAAAGAAGAGTTTGCTCTCTACAATGCATTCTACTGTTCTTGGATTTGATTCTTTTCAGGAGTTATATCAAGAAGACCCCTACTTTTCCAAGATCATTCCCGATGCACATAAAAAGAAGCTTGCTAATTTTATTGTATGTGATGGTTTTCTTTTCAAAGGAAACCGTTTATGTGTGCCGGACTGTTCTCTTCGGCAAAGGGTGATCGATGAAGTTCACCGTGAAGGACATTTTGGACGCGACAAAACTGTACAACTCGTCTCAGCCAAATATTTTTGGCCTCATTTGAAACGTGATGTACATCGACATGTGATGAAGTGTCGACGTTGCCAAATTGGTAAGGGACAAGCTACAAATGCTGGCCTTTATTTGCCCTTGCCGATTCCACATGCCCCATGGGAGGATATCTCTATGGACTTTGTCCTTGGACTACCACGCACAAACAGAGGTATGGATTCGATCTTTGTTGTTGTCGATCGATTTTCCAAAATGGCACATTTTATTCCATGTCGAAAAACTATGGATGCTTCGCGTATTGCCGACTTATTTTTCAAAGAAGTCTATAAGTTGCATGGCATTCCGAAGACCATTACTTCGGATCGGGATACAAAATTTCTTAGTCATTTTTGGCGACAACTGTGGAAGAATGTCGGTACTAAACTGCAATATAGTACTTGTGTTTCATCCCCAAACGGATGGACAACCGAGGTCGTCAATCGAACATTGGGAAATCTATTAAGGACTTTGATCGATAATAATCCCCGTTCTTGGGAGACGTGGTTGTCACTTGGAGAATTTGCATATAATTGTGCTGAGAACCGTAGCACTTGGATATAGTCCATTTATGATCGTATATGGTCGACAACCGAACACTGCTCTCGATCTTGCACCAATTCCTTTTGCTGAGAAGTCGAGCAGCAAAGTCGACGATATTGTTTCTCAAATGAAGACAATTCATGAAGATGTGCGCCAAAGACTAGAGAGCAAAACTGAATCCTATAAAACGGACATCGACAAGCGGCGACGTGAAGTTATCTTTGAACCTGGAGATTTTGTTTGGGCTTATCTACCACCGGAACGGCATCCCGTTGGAACTTATAACAAGCTTAGTGATCGAAAGCTTGGACCTCTCGAAGTTCTTGAGCGCATTAATCCTAATGCGTATAGATTAAATCTTCCTTCTCATATGAAGATTCACGAAGTCTTCAACGTTCGACATTTAACACCTTATGTGGGCGATTCTTCTGATGATGATGTTGAGAATTCGAGGACGAATTCTTTTAAAGATGGGGAGGATGATGCAGCCCGCATTGAAGAACAACTCTCTCAACCAAGAAGATCGGCCCGCATTCAAGCTCAACGAAACCGTGAAGCCGTATCGACATCTTGAGTCCATTCCGGAAGCTTGAAAGACACCTTGGGAGCTCGCATGACGCTTTTACTAGCTTATAGTTTCCATGCTCTTTATTATTTCTCCTAGTTTCAACGCTCTGTCTTTATTTCTCCTAGTTTCAAAGCTCTGTCTTAATTTCTTTGACGATATAAGCCATCCAATTCCTTGTACAAGACAGATGACTTTTGATAAATGAAAAACTTTGCTTGAAGCAAGTATCGTGAACCTTGTAGAGTTCATCTCCTTGAAAACCTAGAAGAGTTTTCACTCCGTCCTGAAGAGTCGGAGCTATCGAAATCTGCATCCTTGAAGAGTTGCAGTCATCGATCTAGAAGAATCGGTGCCCCCTCAACTTCCTTGGAGGCCTAGAAGTGCAACCAACGAAGTTTCTATCTTTTCCTATTCTGTTCGTGATTTCCAACCCAAATTCGACCATCCTACAATGCTTATTTCAGAAAACCCAAAACAGAGAAATGTAGATCCAGAAGCCTTTGTTCATTTGGCTTTGGAATCAGGTTGATCCGATCTGTATCAACAAAGATACAACTGTTCTCCTGAGATCGCGCAGTGCTGAAATTCCTGTTCGTCCTGTTTCCCGTGTGCAAGTCACTCTCCCGATCCTACTGCTTGAGAAAGCCTACCCTTGGCTTGCATCATTTTTTTTCTTCAGCTCATCTCGTGCTGCTTTTCCAACTTCCCGACATGTATTCAGGCACTTCACTTTATCACCGTATTCGTCACTCCCATCACAGCAGTCTGAGTATCATGGAGCAGGCAAAGAACATATGTTAGGAGGAAACATTAAGAGGAGGCAAAACAAGAATGACCACCAGTTAGTTAACCTTTGTCCAGCGGATGCTAAAATCAGTGTTACAAGAACCAGAACGATCTAGTAATTCTGTCAACCTATTGAGGTCAGATGATGTCAGCATATAAATCTTTTATAGGACCTTAGCATTTAGTAATTGTCCAATTGACAAAAATCCTAAACAATGAAAAGGGAAAATTAATCTAAGCATTAATTAGTATCTTATCACAATATTATGATGTTACTTAATCCACACATTCATCATCCATTTTACTAACAATTGATCACTCTGCAGATCCCTGCATATGACGATAAGCACGTAGATTTCATTCAAAAATGCACCTTTTGTTTTCTCTCCAACCTTTCCCCCTTCCTGCAATTTTTCTTGTATTCTCAGAAACACTGTTCATTGACAAGCGTTAAGGAAAAGATCAATCCGAACTAAACCAGTTCTCCATCTCACCTAGTTTTGACCACTTTCTTTTCACTGGATTGAACCAGACCAAGCATGCAAACTGTTCTCAATTGAAGAAGCCACTCTTGTCTAGCTTTTGAAACAATCCTTAAGATGTAAAGCTGAAAAAAAAGTTTCCATTCATTTCCCATATGCATATATCTCACAATCAATGTCCTTGTCCTCAACTATGCCAGTTTATGGAAGTTGGCCAGACCATCCCATATAAACTGAATACACTTCTTTGCTCTTCAAAAGCATTTATATCAAATAAAGCAATCCGCAGTTTTGCTGATCTATGATGCAAAATCGATTATTCATGACAATTATCAAGGAAAATATTAAGTCCTCATAATATACCCACCAAGTTCGTAATACCTGGTGAAATTGCTTAAGGTAACAATTTGTCTGCTTCGTTTAGCAAGAAAGAAAACTGGGAGTTCTTCATATGCATCTCATCAAATGAACAAGATAGCCATCAATGAAAAGAAGGGCGACAGTGATTCATGAATTTACTTCTATCTCCTCCCAGTTTTGCCCCAGGGTGGTCTATGGCCCAAAAAGAAATATTTATTTTACTATTTCCATTATTTATCCTATTCATAATCTCTGTCTTTATTTCCCTTCCGCTGCATAAACTCATCCATCTAAACACAATGCAAGACGTGAGAACAACCAATAAATTCAAGGACAACAACAAACTAATTACTAAAGAAAATGGCTCAAAAAGGACCTGGCTCATCTGTCCCATCTGGACAGTCGTAGAAATCGTCATTGACCTGGGCTCTGGTGAATTTCTTAGACCCATCCTTACACTTGATCCTGTTCGATGAACTGTAATATTTCACATGTGGGTATCACGCAAACTGTCATCAGTCACCCAACCACAGCCTCAAAAAGTCAAAACCCCTCACCCCACCCCACCCCACCCCACCCACTACAGCGAGCTCTGTCCAATAAAAAACACTTTACAAACGAGGCACCCAAAAGAAAGCGACGGGCTCGAACCTTCAGGAGATATCCCAAGAAACGGATCTTTGGGCGGCGAAGTCGAGGACGACAGGCGGAGAGAACCGTTGGACAGCAGGACCAATGCGATGACGGAGATGAAAATGGTTGGCGAGTTCATGTCCGGAGGAAGCGTTAGAAAAGAGCTGGAACCCAGAAGTAAATTCTTCGATGTGCCGGTGCCGGTGCCGGTGCTCGACCGTGATCTTGGAGGTTCACCGGTCGCGGCGAAACCCCAAAACTTAGCACCGCCGCCAGTATAGCCTCACAAACCTCTTTTGCTTCAAAATCATTGGCTACGTACTCAAGCCCGAAATCGGGACCGAATAAGGAGTAGAAGACAAAGAAGCTCGAGAGGCCAGTCGACGGCTGGCGATTTCTGGAGCCACGGCTGGAAAGTCGATGACGGTGACGAGGACAGAGGCGAGGAGGGAAGTGCTTAGGTTGAGTGAGAGGGCTCAAGAAATAGCGCGCTCCGTTGAAAAAAGAGAGAAAATGCAGCAGGCCTCTCCTTCTTCGCCTCGCCGTCGACCCTGCCCAAGTCCGCCAACCGAGCGGGCCAGCGTTAGGGACAGCGCCCGGCGGGGAGCCTGGTGCCGCTCGGGAACGAGACCGAGATGCCAGAGGCAGATGACCAGCGAGGCTTTTGGGCAGGCGAAGGAGGTCGGATGCGCGGAGAAGGAAACGTAGGAAGGCTCTGAGCGTTCTTTTTTCTTTTACGAGGAGAGAGAACCCGCCCATTCAAGTGAGGAGAGAAATATTTTGAGCGGGAGCTAACCGTCCTTTCTTCTGCAGTGGAGCAGAGCGGAGCCGAGCCAGCCTAGAAAGGGGGTCCCGCTCGGGACAGGTGTCAGTATCTGAGTGATATGTGCGCATCATGATGTGGCACGCACGTACCATTGAATATTTTCTCGTGACGGTGTGCGTTTTCGCTTGGTGAGTATGATCTAGGGTGTTGCTGGCTGTTTCATCGGTTCAATCGTGCTGCATTCGAGAGAAAAGTGTTTGTTTTTTCTTGGGATGCTTTCTCTTGAATGACGATTTTGCAATTGCACTTCATTATTGATTAAATTCTATTGAAGCATATTTGATTCTTATGCTCCATTGATAAGACTCATGTCCGGAATCGTTATAAAATCTGTCCCTTCTTGATAAAATCGAAAAACGAATTTCGATGAAAAATATTTCATTGCTGATTTAATTTCAACGAAATAATAATATATTGTACTTTGGTACGTCAATTATATATTGTCAAGTACATAAAATTAAAATTTAAGACAATTTATAGTATAATAATGTAAAAACACATTAAAAAAGCAAGAGAAAAAGAGTTCGAAAAAAGATAATGGAAAGTGGGAGCAGGTGAATGCGAGGGTAGCATTAGAAACAAGTTTTCCTTGTATTTGACAAGCTGTCGACCACCAATTTTAATCTATTAAGGTATTGACTAGTGCATGATAGGTAAGAGTAACAATATCAATAATAAAAATATATAACAACAAGCTCTTTGTTTCAGGGATTGCCTCTAAAATTAAAACATAGGACACTAAAAATTGCAGGGAGAATTATAAAAAAAGTCATAAACCTATTGCAATTATGCCAATTCAATCCTAAATTTTTTTGGCCAATTTAGTCCTAAACCTTTTACAATTGTGCCAATTCAGTCCATCCGGCCAAAATTGGCCGGCCAGCATTGACGTGGACGTCGGCCGACCGGCGAACGATTTTTTAATATTTTTTTTTTGAATTTTTTTCTTTCTTTTCTTTTTTTTCCCACCTTCTTCTTCCTCGGCCGGCCGAGGCGAGGGCCGGCGAGGTCGGCCTCGCGGCCACCGGCGAGGCCGCCGTTGCCTAGCCAAGGCGAGGCTCGGCTTCGCCCGGCCATGGCGAGGTCGAGCCTCGCCGGTGGCCGGCGAGGCCGCCGTCGTTGGGCGAGGCTCGCCCGCCGCCACCGGCGAACGCAAGCCTTACCCGGCGATGGCGAGGCCGTTGTCACCGGATCCGGCGAGGCTCGACCTCGCCATGGTCGAGCGACGAAGGCCGAGCCGTTGCCGGGTGAGGCTCGATCTCGCCATGGCTAGGCGACGAAGGCCGAGCGTCGCTAGGCGAGGCTTGCCTTCGCTAGTGGCCGGCGGGGGCGAGCCTCACTAGTGGCCGGCGAGGTCAACCTCGCCGCCCTCGCCCTCGGCGCCGCCGACGCCGACCAAAGGAAGAAGAAAGTGGAAAAACAAAATTAAAATAAAAAATAAAAAATCGAAAAATTTTTTTTTTTTAAAAATTTAAAAAATTGTTCGCCGGTAGGCCAATTTTGGCCGGATGGACTGAATTGGCACAATTGTAAAAGTTTTAGGACTAAATTGGCTAAAAAACAAAGTTTAGGACCGAATTGACACAATTGCAATAGGTTTAGGACTTTTTTGGTAATTTTCCCAAAAATTGTCATTCTCGCTTGTAAGCAATACCTTTAGGTTGCGTTTGGCAGTCAGGATAAAATTCGGGATAGGATATGATTTATCATATCCTACGTTTGGTGCTCGCTCAGGACAGGATAAAGTCAGATATAAGGAGGATATAGACAGGATAAAATTATCCCATGGGGAGGTGGGATAAAAGTGAATAGGATTTTTAATGTCCATAATAGAAAAGTCATTTTTCTTGAATAATAAACTTATTAAATTAACCACCCGTGGTGGTGGCATAGTGGTTGAGCGCTGGTTCCTTTCACGCGAGGTCCAGAGTTCGCATCGCTGTATCGTCAAGCGACTTACCCGGTAGGCAAGGGTGATGGTGACTCTACCTGTCCCCGGGGTTTACCCCGGTTACCCTTGTAGGGGGCGTGCGTGGGTGCCGTGCGCGGGTTCCCTGTGTCAACAAAAAAAAAAAAAAAAAAAAAACTTATTAAATTAACAAAATTGAAATTATATTTCAATATAGATAACATTTGAATTCTAATTTAAATAATTAAAAAAATATTTTTAATTAATCTTATTTTAATTTATATATTCAACTTTAATTCTATCTTATAATAAACATTCAATCTATAAATTAAATATTTATATTTATTATATATTTTAGATATTTTTGTATTTTAGGTATGTTAGTAAAGTTTACTATTTGATAAAATTTTATTAAAGAATGATGAAATGGGAAAAAAGAAATAATAATGAAAATAATATAAAAAAGAGGAAAAATAAAATAAAAAATAAACAAAAATAAATTAAAGAATAGTGTTACGAGAGATTTTCACCATCTCCGTTTATGGTTCATTTATAATGATATGCCATTTATATAAAAAAGAATTTATTATATATATATATATATATATATATACGTGATATAATGTGAACATATTCGACTTTAAAACTGCGATTCACCAAACAATTGATGGAATATAAAAAAATCCCAAGATTTCATATCCTATCCTATGCAGTCCTGTTCCGATTAGAAATCCAAACGACCAAACGTAGTCTTATTGCACTATCTATTCATTTTGCTTCCAATTAAGATTTGTACTTGCCCCATTCAATACTATGAGTTTGTTCAGCATAAAAGAATTGTTCTAATGAGCTTTAATGTTGTCAAACAATGTATTTGAATTTAGGAAAGAATTGTACTATCTTTTCTTTCCCTTTTGAATTTTCTTGCTTATCTACATCCACATTTTTATTCTGGTAGACTCCGAATGTTTCCTCATTGCCTAACTAATCCCCATTTATCTTCTCTTCCAGTAGATTTTCAATGTTGATTATGTCTTAACAAATCCTAACGTGTCATCTTTTGGAAGAGTTTAAACATTGATTAGTTCCTTAACTCTGAGTCTTCCATGTCGAACCACAATATAATATGCACGTATCAAATGCCCACGCCGTCCTAAGTTAAGAAATTAATGTCCGGATAGTAACGATAGGAAGAGAGAGAGAGAGTCCATAATTTCATGTTGCAATAAGATATAAATTACAATGCATATCCGTTTATGTCATGCGGTATTCCTGCAACCTCATCGATGGATATAAGATAATTTGGCTGTCTCTCTCCCTCTCTGTGGATTTGTCGGGTTTCGTTTCGCCGTCAACTGCTGATGTCTCACTATATAAATTACTGATAGATTATCGCAACTCCGAAAAAGTCATCAGATGTTGCTTTTTTTGAAAGATTCTTGGCATGGTCAGCGAACACGCCGAAAAAGTCAAAGACAGATGCTGTACGCGGCCGGTGATCGCGTGGGCCGGGGGCCCACCAAGAGAGAGCGGCGTATATTCGGGGCCCACCCGGGGAAGGTTCTTCTTCCCCCCACCCTTTATCCCTTTTTAACTTTTTAGAAGTGAGAATCGGTCGGCGGGGCTTGCTTTTGGGGGAAGGGTGGCTTGTATCCAGGATTCACGGCGTTCCTACGAATCTTTCAAAAAAAAAATATCCCGACCTCAAAAGTTTCAGCTTGCTTGACGAGGACGGATGTTTCGGGTTTAGATCCCGTGGATTCCGGGCTCTAAATGACCGGCCTTATTTGCTCGTATAAATCTTAACTCTTGAGGCTTACACCCGCCGCCACCTTATGAGTAGAGCCTTGTCCGATGCACGTGAACAGGACGATTTACATGTATCGGTAGAGATTAATCGATCAAACATCTGGAATAGATAATTCTAATCTACCATGTGTCGCCTAGGTCAATCCTCAATACTTAATGTGTCATCTAAGTAATGTATTGAGAATTATACCTTATTTGTACGAACCAAAGATTATGAGCTGGAGACTTGGTTACGCTAGATTACTCTAATACTCTTTTGGTACATTTTCTCTTTTATTTTCAAAAATGAAAAAAACCATATTTCATGCAACTTATATTGATTTTTACATACTTTTAACATGTAGGTGACCATGTAAGCGCGTAACCATTATTTAACACTCAATAACGCAAACTAGTAAATAAATTATAAGCGTGGGGAGGAAATATTTATTTTAAAGCAACGAAAACATTTACAATATTAGCTCAGAATTCATATCATAAATCCTAGATATCATGTTTAATTAACAAATAGTCGCTTAATTTTTTGAGGTTTTCATATATTTAAATGAAACCTAGAAACTGCAAATGCAACATGCAACTTAAAATGCAAACTATATGTCATGCGACATTTATTAAATGAACTAATCTAACAACGGGTAAAAGTTAATGCAACTATACAATATGTCACATGCTTTAATTTAAATGATTCCTAAACATGAAACTACTAAATGACATGCGTCTGATGAGCTAATTCAACGCGACATTGCACATGATATTTTTTTTGTGTTTTTTCATGAAAATACGAAATTAGAAAATAACTAAAATAAAATACCTAGTTCTAGATATTACCTAATTCAGTTTAAGGATTAAACTAGGTCGAATCCATATTTAAATTGGAATGTTATCTCAACTAGATAATCCCTAACCAGAATGCAACCTACCAAGAAAGAGCTATCTAAACTTTTTTTAATTAATTTTAAAATAATATTATATAGAATCAAATTAAACATGCAATTTATCCAAATATGCAATATTACCAATTAAAATCTATATCTTTTTGTGATTTTCTTTTTAAATAAAAATACAAATAAAATCAAGCAACGGATAACATCCACCACCCAAGATATAATCCAGATCCATCTAATTTTGGAAATAAATAAAATTAATGAAACATATCTCGGATCCGAGATCGGATTGGGCAATTTTTCATGCGATCACCGGTCGTACTTCATGCATGAAATTAGACTGTTGATTATTACACATTGTGAAGTTAAAAAAATTTCCTAAGTCATGGGGATTCAAAAGATTTTTTTTTTTTGGGATAACCAAACATTCAAATAAGATTGCAATTTTACGAATTAGGCAACGAGATATATGAAAATCGAATTAATCGTCTTACCTAATTCACGATGGACAATAGATCATGCGAATCACGATGAGGACGACCGGCGATCGGCGACGCTCATAGAACGGGAGGAGACCAAACAAGGCGTGGCTGTGCATAGAACGGGAGGATACCAAACGAGGCGCGACTCGACATCGGCAGAGGATCCTCCCCAGAGGAAAAAAGAGGAGGCGGAGGATCCCCTTCACCCCCGAAGAGCCATGGCGGAAGCAATCATCTTGAGAGTAGCTAAACTTGTGGATGATTTCCCAGAAGCTGGACAATTATGGGGCGCTGGCCGCGAATTGTCCAAGCTGAAGAAAACCTTTTCCTTCCTCCGAAGTATAGTGCCCGATGCGGAAAAGCGGATCCTCGGAGGAGTTAAGGGAATCACACCATGGCTTGGCAATCTCAAAGATGCTTTCTATGATGCGGAGGACTTACTCGAAGAGTGGAACCCGGGAGTCATGCAATTACGAGAATCGCCGAGCAAAGATGAGAAGTTGAACCAGGTAATTCCCTCCTCCTCCTCGCCTCCGAGAAAACCTGATTTAGGGCTGGAGATGAGCGCCCGTGCGAAGGAAATCAAGTATAGAATAGAAGGCATCGCTGCTTATGGGAGGTATTTGCGCTTGCGAGAGTGCGCAGAGGATGTGCGGGTAGAGGGAAGAGAGCGGTTGGACTCCTTTGTGTACGATGAGGAGATTATAGGGAGAGAGGATGCTAAAAGCGCAATTATGAACTTCTTGTTAGACTCCGACACCGATGAACAAATTTCTTTCCTTTCAATATGGGGTGACAGTGGGATTGGAAAGACTGCTCTTGCTCGATGTCTATACGAAGATGACATGGTCAAGAAGCATTTTGATTTAAGGATTTGGGTTGACGACTTCTGTAATCTCGAAGGGGAATTGCGAAAGATCAGAGGAAGAGAGACAACAGAGAGAGAAGATGACGTGTTGCGGTTGCAAAGATATCTCCTAGTTATTGAAGATCTAAGGCATGAGGATGCTCGACGATGGTGGAGCTTGAAAAGTTTATTGATTGGAGGTGCCCGAGGAAGCAAGATTCTGATAACCACATGCTATGAGTACATTGCGGAAGCTATGAGTACATCCCCATCTTATCGTCTTGAGGCCCTTCGAACAGAGTCGTCTGTTGATTTATTGATGAAAATGGCTTGCCAGGAAGAAAAAGAGATTAGAAATCCAATTAAGGTAGATGTCGGGAGGCGGATAGTCAAAATGTGTGATGGAATCCCTTTGGCAATACGAATGATTGGAAGTCTATTATTCTCCAAGAAAACTGAAGAGGAGTGGTTACATTTAGAGCGAGAGATATCAGAATATTCTCTAAGTTCGATTAGTTTGTCTTTAATAATGGAGCTTAGTTATGGTCATCTCCCATCCCAGCTAAAACAGTGCTTTGCCTTCTGTTCGTTGTTTCCCAGAGACTGGGTGATTGATAAACAAAAGTTGATGAGTCTCTGGATGGCAGCAGGATTTATCCAGCCCATAGACAACGTAGATCAGGATATAGAAGATATTGCTCATGACTATTTCATGGATCTACTCAGGAGGAATTTCTTTCAAGACTGCACTAAAGATGAACTTGGAAATGTGATCTCTTGTAAGATGCATCTTTTAGTACATGACCTAGCATGCCATGTAGCTGGAACTGAGTATAAAAAAATTTATCATTCACTGCAAGACATTGACAGAAGAACTCGTCATGCATCATGGAATTCAACTTTACATTTATCAGAGGTAGATCCATATATACACAGAGCATATTGTCTGAGGACATTCATCAAAACTAGTCAAAGAAAAGGCTTGGGCTGTGAAACTCAAATGGGTGAAAAAACTCTTCACGAATTAATTTCTAGTTTCAAGTTCTTATGTGCCTTGGATTTGCATGACAGTGGTATTGAGAAGTTGTCGAGTTCTATTTGTGAGTTGAAGCACCTGACATTTCTAGATCTCTCTGAAAATGAAGGAATCATAAGGCTTCCTGATTCTGTGACAAGATTGGAAACCTTGCAAGTACTTAAACTCAATATGTGTTGCAACCTAAAAGAATTGCCAAGGGACATAAGAAAATTGGTCAACCTCAGGCTACTGGAGATTAGCAACTGTAATGCCCTATCTTATATGCCACATGGGATGGGCGATTTGACTCTTTTGCGCACGCTAACCGATTTCATTTTGCCCGAGGATGATTCTTGCCCAAAGAATTACAGTGGGCTAGGGGAGTTGAACAGGTTAAACAATTTGAGAGGAAGCCTCAGAATTGAAGTTAAGGGTGAAATAAAATATGCAGTAGCAGAATCAAATGCTGCCAACTTGAAGGAGAAGAATTCCTTAGTTTCACTAGTATTAGTGTTTGCCGGAAAAGAAAGTGATGAAGTTTTACTTACGGAGCTGCAGCCAAGCTTAAATCTTCGAAGCTTAGAAATAAGATGCTATGGGGGCAAAAGGTTTCCAAGCTGGATGTCTTGCATGCCCAAATTAGTTCAGCTACGTTTGTTTGATTGTGCAAGATGCAAAAGTCTCCCATCACTTGGTGAGCTCGCTAGCCTAAAGCATTTGGAAATTGGTGAGCTACCTATAGCGGAGTACACAGAAAGTGATATTCATACCCTCTCATCACTTCCTAATCTGTCTACATTAAGGATATGCGAGAGTCCTAATTTGGAGCGGATTCCACCACTTGTGCATCTCAAGGAGTTGAAACCTCCTAGTTTCCCTTTGGAGCCGTTGCAGATTTTAGTTGCCACTACTGAACTTGTAATAGATATTGATGATCAAACAGTTGCTTTGTCTGAATTTGAAGTCCTGCAATGAACTCAACATGTTGCCTGCCGAACTGGGTGGCTTGGAAGCTTTGAAAGAGCTCCTCATTGATGAGACTTCTGTGCGTGATATTCCCTTGGGAGGTGATTCAAAGAAACTTGAAACTCTTTCTGCCTCCAATTGCTTATCATTGGGTCTCCTGCCCCATTCATTTGAACGCCTGACATCACTTTCAGATTTCTCAATAGATAATTCAAACATTACCGAACTCCCTGATGGAGCTGGAGAGCTGGTGAAACTCCGACGCTTGTCCTTGTTGAATTGTCATTGGATACGAGAACTTCCAGAGTCCATTGGCCAATTGGGAAGGTCTTTAGAGGAGCTCGATATTTCAGGAACGGGCGTTTCAGAATTGCCAGATTCCTTTGGAAATTTGCGAAGTCTGAAAGTGTTAAAGATAAACTATTGCTTCATAAGCGAATTTCCTAGTTCTATTTGGCATCTACGTAGCCTTGAAGAAATGCATGCCTCCTCGTGTACGAATTTAGAAGGGGAGATTCCTGGAGATATTGTGGAGACTAATTAATCTGAGAATCTTGAAGTTGCGATATTCTCCTATTTCCAGCCTACTTCCTGAAATCAAGTTTCTTTCTAAGCTGGAGACTCTTGATCTACTTCACTGCGACATGCTTCATGAGTTGCCAGCACTTCCGTCTGGTTTGTTTATTGTGCATTTGAGTCCAAAGCTAAAGGAAAAGGTGTCTAACCTTTGGTGGATCGTCGTTTCATCATTGTGTAACTTGGATGACAAGGTCACTGGAACGTGTCTTTGTTCTACTTAGCCTGGGCTATGCTCAATTAATTATCCGGATGATTGTTCTTGTTTCCTTTCAAAATATCTGAGCTTCCTCTGATATTTGCATGCTCGTTTTTGTAATATTAGTCTACAGCCGACTTGTCGACAACGCACAACGGGCTCTCCTTAGATTGTCATAATTTGGATTATTTTGGGTGTCAACAATATGGATTTACCTCCTCTATCTTCGTTCAAGTTTAATGTTCTATCATGAATATATATCCTAATTTGATTGAACAATTAGGCTTGTTGAAAAGAACTCTAAGTACTGAAAATTTATATAGAATGTTGCAATTGACTCAAAATTTTCACTGTTTCCAATCGCCACATCAGAAAAATATTTAGAAATTAAAAAGAAAATATAAACTAAATTAGATTAAAAAATGAAAAAGCTAAAAGCTAAAAAACACAAAGTACAAAAAAAAAAAAAAAAAAAAAAAAAAACCTCAGTGAGGCCCTCACTGGCTAGTGAGTGCTGTCACCCATTGCCATAAATGGTTAGTGGAGGTTGCTTGGGCCTTGCTGACCCGGGGCGAAGTCTTGGTAGTCCTTGACGAGGGCTTGGTGACCTAGATTTGGGGAGGACGCGACCCTTGCCCCAATTTTGAGCGAGGCCCTCGCTTGGGTGGTGTCCATATGCAAGACTTGTTATCTCACTTTTTTATTTGGTTTTTAAATTTTTTCCTTTTAATTAATTTAATTTAATTTAAGTAAAATCGAAAATGGAAAAAAAAAAAAAAAAAAGGTGAGTTAGGAGAGAAAAAACAATAAAAAATGCCACATCAATATTTTTCGTTAACCTGAGTAAATAGAATTAATTGAAAGACTTGATTAAATTAATTGGATAAGTTTTAAGATTTAATTATAATTTTTAAAAATTTTCAGATTTAATTATATTTTCGTAATAAATTTTAAGATTTTCAGTATAACACTGCAATATGATAGCTTTTTAAATGCTGTAGTAATAATTTCCCTTCCGAATCCATTTTGAATGATGACAAATTCCATATCACCACATTTTTATCCTGTCAAAAACCTGCATCCTCCATCAGACCACTCTTAGCATAAAAATTTAAAATAATAATATGTCATCCAGTTCTTCCTGCCAAAACCGAAATCGCAGCATGCCCTCTCAACCTATATTTGTCGATCATGGAAGGATAGGACTCTCATAATGCGATCGCTTCCTCGTTCATCCCATTCTGAACATAAAAGTTCCAAGCGACCGCAAGTATAGAATCAAACACCTTCCGCGCGTCCTCCAAAAGGAGGGGGGAAGAGAGGGGAAACAGGTCTTGAATCTTCACTTGCGGCAAGCGAAGACTAAAAGAGAATCGAAGACAATATTCAGAGTTGTGAACTCGAACGGCTTCAACCAAGCTCGATCATCTTGATCTCCATTCGAGCCAGAGTTTCTGTGTACGCTAATGGATGCTCAAGTTTCCAGTGGCCGCTCAACGTCGGCCAACGGTACTGCTGAAGAGTTGCGCGTCTGTAACTACCAAGTCTTCCTCAGTTTCAGAGGACCAGATGTCCGCGATAACTTCATCGATTGCTTCTACGACCACCTCATAGGCTCCGGGATTGTGGCATTTAGAGACCGCGAAGAGATCAATCCCGGTGAAAGGATCAACACCAAGATCCTGGAAGCCATCAAGCGTTCCGACATCTGCATCCCTGTCTTTTCCAAGGACTTCGCTTCCAGCGCAGCTTGCCTGATGGAAGTTGCCCAGATGGTGGAGTCGGAGAAACCCATTCTTCCCATTTTCTACGGCGTCAAGCCTTGCGTTGTTCAATACTGGCAGGGGACGTATGGAACGGCCTTCATCAAGCACGAGGGACGCAGGGATGCCGAGACAATCACAAAGTGGAAGAATGCTCTGGCAAATATTGCTGGGATTTTGGGATTTGAATTGGAGGATGTGGACATGGGGTAAGTCTGACGGCTTGATTAGTCTTGCTTTTACTTGTCTAGCCTTCGGAATGAAAAGATCGGAGAATTGGCTAGTGTATTAACATGCTCACCACGCTCCTTCTAGATCAATTAACTTCTTGGGATTTTTCTTTTCTTTAATAGCAATGCATTTTCATATCTCGTCTTGTCTTCTCTCTAATGTTGCGGTAACCAGCACGTCCGTCTTCTATCTATAAAAAAATAATAAAAAATAAAAACTCTGTTTTTCATTTTGTAGGTGTCACGAATTTCTAAAGAATGTCGTTTCCCAACTTAGACAACTGTTAAGAACGGATGAGCAACGCCTGCCTAAAGATTTAGTTGGAATAAACAGAGATGTGAGAGATATGATGAAAAAACTTGGTGTCGAATGGACAAATTGTTGAAGGACAGAAGAAGATGGGGAAATGCGTGGTTGCAATATGTGGTTTACCAGGGGTTGGCAAAACCACTGTCGCAAAGGTGGTATACAACAAAATCAGTCGCCTCTTTGATGGTTGCAGTTTTCTTGAAAATGTTCGAGATGATATTGAACAGTATGGAGTGGTATCTCTGCAGAAGAAGTTAATTCAAGACCTCAATAGAAGAGACCCTCCAGATGTGAAAACGTCGAATGACGGTACCACATTGATAGAAAGACTATTCCGAACACGAAGAGTTCTCGTTGTCTTCGATGATGTGGACCACTTCAACCAAATTAAACCATTGGCTGAGGCGCTAACTTGGTTTGGTCTGGGAAGCCGGATCATCCTAACAATTAGAAACAGAAATGTCATAGAAGGTTACGAGCATGGAGAAATCAAGGAACTTTACCTATGAATGATGGTCGTGCTCTTGAACTCTTCTATAAGCATGCTTCTCAACTGAATTTTCCCCTAGAAAACTATGGTTCTCTGCCAAAAAACATCGTTTCTGCCATCGGAAATCTTCCTCTTTCTATTGAAATTGTGTTGTCGTATTTGTGTAGGAAGAGCAAGAAGAGCGAAGCAATATGGAGAGAGACCTTGCAAATATTAGAAACAAAACCGGGAAAAGAAGTAAAAGATTTGTTGATACAAAGCTATGATCTTTTGGAGGAAAAGACAAAACAAATTTTCCTAGATATAGCATGTTTCTTTGTAGGGGTTCAAAAGACAATCCCCTTTTGCATGTGGGAGGTTTGTGAAGGTTGCCCAAATAGAGGTGTTGATGAACTTCAGAATGTGTCCTTTCTAAAAGTTGGAGAAGAAAATGAGTTTTGGATGCACAACCAATTAAAAATGCTGGGAAGAGAAATTATCAAGAACGAAAATATTAAAAGCCCTGGGAGCGCAGCGAGCTATGGGATTACGAAGATGTCCAAATAATATTAAGCGAAACCGAGGTAAAATCACACCTTTGCGATTTCTCAGTATTCTTGTTAAGTTTTATCTGGATATAATGATTATGTTATTGTTTCATTGCAAACATCTTTATGCTAGTTTCACACTTCCATTTGTTAACCGAATTGGCAGGGAACCAAAAAGGTTGAGGCTCTTTGTGTAACCCCCAATTACAACCAAGATAAACCAGAATTCGACCGTTTTCATTGTGAAAAATTTCATCCTCTATCGAATCTGAGGTTTCTAGAATTGGACTATGCCGATATTGAAGGAAATCTTAAGAATCTTCTTCCGAAACTAGTATGGCTGGATTGGCGTGGATGCAATGAGATAACTAAGTTGTTTACATTTAATATGCAAAAATTGGTAATTCTCGGTTTATGTTCAAGCCCAATCCGAATGAATTTAAGAGACCGGAAAAGATTGATGCAAGGCATGTGTGTGCTTGTTTTATTTTTTTTGTGACCAAAATTTACCCTACACTTTACCCTAGGACATTGTTGTTGAAATAGTAACTAAAAATATGAATCATGTTGTTTTGGCAGGAGGCTAAGAGATTGAAAATTTTGAACTTGAAAGGTCGTTTATGGATCATAGCATCTCTGGAATTCCCTACCTCAAAGTCTTTGAAACACTTGATCTGGAAGGTTGTCGATTATTATTACCAACAATTCATGAATCCATATCTAGCTTAGAGAATTTAGTTATCTTAAACATTAAAAATTGCAGATATGTTAAAGATTTGCCACAAGCACTGCTTTCCTTGAAAGCATTGAATGAGCTTCTCATTGATGGAACTAGAATTGAAAGTGTTCATTTCATGGAAGGCTCTCTGCCAGCCCTTGAAATTCTCAGTACTTGCGAATGTGAACTTTTGAAAGAAGTCACTGATTCCATTGGATTGTTAAAGAATCTTCAGAAGCTTACTTTAAGAAGTTGCAAACAGCTAAGAGGGCTTCCACATTCCATAGGAGAGCTTGTTCAGCTAAAAGAAATGGATCTGTCCTACACGTCAATTAAAAAATGACATTCTTCATTCAAGGATTTGAAAAATCTTGAAGTTCTAAAGATAGTTCGTGCTTCCATTAAAGATTTGCGTAAAATCTTTGACAAACATACAAGAAATTTTCGTGCATTTTAATCTCAAGATTTTCAAAGAAGACAATCCTGTAATGTCACAATCTCAAGGCCAGAATCATGCAGAGGGTGAAATCCAACTCTTCAAGCTTCTCAAGAATTTTTACGGCTTCAGGAAATTCTTTAATGGAAGTACGAACCATCTTTAGAACTTCAAGATTTTTCAAATCCTTGAATGAAGAAGGTCATTTTTTAATTAACGTGTAGGACAAATCCATTTCTTTTAGTTGAACAAGCTCTCCTATGGAATGTGGAAGTCCTCTTAGCTATTTGCAACTTCTTAAAGTAAGCTTCTGAAGATTCTTTAATAATCCAATGGAATCAGTGACTTCTTTCAAAAGTTTACATTCGCAAGCACTGAGAATTTCAAGGGCTGGTAGAGAGCCTTCCATGAAATGAAGACTTTCAATTCTAGTTACATCAATGAGAAGTTTCTTCAATGCTTTCAAGGAATACAGTGCTTGTAGCAAATCTTTAACATATCTGCAATTCTTAATGTTTAAGATAACTAAATTCTCTAAGCTAGATATGGATTCATGAATTGGTAATAATATTAATCGACAACCTTCCAAGATCAAGTGTTTCAAAGACATTGAGGTAGGGAATTCCAGAGATTCTATGATTCATAAACAATTTCAAAACTTTCAATCTCTTAGCCTCCTACCAAAATAACACAATTCGTATTTTTAGTTACTACTTCAACAACAATGTTGAAGGGTAAAGTGCAGGGTACATTTGATCATAAAAAAAAAAATAAAACAAGCACACACATGCCTTACCTACATCAATCTTTTCTAGTCTCTTAAATTCATTCGGCTTGAATATAAACTGAGAATTACCAATTTTTGCATATTAAATGCAAATAACTTAGATATCTCATTGCATCTATGCTAATCCAGCCATACTAGCTTCGAAAGAAGATTCTTAGGATTTCCTTCGATATCGGCATAGTCTAATTCTAGAAACCTCATATTCGATAGAGGATGAAATTTTTCACAATGGAAACAATCGAATTCTGGTTCATCTTGGTTGTAATTGGGCGTTACACAAAGAGTTAACCTTTTTGGTTCCTTGCCAATTCGGTTAACAAGGGGAAGTGTGAAACTAGCACAAAGATGTCTGCAATGAAACAATAACATAATCATAGCAAGAATACTGAGAAATCTCAGTGTGATTTTACCTCGCTTTTGATTAATGTTATTTGGATATCTTCGTAATCCCACAGCCTGCTGCGCTCCCCAGGGCTTTTTTTTTTTTTACCCTAGAACCCCGTAAGCCGACAGCTGGCGAGATAAACCAGGGGTGACGCTAGCGCAGGACCCACCACCACGGCGTCACACTTAAGACCCCAAAGGGCGTACGCTGGGTTTCAAGCCCTTCCATCCTAGGCAGACTTCACGAAGGCTCTTATCCAGCACAGCCACCACGGGCGGTGGTCACTCCCCAGGGCTTTTAATATTTTCGTTCTTGACAATTTCTCTTCCCAGCATTTTTAATTGGTTGTGCATCTAAAACTTATTTTCTTCCCCAACTTTTAGAAAGGACAAATTCTGAAGTTCATCAACACCCACATGTGGGAAACTTCCACAAACCTCCCACATGCAAAAGGGGATTGTCTTTTCGACCCCTACATGTCACGACCTATCCTCAGGAGGAGGGAATAAGTTTAGGGATATTGCCTAAAGGACGAGCCTAAGGCCCATAATTAAGCACGGGCTCTCCCAAGCCCATATCTCACGCGACATTTGGGTGTTCTAAAGAATTTCACAATAAGGAGTCGCCACTAGCTTATTGGGGTCGGCTAGAAACCAAATGAAGCGTGGAAGTGCACCTCACTTCCTACGCAACCAGAGAATATAGGTTCGGGGACTTGATTACACTAATTAACCAATTAGTGCCATTTCGGTACCTAATCTTGTTCATTTTAAAGAAAGATGTTTTTGTCAGGCAACTTGGATTGATTTTATACATCTACTAACATGTGAGGTGATCATACGGGTGCACAATCATTAACATAACAATTAGCAACCAAAGAACGCGATTAAATAAAGTACATGGGAGAGCAAATATTTAACATTAAGGAAAAGATAAATGCTAATATTAACTGGACTAAAGGAATTAAAACAACACAAGCATGCAAACAAGAGTAATTGTCTTTGAAGACCATTGAAGCCCTAAGGTAGAGCCCCAAGGGCTTACTCACTTTTTTAGTACACTTTAGAGTTAAGAAACTTCCAATTTTTAAGAAAATAGCTAGGAAAGTTTGTACTTAAAATTGTTCAAATGAAATTCTGAATTTTCTGACATTTTTTTTTTTTTTTATTCTTTTTTTATTTTTATATTTAATATTATTATATCCGAGAAAATGGATTCGGATCGGGCCATTGACCCGACCCAAACCCAAATTCGACCCTATCGGATTGAAAAAGAAAATAAGATTTCTAATTAATTTTTAGCTTTTAAATAATTTCTTTTTTTGACTTCTTCTATGATTTGTCTTTTTCCCTGCACTATCTTCTCATCCGCGCCGCCTTAACCGAACGTCTTCCCCCCACATCTTTTCCACCTTTCTATTCTTTTTTCATTTCATTTCACTACCCCTTTTATTTCTTTATTTCTTGTTTTTCTTTTGAGCTTTTCTTTAGGTCGTCTTCTCTGCATGCTTCCTTCTCCGCCCGAAGCTTCCATTAAACACCCGAAGCTCCCTCTGCCATTTCATATTTTTCTTTTATTATTTTTCATTTTGCTTTTTTGTATTTTCTTTTTCTTTTTCCCTTCTCTCTTTTTGTCCTTTTCCCTATTTCGGCTTTTCTACTGCATCTTCTCCTTCCTAAAGCCAACGCCAACTCTACAACTTCCTCGCCGAAGCTCCTTCCCACCGGATCTCACCCGCACACTAACGACACGGCCCTAAACAATCGGCGACCCTTCCATCGCCCGTCTACCGGTAGTCGCTACCCCACGGAAAGATGAACAGGCGCAAAAGAATAACAACAAGACAAATGGAACGCGGACACTAATGAACATCCGAACTCCCTAGATATTAAGGAATCACAATCAACCTACGTCTACACCTCTTCAGAATGGAACAAAATGGGCGCTGCTCTCCCAGGCTTGTCTTAGGGGCATTTTAACAAACAAATGGTGAACACCAATGGGAAATAGGGTATTCATCGGTTCAAGGACCCTAACTCAGACCTAAACCCAAACGATAGTCAAGAAATGTTCGGATTCAGCCGTAACAACAAGAAAACCTAAATGAAACCATGCTCAATGATCCATAAAGGATTCCTTTTACGCAAGACAGGAGCATGCTCATTCCAAATGATCCGAAAATCACGACCTAATCCACGTTAACTTAGTTCAAGCGTTTTATCAAACACGTGGTAAGCACTGACTCGGGATAAGGTTATTAACTCCTTTTTTGGACCCGCTCGAGTCTAGACCCAGAGAAATCATCGAGAAACATCCAAAATCGACCACATCAACTTACTTAAACTCAGCGTACGTATGGACTAATAAAAGGAACAAGACTTGGCTTCCGGTTAGACCAAAACAAGGTGGAGCAGCAAGGGTTCATGCAAACAAGCATCTCATCACGAAGTTCCCTATCCAACTCGAAGACGGCAGGAAGCGGGCCAACTCGTGACAAATCGAGCCATAGTTTGCCGCCTTGGTATCTTCGAGCCGGGATCCTCGGGCAAGGGAGGTTTGAACCAAGTAAAGAAACTCACCAGCGACGCGGAGATTCGGGAGCGAAAGATCGTATGCTAGAGGGTATTGGCCAGAGGTCGTCGAAGAGGGTTCGAGCGTGGCCGATCTGCTAGAAAACTCCTTCTCGCTCTCAAGTTTCACTCTCTCCCTCCAGGTCGCTCTCTGTCTCTCCGAAAACTCCCCTCTCGCTCAAGCTCTCTCTCCGGTTTTCCTCTGGTTCGCACCCCCCACGGTTTTCCTTGTTCTATTCCCTTTTCCCTTCTTTCTGCTCCAGCCGTGCCGTCTGCTTTGTGCTCTGCTCCTCCTGCTCGCGTGCTTCGCTTGAACCAGCTGGTGCGCGAGGTCCCCCTGCGATGCTGGCTGGCAGTGCCGGCCTGACCCCGACCACCCACTCCTGGTCGGATCTCCGCCCCAGTCTCTGTTCTCCCTGCCCTCTGTCGCTGTGCTTCTGCTTTTTTTTGCTTTCTGCAGAATGCGTGAAGGACGAAGAGGGAGAAGGCTGGCGTGGCCTGGGCCGCGCAGGGGAAAGAGACTCGGGCGGCGGGCCGGGCCAATGCCGGATCCGGCCCGACCCGACCTCTAGGCGTTTTTTTTTTGTGTTTTTGTTGTTTTTTTTTAGCGACTAATTCCTAATTTTGTATGCGATTAAGTTTTAAGTAAAATGGCGAAATTTAGGTGTCAACACTCACATTACTCACATTGGTAGCTTATGTATAACTAGCGTCAGCATTCCTTGCAAGTTATCTTATTCAATGAATCGCAAACGAGACGGAGAGGGTGGCACTCGGTGTGGAGAGGGTGGTGGTTTATCTTTAGGGCGGGTCGGCGCATGCCTTGTGCAGGAAGATACCGTACTCCTGGCACCCGCATTCCTCCTCCGGGATTCCTTCTTGCAATCTATGCAAAGAGGATGTCAATGCTTTCGGCTTTCGTGAGAAAGGACATGAGCGGATGTTCACGCGAGAATCGTCAGAGTGCCGGATTATCGCCGGCCCCAGCCTTGGCTTCGCGCAACTTTGGACCATAACATACCCCAACCCACAAAGTCAGCATTGCGATGTCGGCGTCCACCTCAAAGTCGCAAGGATCGCATCGGAAAAGGACTGGCGTGTGCCCATGGTCACCCTGTTCACCCACTTGGAGGTCGAGGAGGTGGTCGGCATGACGTGGGTGTCGGATCTGAGGAGGCAATTCAGCGCAGAATTTGTGAAGATAAAACCGACACTGTTCGCAGCCATAGACGGAAATCGGTCCGCTGATGTCATTCCGGCACAGACCACATGAAAGGGCGCGACGGCAGTGTTCGCTCAACTTTCGCCGATACAGGAGATGAGAATGCGAGGGATGAAGAAGGCTACTCATGGCTGTGCTTTATCAACAATATCGTTTTGAACTAGCGTTTCTATATAAGCATTGTCGATAGACTTCGAACGTTGATTTTTCCGAAATCTTACTAATCCTTGTTTATCTTCTCTTCTGGCAGATGTCTAATCTTGACTACGTCCTAAGTAATCCTAGTTTGTCCCACTTTGAACGTTGTCTAAAATGCCCAACTGTCTCTCGGTAGAATTTTTAGAATCATGGCCATGTAAATATACCTCGCTTGAAATTACAGAAACAACTATTGGCTCTTTGCGTGACCTTATATTCTTATGAAATTAAAGAAATCCATTTAATTTAAAGTTTCATAATAACATATACTACTAACAAATATTATGATTCGAGCACAACATTATTTTATCGTGCATAAATTGCTCTAGTATTTAGCTCATTGAATTGAAAGATTAAGATAAGATTACCTATAAGAAACGAAAAGATGCATCCACTTTTTAAACGTAATTACCTATAATTTATGGAGCATTGTTTCCTTTTTCCAAAAGAAAAGAATTTTCCACACAACCTTTAAAATATTATAATCTATTTCAAAATGTAAATTCTAGAAGATATGTACGAGAAGTCATTTTGATGGACATTTAAATAAAAAGGAAAAAGTTGAACAAGCCATTAATATTGCAACGATATAATGTAATAAATTATCACCGATTAGTGAGACTTAATTAGAGATAGAAAAGATTAATTTGGTGATATGGTATTTTAATTTAACATTAAATTCTACATTTTTGGTCGAAACATTAAATTCTACTTTAGCATGCAATAAAATAGATCATTTTTTTTTGTGGTATTAGAGGCTTGATTGGTTATGTTTGTTTCGCAAAAAATGAATAACTTGGAAAATATTTTAATAAATTTGACTGCTTGTATCCTTTGAAAAAATCAATCAATAAAAATGCATTTATTATTGAAAACAATTTATCTTTAAATATTAAAGTTGAAAATATTTTTCATTTATTTGTTTTTGCAGGTAAAATAAATTATCATTTTTTGTAAAGTATTTTTTAAATTATTATTTCTTTCGGAAAAACAAATGAACCATTAAATTCTAATATAAGTAGATCATACTTTATGATCTAATAGGATAGAGTTTAAATCTTTAGATGGAAAAGAAAGAAAATCGTCTGGTTTAGATGTGATGCTATAGTTCGTAAGCCAATCGGCTATAAATGCCTCCGTCTTTTACTTGCATGTAGTCAAGGCCATACCATAGTGCCCAAAGTTTTTTACTTATTTTTTCCCGGAAAGTGCCTAAAGTTCGGTTTTAACAAAAGTAGAAATTCCCTCAAATAGATTATTTAAATTTACTTTCAATATATATTTTGTTTTAGCCATTCCTGAACCTAAACTGGAGAAGGAAACGATTTCATGCTTCCAAGCTTTTTGAATTTTTGGATTTTAATTTAATTCTACAAATATGTGGAGTGACAAACTAATAAGAGAAAAAGACAAAAATGCTTCCCAAATTTTGGTCCAATATGTAATGTGGTTCGTAAATATTAATTTATTCAACATGGTTTATAAAGTATCTATAAATGCTTTTTCAATAAATAAAAAAATTATCTATAAACGTTCAATCTACTTCTCAAATTATATGAAAATGTTTAATATCATCTTTCCATTAATTCAAATTAATGAAAATTGTTGATGTGATTTCCAATTCGTTAAATTAGGACAGCGGACCAAAAAAAAAGTTACATATGAATTATTCACGCAAAATATTCATGTCAAATAAAATTATAATAATCAATGTCAACAAATATTTTTTTCCTCGTCTAAAAGAGATAGATGGACATATTGACTTATTATTTTTGAAATTCTAATTCAACATATAAAAATTCACGTCATTAAAACAATATTGATTTGTCGTTTAAGTAATACGTTGAATAAATTAAAAGTTTATTGACAATATTCTCTATTAATAAATACAAATGATTGAAAATATGCAATTTCTTTTTTTCGATTCTTAACGTGGCTAAGCGACTTCATCGATACCCAGACACAGAGAGAGTCTCCGCAGTCCGAAGAACATGGAAACGATGCGGCCCGTCTAAATTCGGCGCCGGTCCCACAGCCAATAAGATTCGAGCTACGGACCATTTTCGAAGCTCTATTCCCCGGCCCCTATACAAGCCTCGCTGCTCCCCCACCCCTCTCCCTCGTTTAGCAACCCTAGCTTCAAGCTTCAAGCTTGTGCCTTCTTCGATTGCCTCCTTCCATTCTTCTCCTTCAAGCGTCCTTCTCCGTCGACACAACCCTTAAGAGAGAGAGAGAGAGAGAGAGAGAGAGAGAGAGAGACCGCATAATGGCCGGTTAAGGTGAGGTCCGGCCATTGGAATCAACCTCGGGACGACCTACTCCTGCGTCGGGGTGTGGCAGCATGACCGCGTCGAGATCATCGCTAACGACCAGGGGAACCGGACGATGCCGTTGTACGTGGGGTTCACCGACACCGAGCGCCTCATCGGTGACGCCACCAAGAACCAGGTCGCGATGAACCCAATGAACACCGTATTCAGTGAGATCCGATTTCTGGGTCCTGGTTTTATGTATTGTTGATGGTTCAGTAGATTGTTTTTGTTGGATCAAGGCTTCATTCAAAGACGGGCTGATCTATGGTTTTTTACAGCCTTTACTTTGACTTAGTGCGTGTTGTTTTCCTCGTAGATCACGATGTTATGGCGCGTGTGCTTGTGTTTAGGAGCGCTCGTTGCAGTTTTCTTCGTGATCTGCTGTAAATCTGAGTAGTCGCTGTCTGTCTGTATGTATGTATGTATGTATGTATCTATATATATATATATATATATTTTTTCCAGATTTGGCTTGTCTATGGTCCTCCTGGATAGGCACTTGTTTTTTTTTTCATAAATATTTTAGTGTTGCTCGCCAGTTGACTTTTATGTTTGGTGGTCAGCTTATTAGGTTCTTGTACTCTTATCGTGCTGGCGAATCGCTATTTGTTACTGGATGTCCTTTAAAATTGGTCTTTTCGTATTTCGAGGTCTAGGCTCGAAGTTGCAAGCAAGCGTGTTGTACTCGCCTGATGTATAACTGAGAGTAACGTACGGTGGAGGAAGAATAGTTGCAACTACTCATGCTTTATGTGCATGTTCCCTATGGACTGTCTGTCATCTGTAATTCAACGATTTTGTCTGGCGGTGATATTGGAGTTTACTGTTTCAAAACCCATCAATTTCTTAAGAGGGTGATCGGTTCGACATTTTGTACGTAAGAAAGAATTGACTTGGTATGCTTCCGGTGCATTGGTGCTTCGATCAACTTTAATATATAGTGTTAGGTCTCGACGTTTCTTTCTTTTTCTTTTTGGGCAAAAATATGGGTTGGTGCGGTGAAAATATTAGTTTCAAAGTTATAGTTAGCTTTTAGACAGCTTGGTTCCATAGGTGGGGATAATCTTTGTTGAATGGAATACCGCTATACGGTTTTTGTTGCTTGGGTGATTTACACTTGCCTTTCCATTACAGATGCCAAGAGATTGATTGGCCGGAGATTCAGTGACGCATCTGTACAGAGTGATATTAAATTGTGGCCATTCAAGGTCATTCCTGGGCCTGGTGACAAGCCCATGATTGTGGTCAACTACAAGGGTGAGGAGGAACAGTTTGCTGCTGAGGAGATCTCTTCCATGGTCCTCATGAAGATGCGTGAGATTGCTGAGGCTTATCTTGGATCTGCCGTGAAGAATGCTGTGGTCACTGTCCCAGCGGACTTCAATGACTCTCAGCGTCAGGCCACCAAGGATGCTGGTGTCATCGCAGGCCTAAATGTGATGCGTATCATTAATGAGCCTACAGCAGCTGCAATTGCTTATAGTCTTGACAAGAAAGCAACCAGTGTTGGCGAGAAGAATGTCTTCATCTTTGACCTCGGTGGTGGTACGTTCAATGTCTCTCTTCTCAAGGCCACCGCTGGTGATACCCACCTTGGTGGAGGGGACTTTGACAACAGAATGGTCAACCATTTTGTCCAAGAGTTCAAGAGGAAGCACAAGAAGGACATTAATGGCAACCCCCGAGCCCTCAGGAGGTTGAGGACATCTTGCGTAAGCGCCAAGAGGACACTCTCATCCATGGCCCAGACCACCATTGAAATCGATTCCTTGTATGAGGGTGTTGATTTCTACTCAACCATCACCCGTGCCAGATTTGGGGAGCTCAACATGGACCTTTTTGGGAAGTGTTTGAGGGATGCCAAGATGGATAAGATGTCCATGATGTTGTCCTTGTTGGAGGTTCAACTAGGATACCTAAGGTTCAGCAGCTTCTGCAGGATTTCTTCAATGGCAAGGAACTTTGCAAGAGCATTAACCCAGATGAGGGCGTTGCCTATGGTGCTGCTGTTCAAGCTGCCATCTTAAGTGGTGAGGGAAATGAGAAAGTACAGGATCTCTTGCTGTTGGATGTCACCCCACTCTCCCTTGGTGTCGAGACTGCCGGTGGTGTCATGACTGTGTTGATCCTAAGGAACACCACCATCCCCGCGAAGAAGGAGCAAGTTTTCTCTACCTACTCAGACAACCAGCCCGGTGTGCTCATCCAGGTCTATGAAGATGAGAGAACGAGGACCAGTGACAACAACTTGTTGGGTAAATTTGAGCTCTCAGGCATTTCCCCGGCTCCTAGGGGCGTCCCTCAAATTACTGTGTGCTTTGACATTGACGCCAATGGTATCTTGAACGTGTCTGCTGAGGACAAGACCACTGGTCAAAAGAACAAGATCACCATTACCAATGACAAGGGAAGGCTATCCAAGGAGGAGATCGAGAAGATGGTTCAAGAGGCAGAGAAGTACAAGTCCGAGGACGAAGAGCACAAGAAGAAGGTTGAGGCTAAGAACGCCTTGGAGAATTACGCCTACAACATGAGGAACACCATTAAGGACGAAAAGATCGGCGCCAAGCTTCTGCCTGCTGATAAGAAGATTGACGATGCCACCAAGCAGGCCATCCAATGGTTGGACGGCAACCAGAAGGAGTTGGAGAGCATCTGCAACCCCATCACCGCCAAGATGTACCAAGGTGCTGGTGCCGACATGGGTGCAGGAATGGACGATGATGGTCCTGCTGCTGGATGGTCCTGCTCGTGGTGGAAGCGGAGCTGGTCCTAAGACTGAGAAGGTCGACTAATTGTTCTCCATGGCTATCTTTATCTACTGTTTTTTTCCCCGCCCTATTTCTGTTTATGTCCACGATTTGCAAGCTTACTCCCATTTTGGCTTTGGGTCTTTTTAAGCGTTTGTTCCCAAAGCGCACGTGGTCCTATGTTACTTCTCTGCGTGTTAAAATTTTCATCTTCATCCTGGATCTTTTGTGCGATCGTTGGCGCCGCCATTCTCTAATCTTTGGGTGTAGTTGCGCAAAGTTTCGATTCACTATCTCCTAACGGGTCTTCTATAGAGACACATGCCTCAAGTCTTGTGTCACCTTCCTCTAAATCAAGCCAAGTTACTGAAATTAAGGCTAAATGGGGCCAGTCCGTAAGATGATGTACCGAGGAGAACGAGCATAGTGGATAAGTAATACAGGCTGTGATTAACTAAAAAAACCCGTTACAGTTAAGCTTAGCGGACCAGAGAAAACCATAATTGAGTAATGGAGAAGATAAGAGAGGCGAAGACACAAGATCGAACCTTAACTCAACTCGGTTTTATCATCCTTTTAGATGAAAATGCCAGAACCAATCACAGATCTTGGCATTTGATGGTGAAGGAGGAGTGAGCATAGAGGATCGTCCAAATCGGGAATTGCCTAGATTAGACTAGATTGTGCTGGCCGATTTTGGGCGATTCTAAAGGCGTTGGTTTAGTTCCCGAGTCCAGGATAGGAACCACAACGGACCAATCATATATATATATGATTTTTTTTTTAATTTCTTAAAGAATAGCATATGATTTAAGCTTTAAGGACCTAATGTCCTAAATCAATAGAAGACCCTAATCTCTGCTTCTCCAGTAACTAGTCTCCTCCCATCCACGCGACTTGCCTCTCACGCCTTGCACTCTTTTCCTCTCTTGCTTGCAGCCTGAGTCAGTGAGTCGCATCCGGCGTCCCTCTTGCAGTTCGTGTGGTGTTTGTCCGACGCTCATGCTCTTGTTCTGCTTCGTAAGTATCCTTCATCTCTCCTTCGAAACCTCTCTTCAGTCATGGAAACTTGGAAAGGCCTCAAATGTCTTTGTATTTTGTCTATTGTTATATTGTTCTGCTTTTGATTCTTCCTCTGTATCAGCATCAATTCGAAATTAAATCAGTTGGTGAATCCTTTGATTGTAATTTAGGAGTGGGATTTCGTTTTGTTCCATGAAAAAACCTATTTACTTCCTTTCTATTATCTTGCCTTTTCGTTTTTCACTTTGATTTCAGTAGTTTCTCCTCATAAAATTGTATTTGAAACTAAATTTTTGTGAGACTTGGACAAACACATTCATCAAACTTGTAAAACTGTGCTTGTTTGAGTGGATTTCTAATAGCTATCCTAGTTTACATAAGGAATCCTTCTCACAGCTTGTAGAAAAGCTTAATTTGATGGGTGTTCCAATTTGATGGCTCCAATCAATATTTTGCTTGATTCAAGTGATTCATTTAAACGTTAATGAAAGTGGACAAATCCAGTGATGCTATGAATCCGGTAATGGACTTACTAGAATATAAAGGTGAAGAAGACTTTGAAGAGGCGTCCAACACAACTAAGGTATCTAATACTTGTCCTTTTGATAAATGAAAATCAATAGTTTGGCTTCATTTTTGTAAAGCAAAAGGTGAGAAAGGGTAAATTGAGGTGTTTTGCATTTATTGTGGGGTCAAGTACATGTGCTATGTTGATAATGGTACTTCTACTATGTTGAAGTACTTAAAAAAGTGTAACAAGTATCCTTGCAATATAGAAAAGAACTAAAATTTGTTTGCCACATGCAAAGTGATGTGATTTAAATGACAATGGGGCAATACTAGTACTGGTAGTTCTAATATCTTATTTACATGGAAATTTGATCAAGATCACTATAGGCAAATGCTTGTTCGGATAATCATAATAGATGAATAACTTTTTTTTGATGGTTGAGCTGTTGGATTCCATGATTTTATTAATCATTTGCAACATTTCTACAATCACATCCCACGATCTAAAGTGACTAGAGAAGTTGTATCTTTATGGAAAAAAAAAAAAAACAAGTTTGAAGATTTACTTTTTGCAAGCTCAAGTTTAGGGTTGCCCTCATGATTGTTACACGGAGTTCTATTCAAAACTTGAACTATTTATGTCTCCTTATACATTTTATTGATAACAATTGGAAATTACATAAAGGAATCATCAATTTTGTGGTGACAAGGGCAAGGAGATTGAGAAAATGGTTCAGAATTGTATTGGAGAAAACATCTTCGAGTGATTTTGATGGTGTCCAAACTATCCTTAATATATTACTTACTATGTTGTTTGTAGATATTTGGACCAAAGGACCATGCAACATCCATGGTGTGACCCATTGGAAAGAAATTTGCAAATGTTCTATTATTACAAACAACACTAGTCAACCAAAAAGATCAGGTACTAATGATGTTTATATCGAAGTAGTAAAAATCAGGTTACTGGTGATATAACAATCAAGTATATAAGTTGATGTTCGTTGAGTCGGCTAAAGAGCCGTTGAAAAATCTAGATTTGTACAATGGCATAATTGGAATAAAGCATGCAGCAAAGTAGCTAGAGTGTTTGACAAGTTAATTAGAGACTATAGTGAGAAGACAATAGCAGTTGCTATTTTTGTTTAGTCTATAAAAATTTCTAGGAAAGAAGCTGTATGGGCAGTACATTCCTAGATAGCAACTCAACGGAAAACTCTCCAACAATCTTCTACCTTTCTAAACCAAACTCAACGAATAGATTGAAGAAGAGCATAAAATAAAAGGCTTTGAAGAACCAAGAGAGAGTACGCCACACAAAAGATCGAGTAGGTTACATACTATTGTTCTCTGTTGAAAGCTCTCTATCTCACTGTTTTGTTTGTCGTGCTGTTTAGCAATTGTGCTACGGATTAAATGTACAAGTGTAAGAGCAACATGATAGTGTAATCTATCACATGAAGGATCAGTGCTAGCCGATTATAACATTCCAAGCAGATTGTTAGTGGAATCTAGCCCGTTTTGAGGCTACTAGTCTGAAGAGTGGACATAGGCTTGAGGACAAAACCGAACCACTATAACTCTCTCAATCCACTATTATTCATTTACTTACATACATTGGAATACAGTTGGAGAGCATTTGCTTAAACATTAGATCGAGGTAATCTTAATTTAATAATTAGTTAATTTATGCAAAAGATCATCAAAGTTTGAAAACAACTTATTTAACCCCCCTCTAGGTTGTATTGTTAGTCTCAACAATTGATATGAAAGCTCTGTTGCTCATTATTTGAAGTGTATTTCTTCCGAGTACAAAGATCACTTATTATGGCTAACCTTAACAGCTTCTTTACTACTGATACTCAAGCTTTCAACAAATCGCCACACTTCCATGGAAGCAACTACGGCTATTAGAAGTAAAGAATGAAATCTTACATTGAAGTCGCAGATCTAGACATGTGGGATGTAGTTACAAACGGTCCAGAAATACTAGCTCATGTTCGACAAGAAGGCCAGTAAGCAATAGCCGTCAACACTACAGAAGAATCTCAAAAAAGAGCCACTCTTAATGCTAAAGCAAAACACTTCCTGTATTGTGCATTACCACCTTTTGAATTTAATAGAATCTTTTCTTGTGATACAGTAAAGGAAATCTGGGATTGCATTATGCTAACATTTGAATGAACAAAAAGAGTTAAAGAAACTAAGTAGAACATCTTGCTCAGGAGCTACGAGCTATTCAAGATGAAGTCTGATGAAACAGTAACTCAAATGTTCACACAATTCACTGAAATAGTGAATGGACTTGCTCTTCAAGGAAAAATCTACATAGATACTGAGAAAGTAAATAAATTGCTGCGAGCTCTTCCCATGGAATGAAGTACTGTCAAGACCTCATTATAGGAAACCATGAGGATCAACCAATCACCATGGATGAATTTACAGGAACATTCATGTCCTATGAAGTTGAGCTTTAAAATGAAGAAAGTAACTCTAAAGGTAAGAAAGTCATTGCATTTAAAACTAACCATGATGATACAGGTAGAGAAATGTCCTCTGATGATGACGAAAGTGATGAAGACATAGCATTGCCAACAAAGAAGTTCAAAAGCTTCATGAGGAGAGGAAACTACAAAGGAAAAAGATTATCTAAGCACGTTGACAAGAAGAAACCTTACAAGAACAAGGAAGAATCCAAAGGTAAGGACATCTTGTGCTATGAATGCAGAAGTTTGGACACATAAAATTAGAATGTCCATCCATTAAGAAGAAGAAAGGGAAATTCGAGAAAAAGAAAAAGGTGTTGAAAGCTGAAACATGGAGCGACACTGAATATGAAACAAGTGATGAAGAAGAAGCAAATCTTTGTCTCATGGCTAACTCTGAACTAGAAGAATATGAGATAAATGATTCTGAACACCAAAAATGAATTTCTGCTTTAAAAAATGAGGTTCATGATCTTACCATTGAAAATCTCATCGATAAAACTCTCATTGACAATCTGAAGAAAGAGCTTGATTCTCAAATAAATCAATTAAAGCTCCTGCAGGTTGAGAATGAGCATGTTAAGAATGAAATTTGAAAAATTAGCACCAAATTCTCTCTTGGTTAAAAAACTTTACGGTACATTATCTTTATCCAAATTCCTCACTACAACACTACAACAAGAGTGGTCTTGGACGTGAAGGAAATGAAGACGAGACGAATCATTTTCCTAAAATAAAAGACAGACTGAAGCACAGACCTCTTGCACTTTTTTACAAAACTTATTTTGTTAAACATTTTACCAAAGTTATTGGCAAGAAGTTTCATGAATGCTCAATCTGTGAAGGATACGGCCATTTCAAAATGGACTGTCCAAAACAGCAAAAGAAGTTCAAGAAAACTGGCTGGTCCCTCGATCCTAAATCAAAATCTAACCATAAAGAACCCAAGTTTATATGGGTACCAAAAAAAAAAGATGAGATTCACTTTGATTTTAGGTTATCTTGAAGAAAAACAAGTGGTATTTAGATAGCGGGTGTTGCAGACACATAACTGGAGACAACAAGAAGTTCATAACGCTTATAATTGTAGATGGAGGTACAGTTACATCTGGAGGAAAGGATAAAGGAAGAGTCATCGAGAAAGGAAACATAAGGTTGGGAAACCTAGTTATTGAAGATGTTCCACTCCTGCAAGGTTTAAAGCACAATCTTCTTAGTATAAGTCAACTTTGTGACAAAAGTTACAAAATAAAACTCAAGAAAGGTAAGTGTATAGGCACTAGCAAGGACATATCACAAACATTCACTGGAAATAGGTATGACAACATCTATTTACTTGACATAAATTTTGAGGAATTATACTATTTAATGTGTAACAACTCGGGCCCCACTGTGTGATATTGTCCGCTTTGGACACTAAGTCCTCACGGCTTTAAAACGCGTCACACATATTAAAGGGCCCAAGCCATTATATATCTGGCCAGGGACTCCCCTAAGCAATGTGGGACAAGAGGGAGAGGACCCCTTCCTTGCGCACGTCCAGGGGGACCGAGGCGCGGACGCACCGCCATCCCTCCTCCCCGCGCACCGCCGCTTGGGCCGTCACACTCTCCCCCTTAGCGAGCCGGCGTCGCCGTGGCCCCACACGCGGTCGGGAGTCGGCTCGATACCATTTAATGGGGATGTCACGCCCCGAACCTCGAACACGCGCACATCCCTCGGTGGTCGATAGAATTTTGCGACATTCCCAGGATTCGTCGCCGACCCTTTTCATTTTATTGCACATGCGGAAGCGAATTAACTAATCCCCTGACAACAACAAACATGGGATAGAAAAGTAGGACAACCAATTTCAAAACAAATACACTTGCATAAACACCTCAAGCTTATACAAAATGTCTATCTCATAAAGGACTTGAACCACCTATGTTCCCGACCCTTCCGCTTCAAGCTCCAGGGTTCTTCACACTTGGGGACTGAAAATGTTAGCCCACTAAGGGGTGAGATTACATCTCAGCAAGTCAATCCCCTAAATCCAGATTAGGAGAAGGGTACACTCAACATGCAATCTAATCGCCTTTCTCACACTTTCTTAATACCAATACTTTTCTACATATTAGTGTCAATCAAATCATACATAAGATATCGAGATCATATATCATCAGAATACTTTAACACGTACATATGCAAGGACATAAATGTCGACATAATTACACGGCCCCCAATTACCAAACTAAACTATTATGGCACGTCCCATACCGCACCACATAGTTCCGTCTCCTAATTAGGTCCCTCGCTTTCACCCATTCATGTGTCCCAAATGATTTCAATGCACAGATAACAGTCTTCCGGCATGACCGGGCATCGTCTCGCTCGATCAATCACATTATCACATACGAATCGCGTTACAAGCGATCTCACCCGGCCATTGCCACACGAACGCATTGTATGCGGGGTAGAGGCGTGGACGCACCGCCATCCCTCATCCGAGGCCAGTATTGTCCTTTTTGGGCCCCGCACTGGCGCGGACGAACCGCCATCCCAGTCGGGTCACCCCTCAAGGCTTTGTTCTCAGCACAACATAAGCATGTGTGAAATGCGTTATCGGTTCATGCGTGCATGCCATAGACAAGTGTGCTCAACTCATGCATGACCTGACCAAAGATGCCATGATTCTCACAAATGAATGCTCGGGAATGTATATATTAATACAATCATACGGGCCCCCAATTAGTAGACTAAACTGTGATGGTACGTCCCATACCGCACCATACAGTTCCGTCTCTTAATTAGGTCCCTCAATCTTCAATCATTCATGCGTTTCACCATTTTCATTCGTTGGTTACGGCCAACTCCTCAGATAACAGTCGTCCGGCATAACCGGGCATCGCCTCGCACCGTCGAGCGCGGCAACGTCTATCTCTAGACGGCATTCCATAAAGGAGCATCGGTCCAGCCTTCACTGCGACCGGCATCCGTTGATGTGGGACATTCCCGAAGGAGCATCGTCTGGCCCCAAAGGCTTACGACGGCATCTTATATCATTCATGCATTCATTCAATTTCGGCCCAGGACACCGTGCATTGCACTCAAATACCTCAATTAAAATGGTGATCCCGGCCTATTTTCTTCATATTAGAATTGCATGATAAAATAATCGTGTGTGGGGACACGGTCAAATCGAACCAGAAAATTTGTGTCGTTTCTTTTAAAATCCACGTTTGATATAGTATTTAAAAACACTTTCGACGTCCAAAACCCGACACCCGGTATTTTCTAATTAAATACCAACAGTTTTCAATCACCATACAATTGCACAAAACATCACCCAATTCATGCGGATGCCCATGCATTGACACATCAATTCACTTCATAAAATCAATACACATGAAATTAGACCACTTTTCATACTCGGGTGAACAGTGCACGTGAACAGTGTTTCGTGAACAGTGTCGCGTGAACAGTACCGCGTGAACAGTGCTTCATGAACTGTGAAATTCCCGAATTAATTAACTAATAAATTAATTCCACAAGTCATTAAAACACTAATTAAAGAAAGCAAAGCATCAAGAACCATCATTTAACTAAAATCGGTCGTAATTGGCAGAAACCTAGCTACTCGTGCGTCTCCAAGTTTGAATCCAGAAACCTAACCAATCGAGCTCAGAAAATTCCCAAATTTTAATATGTTGTAAAGAACACATAAACGAACATTTTTAATGTAGACAACCAAACCCAGATCCTTCTAGATTCGGCCCAGTAAATCGTTCAATCCAGCACCAGAAACTGGGTCCGTTTCCAGAACGTCTATTTTCCGAAATCAATTTGGTTCAAGATCCAATACATATCCGTTTGATCTGAAATTTGAGTATGTTAAACTAGAAGATGTAACAAACAACTTTTGTGAAGAAACCATTTGGAAATTCGACCTCTAAAGGTCAGTAACAGCCCTCGGAATCATAACAGGTCACGGTTTACAGAACTGTCCGAGTTACTGTTTCAAGGATGACGTCATGAAAATCGTCATCTTTTTAAATTCTAAAAATTCTGAGAAAAATATATGTTATTATTTAGGATGTGTAAAACATTTCTTCAGAAAGAAATTTCTTCAAAATCGCAACACATATCAGTCTACAAAAATAGTAAATCGCGCACGTCCAGAAAACAGTTTCAAGAAACAGCCCCCATCTTTGGCCGAATCATCCTCTACGGTTCGTATCTTGTCCTTTAAACCACAACTAAGCCTTTCTATGGCTAATCTAACATTTCTAACTAACACCCAACCATATGTAATATCATCTACACCTTTCTTACTTGGATGAATTCCTAAATAGAGGTACACAACCCTAATCCAGATTTAGGAAAACAACTCACCTATGCTAAAACCACGCACTTCCGGCGACGGCGACGAGGTCACCACTCCAGGTGATGCCAGGAAACCTCAGTATGGCCCTACACAGGCCGGCAAGGCTCTCGGCCTACTGCTGAGAAGTCGGTTCCTCAGCCAAGTCGGACCGGTTGCTGCACCAGATTTGGCAGAACCGAAACAGAGGACTGCTCTGTTTTCTTGGCTGCTGTTTTTGGAGCAAAGCAGAAAAGAAACTAAAGAGGAAAAGAGAAGAAGAAGAAGAGGGACGTGGGAGTGGGGGTTGTCGAGAGGAGGAAGGGGAAAGAGAAGGAGAAACAATAAAAAAGGGAGGGAAGTTGCAGGGAAATTGCAGCAGAAGTTACCGTGAGGGAGGGGGTGGAAAAAGTGGGAGAGAGAGAGAAGAAAAGAGAGGGGGAGGAAATTGCGTAGGAAGGAGGGGGAAAGATACATGAGAGTGGGGCGGACGTTGGGGGAAGGAGAGAAATGAGGAGAGAGAGAGAAAGAGAAAGCAAGAAGCCAAGTTCAATTCCCCTTTATTTACATCATTTTCCTTCATAATTTCCTTTGGCTTTTCTCTCTCTTTGTCCCCCAACAATAAATGCCACTTCTAGAAGGGGTAACATGATAATTTCTTTTTCCGAAATTTCGGGATGTCACATAATGTCTATCAAGGAAGAACATGATCTATGGCACAAGAAATTAGGTCACATTATTGCAAAGTAGATTCAAAAGATATCTTCCAAAGGTATTGTTCGCGGTTTGCCAAAAATCAATTAGCTAGTGTGACGCATGCAATGCATGCACATTGAGAAAATATGTGAGAAGCTCTTTCAAATCTATTAAAAGTATGCTACCAACAGATCTTTGTAGTTACTGCATATGGACTTATTTGGACCAACATGAACAATAAGTCTAGGAGGAAGAAAATACCATTTGGTCATTATATATAACTACTCAAGATTTATTTGGGGGCAAATGAACTCTTCAAGTGCCAAAAGTTGACACAAATGGACACTTAAGTGCCAAAACTTACGAAAGGTCACTTAAGTGCCACTTTTTATGAAAAATGAGACACTTGAGTGCCACATCCGGCGAACCTTGCCGGAAAATCCTACGTGGCATTTTTTTAATTAATTTTTTTATTTACGTGGCTCGCCGGAAGGCTGACTCAGCAAACCACACACAAAAACAACGTCATTTTGACACTGTTTAGCCACATCAGCATACAAAACGATGTCATTTTGCATGCAGCTGGCCAGAAAATTGCCACATCAGCGTTTTGGCCGGATTTTCTCACCGGTGGCACTTAAGTGATCTATTTTGCTCCGATTTTGGCACTTAAGTGTCACTTTCGTAACTTTTGGCATAAGTGTCGCTGTCTGCCAACTTTTGGCACTCCAGGTCCGGGTGTCTTCATTTTGGTAATGTTCTTATCACATAAAAATGAGGCATTTCATTCTTTTGAGAAATTTGCTCGACAAGTTCAAAATGAGAAGGGATACGGCATCACCATTATCAGAACTGACCATGGAGGAGAATTTGACAATCAAAACTTTACTGAATATTGTGACGAAAATGGAGTGGAACACAATTTTTCCACTGCTTACACTCCTTAATAGAATGAAGTAGCTGAAAGAAGAAATCGATCACTGCAAGAAATGGCAAGGATAATATTGATCGCAAGTAATGTATCTACTTATTTTTGGGCTAAAGCTATAGCCACCGCATGCTGCACTCTCAGTAGAGTATTATTGAGATCTATGATAAAAAAAAAAAAAAAAAAAAAAAAAAGGCTCCATATGAAATATATAAAGGGAGAAAACCTACTCTGCAATACTTCCATGTATTCGGATGCAAATGTTTCATTTTAAAGAATATAAATGACAGCATCATAAATGACAACGAGAAGTTTGATGCACGAGACTGAAGACATCTTTCTTGGTTACTCTACTACAAGGCAAGCCTATTAACAAAGATTCAAAGGTAGTGGAAGAATCCATAAATGTGAATTTCATGGATGATCAAAAGGGAGTACAAACTGATGATTGTGAAGACGTCATACATATATCTGGACCAGTTGCTCATAAATAGCAGCAATCACAACCCCCAGCTGATCTTTCAAATCAAAGTCAATCCTCCAGAGATTGGAGATTCAAGACTGAACATCTTAAGGAACAAATAATAGGAAAAGTAGATGAAGGAATCAAAATAAGATCATCTCTAAGGTATTATCAACTCCTTAGCTTTCATATCATAGGTTGAACGTAAGAAAGTCAAAGATGCTCTCAAAGATGAAAGCTGGATTGAAGCTATGCAAGAGGAATTACATCAATACAAAAAGTCAACAATGTTTGGGAAGTACTTGCTAGACCCAAAGATCAGACGTAATAGGAACCAAATGGGTATTCATGAACAAAGTTGATGAAGCAAGTAATTTTGTACGTAACAAAACAAGACTAATTGCCAAAACATACCTACAAGAGGAAGGTATTGATTTCGATGAAACTTATGTCCTTGTTGTTAGGCTAGAAGCTATACATTTATTATTAGCTTATGGCTACTTTCATGATTTCATATTATATCAAATTGATATTAAAAGTGTTTTTTTGAATGGTTATATAAGAAAATGTTGTACGTTGAGCAACCACTAGGTTTTGAAGAAACGGATAGACTTGGTGATGTTTATCAACTTAAGAAGGCACACTATGGACTAAAGCAAGTACCGAGAGCCTAGTATGAAAGATTAAGTAATTTCTTGACAGATCATGAATTCAAAAAAGATAAGGTAGACACCACACTTTATCAAGAGAAAAGGTAAAGATTTGCTTATCATTCAAATATACTTTGATGATATAATCGTTGGAGCTACTAATGACGTGTTGTGTATAGATTTTGCAAAAATGATGAAGAGTGAATTCGAGATAAGCCTGATTGGTAAACTAAATTTCTTTCTCGGACTCCAAATCAAGTAATGTCTTGAAGGCACCTTCATACATCAAGAGAAGTATGCAAGAGAAATAGTAAAGAAATTTGGTTTGAAATGATGCAAGAAAATTGAGACATCAATGTCTTGCTCTATCAACTTGAATATGATGAGAAAGGTAAGTCTATCGACCCTAAGCTATATAGGTGTATGATAGGTTCACTTTTATATCTAACGGCATCTAAACTTGATATTTTATTTAGTATGTGTTTATGTGCTCGATTTCAATCAGATGCAAAAGAATCACATCTATCAGTTGTAAAATGAATTATTCAATACATTGGATCCACTCAAAGTTAGGAATCCGGTATCCCAAAAATACAAATTTTATGTTGCTTGGATACTCGGATGTTGACTTTGCAAATTGTAAAGTTGTTTGAAAAAGTACATTAGGTACTTGTTCATAGTTAGGAAGCATGCCGATCTCTTGGTTCTTAAAGAAACAAAATTTAGTTACGCTCTCAATCATTGACGTTGAATTGCCCTTGGAAGCTGTTGTGCTCTGAAAAGGCTAGTAAGAACACCTAGAGGGGGGTGAATAGGTGTTAAAGAAATTCTTGCGAGATTTAACAATTCAATTCGTCTTTCGAAAACAATAGACTGAAGATGTAAAATGCTGATGGACGATTAAATAAGATTACGAATATAAATAAAGAGGTTAGGGAAAGAGAATTGGAACGCAAGGTTTATAGTGGTTCGGCTTAAACCAAGCCTACGTCCACTCTTCTGCACTGACAGCCCACTGGCTAGATTTCATTAAGAACCAAAACAGATCTTTATAGCCTCACTTCCTTGATTCCACAGTGTAGAATTTCTACCACACTTCCTCAAGGACTCACAAGTATTTAATCTCTCTTTTGAGTACAATTTAAGCTCAGCGAATGAATCAGCAAAGAACTCGAAGCTTCAGTCTTTGGAATTTTTCTCTCGTACACACACTTGATCAACTTGAGCATCTCCCTTAAATACTCCTTCAGGCCAATATAACCGTTGGCACCTTCCAAAGGAGTTCTTCCAATTTACCCGTTGGATAGAATCAATTAGAGAGAGATTTCGAGTTATTTGAGGAATGTGAAGATAGCCCACCAATCACCGCTTGCCCATACAATCGGATCTAGGTTTCCATAAGTAGAACCTTCCAAGTTTACTTCGCTAATCAACAGATCCAATTATCCGAATTGATTCCAATGAGAATAAAAGATCACGAGGTGCTATCTCCAGCCATGAGATTTTCAACAGCCGATCGAGCCAAATCCTTAAAGATATACTTACATCTGAGAAGGTCTTCTTTATAGGATAAGTTGTTCTTCGTCGATCTGGAAACTGTCAGTGAAGATAGACTTTGAATCTTGAGTCTGGAGGTCTTTAACGGTAGAGTCTGCAAGTCTTCAGACTAGACTGATGGAAACATTTTGTCAACTTCAAAACAAATAAGGAAGTTTTCTCCAACAATCTCCCCCTTTTTGATGGTGACAAAACTTTCCAGCAGACTTGAAAACTTTTAACCTGCAAAATAACACTTAAGCATAACAAGATGTCTCACAAAAGATCAATCAATTAGGATATGGATAGCAACGATTTTGCAATCACAGAAAACATGTTAGTTCTATCCTTTTCATAATCATAATTATAGCTTAAGTTACTGCAAGCATAAAAAGATCAAATCAAGCAATCCATCAGTCAAACCAATCAAACCATCACAGAAAATAAGTCCAACGAAAATCCACACAATCCAAAGTCCAAAAGTTCAAAACAGAAGAAAGAGCAAGTCAAATCTGCAAACTTCTCCCCCTTTTTGTCAACAGCAAAAAGTGGAGAACGAATACAAAAAGCTGGTTGAAATCAAAGTTGTTTTGGAAGGCGAATAAGTTGGAATTCTCCCATAGAAGCGACTGTCTTCTCAATCTTCTCGATGGTCTCCTTCAGCTGGTTGAATTCGTCACCTTTCACAAGATCTTGCATTTGAGTCTTCAGGGCGGTCGATTGATCGTTCAAGGACACTGAAGTAGCCATAAAGGCATTCTTGAGATCCTGTACCTCATAACCCAAGGCATATTGCTGTTTCTTAACATCAAGTAGAATTTCCAGCAGTCTTGAGAAGTCTGCTATTTGGCCTGTTCCAACACTAGGTCCAGCCGAATCAAGTCCAGGGATTTTGAGAATTGATGGACCTTCAGTAGATTGAGCACTATGGCTATGGGTTGATGCTTCTGGATAATGAGAGGCATATATATCCTCTGGGTTTGCCGCAGAACGACTCACATCACTAGCAAGGATAGGTGAAGAAATACCTTTGTGTCCAGTAGCTCCCCCTGTTTCGATGCCTTCAGGTGGAGTAGGAAAGATTTCTTCTTGATCGACTTCATCTCCAGTGTGATGTATGTCGGTAGTTCCAGCTTGTGCAGCATTTGATCCACTTGACAAAGAGACAGCCAGGGTTGGCTCAGCAGAGTCTTCTTGACCCTGATTTCTCTCCTCGTCTCTCTTCTTCTCCTTCTCTTCCTTCCTCCTCTGTTCTTCCTTCTTCCTCATCCTCTTTCTCTGTCTCTTCTCTCTCTAGCTCTCCTTCTTCTGGCTCAGCTCTTGTCTCTTGAAGGTGCACAAAATTCTTCAGATTTCTCAGGGCAGAGAGGGTCAATTCATCCTCATCCTCTTCATCCTCTAAGATGAGGGTTCTCTTCTTTTTTGCAGGAGCTTCCATGGGCTCATTTCCTTTCCTTTTTGTCGCTGCAGAGTCTTGCTTGGCCTTCACAGGAGACTTCATTCGCTCTAGCACCTTGTTGAGTTCTTTGAGATGCATTTTGGTGACCATCTTGAGTCCAATCACCATTGGAGAAATGTTGCTCAAACACAGAGGTGCAGGAATGTGAATTTTAAAGTGCCTAAAAAGACGTGTGATAAGAGCAGAATAAGGGAGTTGTCCCTTATCTTTCACCACTGTTCTGTACATGTGGAACATGATGGTGTGTGGCAGAGAGAATTTGTAACCAATGTTGATGGCATACATCAACTTAGCTTTTGAGCGAGAGACGTTAGTCTTTGATTTTGATTTCAGCCGAATGGAGTTGATCACAATCTTATGCAGTAAGATGTTGGAGGCACTCATCCTAGAGTAGGATATTTTACCTTCGGCAACCCTGTCTTCACCAACGACAAGGTAGCATGAGCAACAGACACACTAATTGGTTGGAAACTCGTTCTTTCCACCCCCAACTAGATCAGCCAAAGTATCCATGTCCACTAAAAATTCCTATCCTTCACTGTAAAAGTGAAACTGTTCGCATTCAAGAAGGATAGATTCGAGTAAAAATAGGCGGTGAGTTCTGGATAGGCAGCAGTGGTCTCAGAACAAAAACGCTCCAACTATAAAAGGGCAAGCTTCTCTCACAGATTTACTTTGAGTGAATCAAGAAAATCGAAATCGACACTTCTAAGGTACATGACCCCTCTTTTCATTAGATTCAAGTAAACCTTTTTGTGATTCTTCGATCTAAACAAACTCGAACCATCACTCACAACAGTAGCAGCCACTCTCGTTCTAGGTTTAAAATGAGTAAACATTCGTTCGTCATCGTCTAGTCCTTGTGGTTCATTGGCTGTGCCAAAACGCGAGTCACTCGGAAAATTTGCAAAGGCCTTTTCAGCCGATCCTTTTTCGGCCACACCCATCTTTTCCATATCACGCAGAAAAATGGTTTCATTTTTGTAGCCTCTCTCTCTCAAAAATTCATCGATCAAGGACATGGCAGTACCTCCATGTTTCAAACAAGAGTAAAGTTTGAAAGCAACTTTGGGAGTTAGCGTTCTTACGGGGTCAACTTCTTCCAAAACTTCATCTTCGGTTCAGTTGGTGGAGTAGATTGACGCTGCTGAGAAGGTTGTTGCTGACTTTGTTGCTGTAGTGGAGAGGAATCTTCTTTCTTGGTCAAGTCGAAATGGGTAGGACCCTCAGGCATGTGCCGTGGTCCCTTGCTTGCTATTCTCGAAGATTTCCTTAAAGACATTGTCGCTTTGTGGGAGAAAATCACAGACTTGCTCGAAAAGGTGAAAACTTTTTGGATTTGAATAACAGTGAAAACGAGAGCAAGTGGAAGTTCAGTAAATTAGGGTTTCGAAGGTGAAAACGAAGAAGATGGATTTCAACAAGTACATAAAGCAAGTGAAGAGGAGTAACTGAATCGTCACAATAAAAAAAAATGCCTTTTCAATAACAACTGCCTTTTTGAAAAATAGATAACTACCTTTTTGAATAGCTACCATTTTCGAAAATGAATGCCATAAATTGAAGAATAAATTTGGAAAGTTAATTTCAATCAATTTGCGATTAAATAGCAGTCGTACCTTTTCGAGTAACTATCCAAAAATAAATTATTAGTAACGAAATAACTTACAGTCGCAACTCTTGATCTTCTAAGTCTGATCACCTTCAGACTTTAATATATAATGGATTTGATGTTCAGTCTGGTGCGAATAGACTCAAATGGACTTTTCTCCAGTGGTTTTGTAAATATGTCCGCCAGTTGATTCTTTGAGTCAATAAAATCAATCATAACTTCTCCATTTTGAACATGATCTCGAATAAAGTGATGTCGAATTTCTATGTGCTTTGCTCTTGAATGAAGAATTGGATTCTTTGTGAGATTAATTGCGCTGGTGTTGTCACACTTAATCTCGGTGCACGAATCTTCAATTCCAAAATCTCTCAATTGTCGTTTTATCCATAAAATTTGAGAACAACAACTTCCAAGAGCCACATATTCTGCTTCTGCTGTTGAAAGAGCTACTGTACTTTGCTTTCTCGAGAACCATGATACTATCTTGTTTCCAAAGCCAATTGTGTGTACGGGAAGTGCTTTTTCGATCAACCCGCAACTGCTAGATCTCTGCCGAATATCCAAGGAGAGTAAAGTCTCATTCTTTAGGATACCACAGACCTAACTTTGAGGTAGTTGCGACATATTTGATGATGCGTTTCGCAGCACTTAGATGAGATTTTTTGGGATCGATGAAATCTAGCACATATGCAAACACTAAACAAAATGTCAAGTCTAAAAGCAGTAAGATAAAGAAGTGATCCAATAATGCTCCTGTAAAGCTTTTGATAAACTTTCTTCCCTCCTTCATCCTTGTCCAGCTTCGAAAAACTTGACATTGGTATCTCAGTCTTTTTGCAATTCTCCAATCCGAACTTTTTAACAAGTTCTTTTGCATATTTTTCTTGGTGAATGAAAGTTCCTTCCTTCAATTGTTTCACTTGTAAACCAAGAAAGAATGATAGTTCACCCATCATACTCATTTCAAATTCATCCTATATAGACTTGGAAAACTTTTTGCACAGGTTTTCGTTAGGTGATCCAAATATAATATCATCAACATAGATTTGAACAAGTATAAATTTTTTATTTTCTCTTTTAATAAATAAAGTAGTATCTACCTTTCCTTTGACAAAATCATTTTAGATTAAAAATGTACTTAACCTGTCATACCATGCTCGAGGTGCTTGCTTTAATCCATATAGAGCCTTTTTTAGTCTAAACACCGAGTCGGCTTCTTTGAATCTTCAAAACCGGGAGGTTGTTTCACATAGACTTCTTCTTGGATAAATCCATTTAGGAATGCACTATTGACGTCCATTTGGAATAACCTGAAATTTTTATAACAAGCAAAAGCAAGTAATAGTCTAATTGCTTCTAACTTGGCCACTGGTGCATAGGTTTCATCATAGTCTATCCCTTTCTTCTTGTGTATATCATTTGGCCACGAGTCTTGCCTTGTTCCTTACTACTCTTCCTTTTTCGTCCAACTTATTCCTGAAAACCCATTTTGCTCCAATAATGGATTTACCTTTTGGTTTAGGAGTTAATTCCCAAACATTTTTAATGCTGAACTGTCTGAGTTCTTCTTGCATTGCTTCAATCCAGCTTTCGTCAGTTAGAGCTTCTTCTATGCTTTTGGGTTCTATTTCAGAAATAAGTGCCACAGCGCTAGACTCTTCTTGCCTTTTGGATCTGGTGCGAATCCCTTCATCAATATCACTGATAATGAGTTCTTTGGGATGACTAGACTTATGCTTCCAGTTACTGGTTGGTCTGACAGATTACTGATCTTCTTCTTCAGCTGATTTTTCAAATTCTGCCGGATGTTGATTTTCAGAGGTCTTGAGCTGCTTTAGGGGAAGTAGACTTTATAAAGTCTGAAGCAGGTTCAAACTCTTCAGGTTGAGTTTGAATCGGTTGATTTTGCAATGAGTCTTGAAATCTAACATTCATAGACTCTTCCACAGTCTTAGTTTTCTTGTTGAATACTCTGTAGGCTTTGCTTGAGGTTGAGTAGCTGAGAAAAATTCCTTCGTCTGATTTTTCTTCAAACTTACCAGTTCGATCATTTGCATTTTTCAACACAAAATATTTGCAACCAAATATATGAAAATAAGACACAATTTGCTTCTTTCCTTTGAATAACTCATTGGGAGTTTTCTCCAGAATAGGCCTTAAGAATACTGTTAATAATATAACAAGCCGTAGAAATTGCTTCAGCCCAAAAACGTAAAGAAATATTACTTTCTATTAATAGAATTCTTGCCATTTCTTGCAAAGATCTATTCTTCCTTTCCACGACTCCATTTTGTTCTGGAGTGTATGGAGAAGAAAAAACATGCTGAAAACCTGATTCATCACAAAATTTTGCAAAGTCTTGATTTTCAAACTCACCTCCATGGTCTGTTCCTATGCTTGAGATAACATAACCTTTCTCATTCTGAACTTTCTTGGCAAACTTTGAAAAATAAGAAAAAGTTGCAAACTTACTTGCCAGAAAGTGAACCAAAGTAAATCATGAATAATCATCCACAATTACTAGACAATATCTCTTTCCACCGATGCTATTAGTTCTCGTTGGTCCAAAGAGATCCATATGCAGAAGCAGCAAAACACGATTAGTAGAAACCTGATTTATTTGTTTAAAAGAACTTCTAACCTGTTTACCCAATATACATGGTGTGCATAAGTCAGATTTTTGAAACTTCAGGTTGGGTAGACCACGAACAAGATTCTTGGTAGAGATTTTGGCAATTTGCTTCATATTGACATGGCCAAGTTTTCGATGCCAAAGATTCGCTTCATCTTGAATTGATATAAGACATTGAGATCTTTCTGGTTTTATATCCAGAAGATAAATATTCTCACGTCTTTGTCCAGTAAAAGATTGAGAGAGATCTTTACTGATTCCTGAACATACACCTTCTTGGAAATTGATTTTGAATCCAGTGTCGCACAGTTGACTAATGTTGAGTAGATTGTAGTTCAGTCCTTTTACCAAGGATACATTGTTAATTGTAAGGCTTCCAATCTTTATAGTTCCACATCCAATGATTCTTCCTTTGCTATTTCCACCAAAGGAGACTTTTCCACCATTCATTTGAACAATTTTAACAAAACAACTTGAATCTCCAGTCATATGTCTTGAACAACCACTGTCCAAATATCATTTTACCTTTTTCTTGACAATGACCTGCAATCAAAATCAATACGCAAGCTTTCTTTGGTACTCATATTTTCTTGGGTCCAGAGGAGTTAGTACAATATGCTGTCTTTCCCCATTCCTTCTTAACAGGTCTCCAAACCATAGGACATTCTTTATCAAGGTGTTCTGAGCTGTTGCACTTCAAACATTTGAGAGCACTTCGGCCAGCAGGTTTTACAAAGACTTTTTGAAAATGATTTCTACAAAAAGTTTTTGTGGGTCTTTGTTTAATTCGTTCCTTCACTTTTGGAAAATCAATTAGAGAAATAGTTTTTGAAGTCATACCCAATCTTGACTTGTTGAAATAAGGTCTTTGTACTAAAAGAATCTTTTCCAACTTTTCAGAACCTATTGAAAATTTCTTTGAAATGTTTGAAATATCATTTTTCAAAAGAGTATTTTCTTTTGAAATAGAATCTGCATTTTCTTTTAAAATAACAAAGCTTTTGTCTAAATTTTCAAATTTTTCTTTCCAAGATTTTTCCTGTTGCCTCAGTGTAGAAGTCTCTCTTTTTAGCTCGGAAATCCTCTTAAGAGAGGTTTTGAGACTAAGACAAAGCTCATCAATATATTTCGAGACTTTAGTAGGAATTCTTAGATTGCTTACCTCAATTTCGTTGTCTAAGTCGAGTTCGAATCGAATCGAATCGAATCGAATCGATTTTGCCATTAGACAGATGTTGGCATAATCTTCATCATTTTCTTCACATTCAGTATCACTCCAAGTCTCAGCTTTGAAAGCCTTCTTGTATGTCTCAGCTTTTCCTTTCTTTCTTTTCAATAAGGGACAGTTGGGTCTGATGTGTCACGCCCCGAACCTCAAGCGCGCGCACAATCCTCGGTGGTCGATAGAATTTCGCGACGTTCCCAGGACTCGTCGCCGACCCTTTTTATTTTATTGCACATGCGGAAGCAAATTAACTAATCCCGACAACAACATACATGGGATAAAAAAGCGGGACAACCGTTTCAAATCAAATACACTTTTATAAACACTTCAAGCTTATACAGAAGGTCTATGTCATAAAGAACTACTGAGCCATCTATGCTCGTGACCCTTTCGCTTCAAGCTCCTGGCTCTTCACACTAGGGACCTGAAAATGGTTATTCAATAACCAGTGAGATATAAATCTCAGCGAGTTCCACCCCTAAGCCTCGGTTAGTACACCAACTCAACTCAGGGTATCTATCCAGAACTACTCCACCACAAGCAACAACCAACAATCGATTCGCATACAACCTTACCCGGTATGCCATACCCTGCACGTTATAACTTAGCACAATACACGCATTGCACATGACCATTAGATGATGCAGTTCATCAATCACATGCGAGTTGCGTCACAAGCGATCTCACCTGGCCATTGCCACACTCTGCACGTTATCGATTCATGCGTGTGTGCCATAAACAATATGCTTAACTCATGCATGACCGGAATCAACAATGCAATGATTCTCATGCGTTCTTGCACAATAGCGCGCCACTCATCACGTATCAATCGATCACACGAGTCCATCAATTCAATCAATCCAATTGATACCATACGATTGATACCATCTATCAATTCATACTATCTATCCTTTCATACTATCTATCATTCAGTACTATCTATCATTCATTACCGTCTATTAATTCATTCGTCAATATGACATATGCTCTCCAAAGCTGCACTATAATTAGACGGTAGCTCGCCAAAGCTATATAGATAGATAGCTCTCAAAAGCTGTAGCTGATATTATAGCTCTCAAAAGCTGTAGCTGATATTATATAATAGCTCGCACAAGCTGACATGATGTAAACCAATCCATTCCTCAATCCAATCAATCAATCGATTCAAACGGGTCCTACAAACCAATTACGGTGCCAAAAGCCGACACCGGTATTTTCAAGTTAAATACCAAAACTTCACAATCATCACATAATTATACAAATCGTCACTCAATTCATGCGGATGTTTATGCAATAACACATCCAATCACTTCATAGAATTAAACACTTTTCATTCTCGGGTGAACAGTGTTTTGTGAACAGTGCTCGTGGGCGCAAGAATCGTGAAAAAGTACCTCGTGAAAAGAAATCGTGAATAGTGTCGAGTGAACAGTAAATTTCCATAATTTAATAAATGATAAATTAAACTCAAAAAGTATTAAAAGCATTAATTAAAGCAACCATCAACTAATTAAAGCAAAGCATACTTAATTAACCACATAAACCACATTAAGCAAATAAAGTAAGATTAAGCTAAACTAATCTTAGCCATTAATCTAACCACCTATCTTAGGACTAATATAACTTAATTAAATCATCTAAACTAGAATTAACAATAACTAGACCAACCCTAGCAAGTTTAGGCACTAAACGAAGGATTAGGAGCTAAACTCACCCGTTAAGCGGGCCGGAGGCACCGACGCGGCGGCAACGACGGTGGCTATGCACTGGGACCTCTACAACGATGATCCAAGGCGGTCCCAAGCTCAACACAGCAACCACGGCTCGGACTCCCACCGAAAACACTGAAAAACAGCCCGCCAGGAGGAGAAATTGAGTTGAACGGCTTGGCCGAAGCTCCGGCGAGGGGTTGGTCGACGTGCCCCGAGGCTCCCGGGGTCTTGGGAATCTTGTGGGTGCCTAGGATGGGCAAAGGAAGGGCTGGAATGGGAGAAAAATGGCCGAAAATGCGTAACGTGTGGGCTGCGAGGCGGACCGACCGGACCGGCGACCGGTTCCTTCACGGTGGCGCCCGGGCCGTCCGGCGGCTCCTTTCGGCATGAGATCAGCACCTTCCGTACGATTTTGACGTCTCGGAGAGAATGGCGGGGGTCTCGTGAGCTGATTCGACCGTAAAGTCCACTTTTAACCTCAATCTTCACCGAAGGGTCAGTGGAACGTAAAAAAAGCGGAGGAGAAGAAAATGGAGGAGAGAAGCTTCGACCGGTTTGGGGCCGAATGGGGGAGAGAGAGAGTGATGGGAGGGCTGAGAGCACTCCTCATTAAGGCCATTCAATGGCCACTTCAAGTCCCCATGCATGACATCATCTTCTCTCTCTTCTTTTGCCTTATCCACAAGCTTTTAGGGGCAATTTGGTCATTTCACCTTGCACAATTACCATTCTGTCCTTGGGCTGAAATTGGTGGATGGGCCTAGGAATTGGGCTTGACCATGAATAGGACTGGGCTTGGGAATTGGTTGGGCTTGAAAAGGCTAAGAATTGGCCCATGGGCTTAGAATATGACTAGTTGGTTTGGCCCAATGGGCTCATTTGCTTGACTTAGGCCCATTGGTGGCTGTCCCAACTTGGGCCTAAGGCCCACACTGGATTGGCCCGGCCCACGTCCTCACGGGCTTGCTTTCTCGGTCCAAAAACCCCTTTTCCAGTTGCTCGGCTTAACTGACTCTGTCGAGTGTTTGATGTAGCTTCATCCAAATCCGTCCCGGACATTCCCGACAATTCGAAGTCCAATCCTAAGTTCTCTTGCCATGTCAATTTCGCCCTAATGCCATTTTGGTTACAACTCGGGCGACGGGCGGCTCCGAGGATTCACGCGTAACCGACTTGTGCCAAACCACGTTCAAGACATCTCGACGCATGGACGTCCTTGATCGCATGAAATTACGGAGGATAGATTCTTATTTCAAAGTACACGATCACTAAGGATCGACATAGGGTCGTTCGAGGGTTCAATAACGGTAAACGGAATCACCCGTCGTTCCATTATGTTCTGTCCGCGAATCGACTTCTAGTCGTCCTTAGAATCGGCCTACCTATCTACAGAATCATCCTCACGCAAGTCTCACGGTCAAGTCGTTTTCCCAGGTCGAGTTCTTAAGTCGTACGGGTTCTGTCCTCATTAGCCTTTCCCTTCAAGGTCAGTATCTCGGGACTGATCAATTCCGAGTGAGATCAACCAACAATGCATTGACGAAATTCACTTTCACTTGTCCTTCAGAGGGCTCGAATTTCAGGATGTCACATGATGTGTCCCTTTTTCTTGCATTCAAAACAGATTACGTCTTTGCTTGTTTCTTCAGCCTCAGTTGATTTGTTTTGAAATTTCTGAGTGCTTTGCTTTTTCCAATTGAATCTTCTTCCCTTTTTGTTCAGTTTCCTAAACCTTCTTATCATAAGAGCCAATTCTTCATCGTCCATATCATCTTTTGAGTCTGTAACATCAGAATCATCGTTAGATTTCAAAGCAATTGATTTCTTACCTTTAGGGTCTTCCTCCTCATTGATTTGCTCCACTTCATAGGATTGAAGTATGCCAACCAATTCGTCTACAGAAAGTGGCATGATCCTTTGTGTTTCCCTTATAGAAGTCTTTATATGATTCCAGTCTTTAGAGAGTCCTCGCAGCAGTTTGTTGACGTCCTGAGATTGGTTGTCCCTGATATTCTAGGCCATTTACAATTTCAGTAAAACGGCTAAACATATCAGTGATAGATTCTGCTGGCTTCATTTTGAATGCTTCATACTGTCCGAGTAGAATATTAATCATTGTTTCTTTCACTCAATCAGTTCCTTCATAAGTAATGTGCAGCCTATCCCAGACTTCTTTAGCTGTTTCACAAGAAGATATTCTGTTATACTCAGTAGGAGATAATGCACAATATAAAGAGTAAATTGCTTTAGCATCAAGAGCCTGTCTCTTGGTTATCTCTTCTTGAGTCATCTCGCTAGCAACTGTAGCTTCTTTTCCTCTTTCTGAAACTGATGCAGCTATAGGAGTGATTCCTTTTTCTACTACATCCCATTCTAGAGGATCTTTTGATCTTAGAAATGCTTTCATCTTGTTTTTTCATATGCTGTATTCCTTTCCACCGAAGTAAGGTGGTTTGGTGTTGCTCTGGTCTTCAACCAAACCTGGAGCCAACATACTAGCCATAGATCTTTAACTCAGAAGTAAAAACACTTCAATTAAATGAGTACATAGGCTCCGATACCAATTGAAAGGGCTAGTAAGAACACCTAGAGGGGGTGAATAGGTGTTAAAGAAATTCTTGCGAGACTTAACAATTCAATTCGTCTTTCGAAAACAATAGACTGAAGATGTAAAATGCTGATGGACGGTTAAATAAGATTACGTATATAAATAAAGAGGTTAGGGAAAGAGAATTGGAACGCAAGGTTTATAGTGGTTCGGCTTAAACCAAGCCTACGTCCACTCTTCTGCATTGACAGCCCACTGGCTGGATTTCACTAAGAACCAAAAGAGATCTTTACAGCCTCACTTCCTTGATTCCACAGTGTAGAATTTCTACCACACTTCCTCAAGGACTCACAAGTATTTAATCTCTCTTTTGAGTACAATTTAAGCTCGCCGAATGAATCAAAGCAAAGAACTCGAAGCTTCGGTCTTTGGAATTTTTCTCTCGTACACACACTTGATCAACTTGAGCATCTCCCTTAAATACTCCTTCAGGCCAATATAACCGTTGGCACCTTCCAAAGGAGTTCTTCCAATTTACCCGTTGGATAGAATCAATTAGAGAGAGATTTCGAGTTATTTGAGGAATGTGAAGATAGCCCACCAATCCTGCTCGCCCATACAATCAGGATCTAGGTTTCCATAAGTAGAACCTTCCAAGTTTACTTCGCTAATCAACGGATCCAATTATCCGAATTGATTTCAATGAGAATAAAAGATCACGAGGTGCTATCTCCAGCCATGAGATCTTCAACAGCCGATCGAGCCAAATCCTTAAAGATATACTTACATCTGAGAAGGTCTTCTTTATAGGATAAGTTGTTCTTCGTCGGTCTGGAAACCGTCGTGAAGATAGACTTTGAATCTTGAGTCTGGAGGTCTTTAACGGCAGAGTCTGCAAGTCTTCAGACTAAACTGATGGAAACGTTTTGTTAACTTCAAAACAAATAAGGAAGTTTTCTCCAACATGCTTAACTCATTTTGATGAAGTAACAATTCAGTAATTTTGGAAAAGATGAGAAATGTATTGTCATCATGTGCAATAACACCAGTGCTATAAACTTGACCAGAAATCTAGTCCTACACTGAAGAGTTGAACACATCGAGGTAAGACATCACTTTGCTAGAGATCATGTTAACCGAGAAAGACATCTAAAAAGCAACCAACAGATTTCTACTTTAGTAAAGTGATGCAACAAACTCCATTTTAGAAAATTGTCAAGGGAAAAAGAAACGATTGTATAGGCAATCCCGATCTTGGCACGGGTTTTTGATAACTCTTAGACGGCTAGCTGGATCTCTTTAAAGGTCTCCAACGGTTGGCTTAAAGACTTCTATAAAGAAGGATCATTGAAGCTTAGAAGATGTTGGACTCGAGAATTGTTGTAGTCGTGCTTTAAGCTAGAAATAATCTTTGTTGGTATCTCTCTGTAAAAGTTTAGCCTTGTAATAGCAAATAGTCAAGTGTACAAGTATAAGTGCAATGGTTGAGTCTTGATACTGTAATCCATCCTATGAAAGAAGCAACACTTGCTATTTATAACTTACAGTATCGATTTCTAGTGAATTCTAGCTATTGTTGAGCTGATTGTTGGAGATTAGACCAAGGCTTGAGTATAAAGTCGAATCACTATATATTGCTATGCGATCCTTAGTGTTTATCATCTGCTTTAATTTGTTAACAATCACCATACACACCGTGATGGCCCGGCGATCTGGAGAGGTTGAGCTCACCTAGCCAAGGGGAGCCAAGCCTTGCCAATGACTGGGCAAGGCTCGGGCTAACGAGCCTTGTCATGGCTCGAGTTGTTGAGGGCCCGCAACACTCTGGTGATGTGGTCGACCCTCATCTAGCCAGTCACCAACCATGACCGGCGACCAAAGAAAGAAGAAGATGAAAAGGGGAAAAAAAAAAAAAAAGAGAGAGCAAAATTTAATAAAATTATATAAAGATTAAAAGAAAATGGTTTGTATTAGAAATTTTAAGGATTTTATCAAATACATTTCTATTCCAAGAATAAAAATTTTGGATAGTTTATCAAGCGTCTTCAAATACTTAGAAATTATTTCTCGGGAACGGAATCAAGAAAACCATTTTCTAAGCAAAAATTGTTTCGGAAATAGAATAATTACCAAACCGCCCTCACAAGACAGTGTATATTTTTTTGTCCAACTTTGTATTGGGTTTCACATTTTCGCACTTAGATAGATACTTTCAATTACTTGGGCATTTACTTATCACACCGCCTTTCGATACCTTGATTGTTAATTGTTTTCCTAGAATAGTATATGATTAAATTAGACTTTCAATAAACCCTCTAAAAACATTTGCATGCTCTCTTAGTAGATTGATGACTTTAGGATCATAGATGGTAATCAAGAATAATGGTCGCTCAGATAACACAATTTCAAGTTAGGTACTACAAGGGCCTGTTAACATAATCAAGTCACCAAACTCAGATAATTTGGTCGTGTATGAATCAAGACAATACTCCCACATCTCGATTGATTTTTAGTTGATCCCAAATGATTTATACCAACTCCTAGAACTATTAGGTTGTTAAATAATTTGAAAATGAAATGTAGGTAGAAGATGTGATCTCTACCGTGGGATTGAGGAGAGATTTATGACTACATTTGAGCTTGTACTTATATATAGGGACCTCCCCCCTCATTTATATCCATCTTACAAGTGAAATACAATTCTAGATCTTCTCTCTAGAGTTTTTCTCTTTACCATTCTTGTGAGTGTGAGCAAGTAAGGCTGACTTTGGAAGAAAATCCTAAGGTGAATCAGCTTCCCAATGTCTCTAGAAATCCCCTTTTAAAACTCCTACAGGAGGAGGCATGTATTTCTTCGAGGCTGTGTAGATGCTAAATTCTCTTATGAAACAACAGCCCGTCTTCAACACTCTCAAACTCCGCAGATTTCCAAATAGGTCTGGCAATTTTGAAACACCTGTTCCTGAAATATCCAGCTCCTCTAAAGAGCTTCCCAATTGGCCAATGGACTCTGGAAGTTCTCATATTTAACGACAGTCTCTTAATGACAAGCATCGGAGTTTCAACAGCTCTCCGACTCCATTGGGAAGTTTGGTAATCTTAAAATTATCTATCGAGAGTATTTTAAGTGATGTCAGGTGTTCACATGAATGGGCAAGAGACTCAATGACAAGCAGTTGGAGGCACAAAAATTTCTTGCATGGAAGTCTCATCAATGAGGAGTTCTTTCGAAGCTTCCAAACCGCCCAGTTTGTCAGGCAACATGTTGAGTTCAATGCAGACTTCAAATTCAGGCAAAGCAATTTTTTTTAGACCACAACTGACAAATCTAGATGGACCAACCGAGAGCATCGCTCTAGAATCAGTATCTCCAAATTCGGGAAGCAAGAAAATGTAGAACTTATCAGTAAGTCAGCGCAACCGGTGAGATTTAAGACTTTCAATTGCTTAATCTGCAAAGCAGAAGAGAAAACATCATAAGGTCTATTGCCAGATAATTAACAGAATATATGCATTAGAGCAGTAATAAGAAATCATCATCCAACCTCCCCAGCCTCCAGTGACTTTGCTCCATGAAAGATCAAGAATGACCAGTTCAATTCAGTCGAACTAAATACTGTTGCTTCGAAATCCCTCAGGCAGCCATGCCAATGAAGCCACCTTAACTTTGGAAAAACATTTGCGAAGTTTCCAGCCATACTTGCAATATCCAATTTGAAGAACCTCATGTTTGGCATGCTCTCGAAATTGGTTTCTGTACATATATGGAGAGGATGATTTTTTAAGTCAAAGCAGAGGGCTTCCACCTCTTCCATTCCCCATATTTGCCAAGAGTAACAAATCAATCCGAAGCTATAAACTACAATGGGTCACTTTTGCTATGTAGTAAGGACTAGGATGTTTTCTTTTCCGTGCATGCAAACAAAACCTAGATACGGTAAACTAACTAAAACACCGGATAACAGAGTAGACATTATATGTAAGGCTTTCATTTCACAGAAGAAAGCAAACCATCGAACCAAAAGCCTTTACCTCTTCCCAGTTGATTACTTCCAGCTTTGCATTATCCATGTATAGTCTACTGCGCCTTCCAGGATATTTAGGTTCTTGATCTATAGTTCCGCTAAGGTACTTCAACAGTTCATGCATCCACAGCTTGTTGTCTTCTCCAATTTTTGCTAGGGGCATCAAAATATGGTGAGAAAGCAAAAGATCTCGATCGGGCTACATATAAGATACAATTCGGCTATCCATGCCATTCGCAAACCATGCTATGTCCCAAAATATTTGTTTCCACTTTTCATCTAATGCTTCATAGCAGATTTTCAAAATCTCCCCGCAATCCTTCAGAATCTCGAGAGAGTTCTCCTTCCGTGGTTTTATCAAGTCCTCTATCTTCCTCCAATCTTCTATTGTTTTTCCATGCAGAAATGAACCGATGCCTTCAATAACAAGTGGAACCTGCCCTGCAGTTTGATAATGCGCTTTCCAATTTAAGGATAGTCCGGTGTTAGACCATGCATTCCTAAAGCATGCTAGAGAAAAAGTTCAAGAGCTCGGACATTATCCATCTCAATCACTTCATAGATACGACCTAGGCCTCAAGAAACAAATGTTCGGAGAATCTCGTGATTTTCTGAAGTAACAGTTATCCGACTTCCAGGACCAAACCAGTCAAGCCAGTGTCCTACAAGATCCTCGAGATGCAACTGTTCTTCAGCATCGTCTAGGACTATAAGAACTTTTATATTGCCAAACACATAGAAAAACTTGATTCCACCTTGGAGAGAAGAAACATCACCATTTCGCTCAAGAATTTCACGTATCAACTTAGTTTGCAAAAACTGAATACCACCAACATTTTGTGCTTTCTCCAATTTCTGCGAGAAAGCCACAACTGTCTGAAAGAAAAGGAGAGTCGGTCATGTACAGCCTTCGCAATTGTTGTCTTGCCGATTCCAGGAGTTCTATGCATTCCAACCATACGAGCTGCACTCCCATAATCTTCTATTTCCAATAACTTGATTATATCTTTCACTCAATCATTAATACCAGTTATATGTTCAATAGTGGCAACTAAGGTCTGCAACGACTCCAAAGGGAAACTGGGAAGTTTCAACTCCTTGAGATGTAGAAGCAGTGGAATCCGTTCCAAATTAGGACACTTCCATATCCTCAGTGCAGAGAGACTAGGAAGTGATGGGAGGATATGAAGATCACTCTCTGTGCACTCCACCATAGGTAGCGCACCAATATCCAGACGCTTGGGGCTAGTAAGCTCACCAAGTGGTGGGAGACTTTGGCATCCTGCACAATCAAACAACCGTAGCTCCACTAATTTAAACATGCAAGACATCCGGCTTGGAAACCTTGCGCTCCCTTTAGCCTCTTATTTCTAAGCTTCGAAGATTCAAGCTTGGCTGCAGCTCTTTGAGTAGAATTTCCTCACTTTCTTTTCCGGCAAACACTAATACTGGCAAAACTAAGGAACCCTTCTCCTTCAAGTTCGCAGCATTTGATTCTGCTACCGCATCTTCTATTTCTCCCTTAACTTCAATTTAAAGTCTTCCTCTCAACTTGCTTAACTTGCTCAACTCCCCTAGCCCACCCCAATTCTTTGGACGGGAATGATCCCTGGGCATAAGGAAATCTGTTAGTGTGAAAAAGAGTCAACTGGCCCAACCCACGTGGCATGTGAGATAGTGCATTACAATTGCTAATCTCTAGTTGCCTGAGGTTGACCAATTTTCTTATATCCCTTGGCAATTCCATTAGCTTGTAGCAGATATTAAGTACTTGCAAGCTTTGCAATCTTGTCACGGAATTAGGAAGCCTTATGATTCCATCATTTTAAGAGAGATCTAGAAATGTCAGGTGCTTCAACTCACAAATAGAACTTGGCAGCTTCTCAATACCACTATCATGCCAATCCAAGTTATGCAAGTACTTGAAATTAGAAATGAATTCACAGAGTTTCTTTAACCAGTAGAGTCTCACAACTCAAGCTTTTTGTTTGATCCATTTTGATGAATGTCCCCTGATGTTTTGCTCTGAGTACAGTAGCTGGAGGTCCCTGTGATAGATCTAAAGTTGAATCCACTGATACATGACGAGTTCTTTCATCAATTAACGACCATCCTGAACCAATGTAGCGGGAACACTCGGTTCGAGCAACCACGCATGCTAGCTTATTTAAAAAACCATGCATCTTACAAGACGTCACATTGCCAAGTTCATCTTTAGTGCAGTCTTGAAAGAAATTCCTCCTAACTAGATCCATGAAATAGTCATGAGCAATGTCTTCCATATCCTGATCTACGTTGTCTATGGGCCGGATAAATCCTTCTGCTATCCAGAGACTCATCAACATTAGTTTATCAATTACCCAATCTCTGGGAAACAATGAACAGAAGGCAAAGCACTGTTTCAGATGGGATGGGAGATGACAATAACAAAGCTTAAGATATGTGCGAACGCAATCATTTTGTGACTCTGGAGAGAGTTCCAGGATCTCGCACTTAAAATTTAACCACTCAGCTTTAGTTTTCTTGAAGAACAGTGAACTTCCAATTGTTCGTACAAGCAAAGGAATTCCATGACATTCTTTGACTATCTGCCTCCCAATAAGTAACTTCTCTGGATCTCTAGTCTTTTCTTCATCCTTATAAGCCATTCTCATCAATAAGTCTAGAGACAAGCGTTCTGGAAGGGCCTCAAGAGAATAAGATTTGGTTGGGCTCATGAAATCTGCAATTGACCTCAAGCATGTAGTCATCAGAATCTTGCTTCCTTCAGCACCTCCCATCAATAAACTTTTCAAGCTCGCCCATTGTTCATGAAACTGTAACCATACATCGTCAAGAACTAGGAGATATTTTTTTCCACGAATGTGTTTCTCAAGTTGATTTTGCAATCCCTCCAACTCAATGCCATATGCTCTCTCTGTTGTTGCACTTTGTATGATTTTTTGCAACACGATATTGAGATTAGAGATGCCACCCACACAGACCCATATCCTCAAATCAAAATGCCGGCTGACCATGTCATCTTTGTATAGACACCAAGCAAGAGCAGTCTTTCCAATACCATCCATACCCCGTATCGCAAGGATGGGAATTCTTTCTTCAGCTGCAGAGTCTAACAAGAACTCCATAATTACGCTTTTCGCATCCTCTCTCCCGATAATCTCCTCCTCGTGTACAAAGGAGTCCAACCGCTCCCATTCCTCGATCCTCTCTCATCCTGCACATCCTTCGCGTGCTCTCGCGGGTCAACATTAATAATTTAATAGCGCCTTTGGCAGCAAATTTTTTAGCACTGATAGGAAATAGAAGAGAAAGGGAGGAATTTTACTGTGTATTCATTGATTTGTATACAAGCACATTGATACATTTATAGTGCAAGAATGGAAGAGAATAAAAGGAAACAATATATGTAAATTTCCTATTTACTAAAACTTCCTATTCACTAAATCAATCAATCTACAAACAGAATCAATCACAATCTCCAACACTCCCCCTCAAGCTGATGGCCTATATATATCGAGGACACCCAGCTTGCTCAGAAGATAACTATGTTGTCTCTGACATAATGGCTTAGTGAAGATGTCTGCAGGTTGATCCATTGTTCCAATACTCTTTGCTACGAGGATTCCTTCTTTGATCTTATCTCGTGTGAAGTGGCAATCAACTTCTATATGTTTCGTCCTTTCCTGAAAAACTAGATTTGCTGCCAATTTGAGTGCAGCATCATTGTCACAAAATAATTCACTTGGTCTACTAACCTGTAACCCGAGATCTGAGAGTAAACCTCGAATCCAAACCACTTCGCAAGTAGTCTTGGCCATGGCTCGATATTCTGATTCAGCCGATGACAATGAGGCAGTTGATTGCTTCTTTATCTTCCACGAGATTAGTGACTTTCCCAACTTGATGCAAAAACCAGTAATTGATCTTCTGGTCATTGGACAAGTAGCATAATCCGTATCACAGAACGCTGTCATCTTCATGTTGCAGTCACAAGATAAGAAAATTCCAAGTCCTGGACATCCCTTCAAGTATTTCACAACTTTTAAGGCTGTGTCCATATGAGATTTTTTTGGACTATGCATGAATTGGCTAAATATCTGCACTGCATAACAAATATCAGGTCTTGTCATAGTAAGATATATTAATTTACCAACAAGTCGCTGATATGCCGATGGATCTTTGAGCACTGGATCCTCAATAGATGAAGAAGAGTTCAGATCATATTCATGAGCAGTCAACTTGTCATTTTGCTTAGCTGGTATGATAGCTGGTTTGCATCCGGATAATCCAGCTTCAGAAACAATTTCGAGGATGAACTTCCTCTGACTGAGATTGATACCTTTGTCGGATAGAGTAATTTTAATCCCAAGAAAATATTTGGGCGGTCCCAAATCCTTGATATGAAAAGTAGAGTGCAGATTTTTTTTTTTTTTAAATCTTGCAACATGAGAGTCATTGTTTCCCATAACAAGTATATCATCAACATATATCAGCAAATAGATTGATGAATTACCTTCACTCCATGCAAACAGTGCATAATCATGCTTAGAATGCCGAAATCCCGCATTAGTCAATGCAGTAGGGAACTTAGCATACCACTGTCTAGATGCCTGTTTCAATCTGTACAGGGATTTGCGTAGACGACATACTCGAGACTCCCCCTGTCTGCGTAATCCTTGTGGAAGCTCCATATAGATTTCTTCATCTAGATCGCCATGAAGGAATGCATTATGAACATCCATCTGATGTAAAGACCAATTTCTTATGGCTGCAATGAACAAGAAGGAATAGACGGTGACTTCTTTAGCAACAGGTGAGAAGGTTCATGATAATCGAAGCCTTCTCTCTGAGTAAATCCTTTAGCCACTAGCCGAGCTTTATATCTTTCAACGGAACCATCTGCCCGAAACTTGATTTTATAGACCCATTTACATCCAGTGGGTTTCCGGTGCGGGGGAAGAGGAACAATGTCCCAAGTATGATTCTCGATCAGGGCAGTAAGTTCTGATTCCATGGCGTGCTGCCATCTTGGATCATGAGATGCTTCATGGAAAGAAGAAGGTTCATTTTCTTCCGAGAGATGGCTGACGCAACACATATGTTCCGGTGACAGTCTATTAAAAGACACATATGAAGAGACAGGATAATTCGTACCTGGAGAACGTGATGCGGAACAAATGTAATCCTTAGTCCACGTGGGTGGACGAGTTTATCGTCCGGAACGACGAGGCTGCTCACCGCTATTGGTTCGGGGGCGAGAAAGACTCGAATGAGTTTCTGAGGGAGCAGAGGCAAAAGGAGGATCCGCAGGTAATTCCGAAGGTAAGTCGTCTCTAGAAATGGTCGCATTCCTTGGAACATAAATGGATGGTTCCGGAGCAACGAACAGATATTGAGGAGCCATAGATAAATCTTCTTCACATAGAAAATGCCTATGACTTGGGGATGATGATGTAGAAGATGAAGATATCATATCTTTAAAAGGAAAAATATCCTCGTGAAAGATGACATCTCTGCTGACGAAGAAATGTCCCGTAGAAATCTCCATAACTCGATAACCTTTTTGAAGAGGTGGATATCCCATGAATATGCATTGTGCGGCACAAGGGCCCATCTTATCCAAAGGACCAACATTTGCCACATAACACAGACAACCAAATACTCGAAGATGATCATTGCGAGACTGTTTATTATAAAGCAATTCAAAAGGAGTTTTCCCATCCAGAATACGAGTTGGCATGCGATTAATCAAATAGGCAGCAGTGACCACACAATCTCCCCAAACCTTCGGGAATAGAGGCTTGATATTTTAATGCACGTGCTACTTCTAAGAGATGTCTGTGCTTACGCTCTACAATTCCATTTTGTTGTGGTGTGTAGGTGCAAGATCTCTCATGAAGTATCCCTTGAGAAGATAGGAATTTGGTACAATCAGAAGTGAAAAATTCACGCCCATTATATGTACGAATTCGTTGCACAGATTGATCGAATTAGTTTTTAACCAAGGAAACAAAGTTCGATAGATGAGTAAATGTTTGACTCTTTGACTGCATTAGATAGACCCAAGTGGCCCTTGTATAATCATCCACAATTGTGAGAAAAAACCAGGAACCATCACGATGAGAAGTATGATAAGGTCCCCAGATATCGATATGAAGTAAAGAAAATTTTCTATCTGCTCGAGATGTACTTTTCGGAAAGGATGTTCGAGATTGTTTGGCCAAGGGACATATTGGGCATTTAGGATGAGGAAAGCATGCACTATGACCCAATCTTTGATGCAAAAGAAGATTTTTATTTCGACTGATAGCATTACAAGAAATGCCTTTATTTAATAATTCTACATCTCTAGGAGAATCAATCCAGTAGTATAATCCTTGTGCAACACTACCCAAGCCCATCGGTGTGCCAGTCGAACGGTCCTGAAAGAAGCAATTGTCGGAGCTGAATATTGCATGACAAGAACTATCTATGCAAATTTTTGAGACAGAAAGTAGATTGAATTCAAAATCAGGAATGTATAAGACATTTCTGAGGACAAAATGGGGACCAAGGTGAACAGTGCCAGTCTTGGTAACTTGAGTGACGTTTCCATTTGGAAGACGCACTGATATGGGAAATTCTGATTGTCTATCGACATGGGAAAAAAATTGCTCACTACAAAGTATGTGGTCACTAGCCCCCGTATCGATTATCCATGCATTCATAGAAAAAGAATTCTCCTCATGAAGTAAAGTGCCTGAGAATCCTGCACTTTTGTCACCCATCTTCAATTGATTCGGAATCTGCATGATATTCTAATACCGGTCTTGAGTAATTGTCTGTTGTACCCCATCTATCCTTTGTGTCGAGACCTGATAAGCTGACGATTCTTTTTCTTTTCTATTTTTATCAGTAGGCTTTCCATGCAATTTCCAGCACGTTTCAATAGTATGATGTGGGCGTTTGCAATATTCACAATATCTATTTTTGAATTTACTATTTTGCCCACTAACCTTTCTTGATGACGTGGCGCCACGTGGATCGTAGGATCCTTTAAAAGGAGCTGACGTGGCACCATAATAGCCTTCGGATCCATTCGAGTTGGCAGAAAATCTGGGGCCGTTCATTCCATCTCGCTGATCTGAGCCGTCCATCAGCCCCCCTGAATCGAAGCCGTTGGATCTGCCGTGCGAATCTGGGCCGTCCACTCGAAAAAGAGTAGGGTTTCCGTCGGTCTTCTTCGCCACAGTCGCATTACCCATTTTTTGGTATCCCGAGCGTGTGGCCGTGTTGCCGCCCTCCGCCACCGCCTCTCGTGAGCCCACGCCGAACGGAAAACTGCAAGGCTCATCCCCTCTCCCCCTCGGGCGTGTTCGGCCGCGGCGAGGCGCCGACTTTCTTCTTGGACGGCGAGCGATAGATGCGTCCGAGTGGCGGCGATGGTTCCATGGCGAGAATTGGGGATCGGAAGGCCGAGTAAGAGTCGTTGAGGATGAGTAAGAATCGTGTGCTCTTTTCCCTTTCTCGCATGTCTCTGTACTGCCTTAGTGTGGCTTCGGGTCCTTGGAGACACTCCTCGGCTGACTCCAATTCGTTCCACAGTGAGGAGAGACGGTTGAAGCAAGCGGTAACCGAGAGGTTCCCTTGCTTCAATTCCGTCAAGCTTTGCGTGATGCTTTGAAGAGCCGTGCTCGGTCAAGCCGGCTGTACATCTCCTTGATGCTGTCCCAGATCTACTTGGAGTCCTCGGTGGGTGGCAGCCCCGGCGACGTCGGGAGCGAGCGTGTTGTCGATCCAGGTGCGAACCAACTGGTTGTACTTCCGCCAGAGACGCTGGAGGCGTTCGTCGGTCGGGAACGGGACGGCTCCGTCGAGGAAGCCGTCCTTGTCCTTCGTCACCAGAGCCCGCCGAAGATCACGAGCCCATGACGAGTAATTTTCTAATCCAGTAAGTTGGTTGCCGATGAGGCGTAGTTCGGGGTCATCCACCGGAGATGTGTAAAGTGGGTCGCCGGGTTCAAGGCGGCGCCGCCAATGACCGGAAAAAGGGGTGGCATGTATCCAGGTTGAAATCTCGGGTAGGGATTCGTCCCTTGACCCGGCATGGATCCGGGTTCCTGATCCGGCGGCGTGGATCAGGGTTCCTGACCCGGCGGCGATGCTTGGCCCGGCACAGATGCGAATCCCTAGCCCAAGTTCGTCTGGCCCGATGCTTCAGTGGGGCCTATTACAGACGGCATGGGTCCATTTGGGTACTAGGTCCACATCCGTCCCGGCCTAGTAGCCCACTGATACCAATTAACTGGTGGGAAATTCACGGGCCACTGTGTTGGACCGGGGATCTGGCCCATCGTAGGAGCCAATCTTCCTGAAAGAGTTTCTTCTGAAGATCTTTCTTCTCTAGAGGGGATAACGGGATTTGTGGTGGGTGTTCCCTCTATTGAAGAGCTCTCAATATTCTTTGTCACGGTACCCAAAAAAAAAAAAAGTTGAATTCCTAACCGATTTGCTAGTCTGTTTCGCAGGTGAGGATTGTGCAACAACAGCCCAGAAGATGAAGCGGTGGCAATTCAAAAGATGCGGAAGCTAACCAAGATTATCTGCTCTGATACCATGACAGGAAATAGAAGAGAAAGGGAGGAATTTTACTATGTATTCATTGATTTGTATACAAGCACATTGATACATTTATAGTGCAAGAATGGAAGAGAATAAAAAGAAACAATATATGTAAATTTCCTATTTACTAAAACTTCCTATTCACTAAATCAATCAATCTACAAACAGAATTCTGACCAAAAAAAAAAAATCTACAAACAGAATCAATCACAATCTCCAACAGGCACCATCTCTCTCTACAACAAAAGCGTCCGACCGCAATCTCTTCCTCGATCCACTCTTTCCTCGCACATCCTTCGGGCACCCCTCCAAGCCCAAAGCCCTCCCTCTAGACGCGATGTTTTCCATTCTCCTCCTCATAACCTCCAGCCGTCCGGCAGGTCGGAATGAAGGTGACAAGAAGGGACTCGCCTGCTTCGACTTCTTATCTTTGCTCGGCGATTCTCGTGGTCGCGTAACTTCAAGGTCCCACTCTTCGAGCAAGTCCTCTGCATCGTAGAAAGCCGCTTTGACATCCTCAAGCCATGCTTCGATCGCACGGCTTTCGAGGCTCCGCTTTTCCGCAGCGGGGACGACCTTTCGGAGATCGGGAACGATTTTCACGAGCACGGAAAGCACGCCTAACTTCCCATCCCTTGCGAAATCGTCCAGAATGTCAGCCACCCTCAAGACAATGGCTTCTGCCATAGCTCTCTCTTGGGTTGGAACGGTAGCGATCCTGCTCCTCTCTCTCTTTCTTTCTCTCTTTCTCTCAAGAATCAATGGAGGATTCAGAGAAACCAGGTGTGGATTTTTTTTTTTTTTTGGACATGTACGGATCGGAGATCGGAAAAAAAAAAAAAAAGGCCGTGCCAGACTGAGCCGACTAATAGACCCATTCGGTCAAATTGAATTTCTTTAATGTCATTGTTGTGAATCGGCGTCGCAGCAGAAGCGGATCGTATATTTTGCAATTATGTCGGGAGCTATAGAAATCGATCGAAATAAAACCAGGAACAATAAAAGGACACCAGAAATTTACGTGGTTCGGTCCGAATATCGAAACCTATATCCACGGGGAGAGCTAGCAAGATAATCCACTATAAATCGAAGAATTACAGAATTACAATCACATATACACTCAAGTGTTTCCCAATCCTACTTTATATCCGATACTCACGGTGTTTAACAACTCACACTCAATGGACTCGACTCAGCACAAAACCTCTCTCTCTCTGAGCTCTCGTCTCTCACACTCTCTCGAGCTCTTTTCTCTCGCTCACTGCCAAGCTCTTTCTTTCGCAGCTTGCTACGTCCTCCGAAGCTCTCTCGCTCCTTTTATCGGTGGCAGGAAGAAAACAAATCAATATTGTACTCCAGAGTTGTCAGAACGGCGCCGATCTGCAAGCATGCGCCTCCATGCAATTAATGAGATGTGTGCGCGTGTGACCATGCGAAGGAGAATAGCTTCTGCCATCTCTCTTTCTTTATTCTGCCATCCCTCTTTCTTTATCAATAAAAAAGAAGAGAAGCCCACAAAAGAGAAACCGTGAAAGAGGGAATTCGGCGCCTACAAGTGCTGACCAACTTTATTCTTCTACAAGCATGCATGCACATGGCCATGTGCATGCATTTTCTGACGTAGAAGAATTGGACGATCACCCCTTCAGCCTTCATTTCCAATGCCAACGATTGGATCTTTTTCGGCTCCTATCGCGCGCTCCTTAATTTTAATTAAATGCTTCGCGGACGTTCTTCCTCGTTTCAGCGTGAAAATGTTTTGCGCGTATCGGGTATCATATATGGATTCAAACTTGAGACATAATTTAACAATTCTCCACCTTGACTCAACGTTTGAAATCAAGTTATAATGCTTATATTCCATGCTCGGCTCTCCCAACGCCTCAATGGGCGCTCATACTCTACAGACGCCAATTGAGCTCATACAGAGGTCGAGCTTTGCTGAAGGAATAGGCTTCGTCATCATATCTGCTAGGTTCTCCGCTGTTGCTATTTTTTTCGCAATAATTTTACCCTTCGTTATGACATCTCGGATGAAATGGTACCTGATGTCAATATGTTTCGTTCGTTCGTGATATGTTGGATTATAAGCCAAATATATCGCACCTTGATTGTCACAGTGTATGGTGACACTTTTCTGCTCCAGTCCAAGGTCCGAGAGCAAACCCCTTAGCCATATTGACTCCTTTGCAACAAAGGTTAGTGCCATGTACTCCGCCTCAGTTGAAGACAACGCAACATCGTCTTGTAAAGACGCTTTCCAACTTATTGCACCACCTGCTAGTGTAAACACGTACCCTGCTAGCGATCTGCGGTCATCCAAGTTACCGGCGTGATCCGAATCCACGTACCCTGTGGTCTCGTTGCCATTGACGTTCCTCCGATACATAATGCCGACGTCTGCTGTATCCTTTAGATATCTGAGGATCCATTTCACGGCTTCCCAATGAGTCTTACCTGGGTGCTTCATGTAACGACTGACAACACTTACAGCTTGTGAAATGTCAGGTCTAGTACATACCATGACATACATAATACTACTCACTGCACTAGAATAAGGAACACGGGACATATGTTCCTCCTCCTCCTCAGTTTGCGGTGATAACTTGTCAGAAAGTTTAAAATGTGCGGCTAAAGGAGTACTTACAAATTTTGCTGACTGCATATTAAAACGTGCCACGATCTTCTCAATATATTTCTTTTGAGACAAACGCAACGTTCCTGCAACCTTGTCACGCAAAATTTCCATACCCAATATTTTCTTAGCAGCACCTAATTCTTTCATTTCAAACTCAGCACTCAACTGCCTCTTCAACACATCAATATCAGACATATGTTTAGCTGCTATCAACATATCATCAACATATAATAGCAAATAAATCAAAGACCCATCCTCCAATCTCCTAAAATAAACACAACTATCAAACTGACTTTTCGAATAATCTTGACTAGTCATGAAAGCATCAAAGCGCTTATACCACTGTCTAGGAGATTGTTTTAGTCCATACAAAGATTTCTTCAATAAGCAAACATGGTCTTCCTTACCTAGAATAGCAAATCCCTCAGGCTGCTTCATGTAAATTCGTTCCTCCAATTCGCCATGAAGAAATGCCGTTTTCACATCTAGCTATTCCAGCTCAAGATCCTGTGCAACAACTAAGGCAAGTAATACACGAATAGAGGTACGCCTTACCACAGGAGAGAACACTTCATTGTAATCAATGCCCTCTCGTTGAGTATACCCCCTCGCAACAAGTCTCGCCTTGAACCTAGCTGCCTCTACACCGGGAATGCCCTCTTTCCGTTTATAGACCCATTTGCATTTGACAATTTTCTGACTTTTGGGTACTTTGACCAACTCCCATGTCTGATTCCGATAGAGTGATTCTATTTCTTCACTCATAGCCTCTAGCCACTGTGATGACTCAGCACTAACCATCGCCTCAGAATAGGATGAAGGCTCTCCATCTCCACCTCATCACCTACAGTTAATGCATAGGCAATATCAGAATAACCATAACGTACCGGTGGTTTAATTTGCCTTCTTTGTCTGCCCGTGGCTATGGTGTGTTGTGGCTCTGCTAGTTGTTCTGTATCACCGTCTTCAGAAACTATGGCCTCATCTACAATCTCTTCCTCTGTTACCTCTGAGGTCTTTGGAGACTCCACCTGAAGCTCCACCTCACTTCTGACACCATGATCCGTTTGCTCTGCTGGTTGAGTCTCAAGACTCCTCTTTTGAAGCATTGCAGTCTCGTCGAAGATCACGTCTCTACTGATTAGAAAACCGGGTGATCTAGGATCAGTGCACCACAACCGGTAGCCTTTCACCCCTTGTGCATAACCCAGAAATATGCACTTCTTCGCCCTTGGCTCAAGCTTACCATCTCTCGTATGAGCATACGCAGGACATTCGAATATTCGTAATCCGGAGTAATCAACAGGTTTCCCCGACCATACTTCCTCAGGAGTCTTCCACTCGATAGCAGAAGATGGAGATTGATTAACCAGGTAACATGCCATATTTATTGCTTCAGCCCAAAATTCCTTGCCCAATCCTGCATGCGAAAGCATGCACCTAGCTCACTCAAGTAGAGTTCTGTTCTTCCGTTCTGCTACGCCATTTTGCTGTGGTGTCCCGGGAACTGTGCGGTGTCTCACAATCCCTTCCTTTTGGTAGAACTCGGTAAAGTCCTTACCACAGAACTCCATGCCATTATCAGTTCTCAGGCACTTGATTTGTTTACTTGACTGCTTCTCAATCAATGCCTTAAAATTCTTGAACCGATCAAATACCTCAGATTTGTGCTTCAAGAAGTACACCCATACCTTCCTTGAGTAATCATCGATGAATGTTAGCATATATCGGGCACCTCCTTTCGATGGAACTGGAGACGGTCCCCAAACATCTGAATGAATGTATTCGACTGGTTGCTTGGTCGAATGTAGAGCTGTACCAAACTTAACACGATGCTGCTTCCCAAAGATGCGGTGCTCACACAGGTCCAGCTTTCCTGTCTTCTGACCTTTCAGCAACCCTTTCTCACTCAGCATCGTCATACCTGCCTCACTCATGTGTCTCAATCGCATATGCCATAACTAAGTCAAATTTGAGTCTGACTCACCTGATGAAACTGCAGCAACTCCGGTCACGGTTTCTCCCAGTAAATGATAGAGAGAATTCATCTTCTTCCCTTTCATCACTGTCAAGGCACCTCGAGAGATCTTCAGTACTCCACCTTCAGCTGTGTATTTGCACCCAAGGTCATCGAGTGTACCTAGAGAAATAAGGCTTTTCTTAAGCTTCGATACGTGCCTTACGTCTGTCAACGTCCGTTCTACGCCATCGTGCATTCGGATCCGAACTGTTCCTATCCCAACAACCTTGCAGGCTGCATTATTCCCCAAAAAAACTCTACCACCATTTGCAGTCTGGTAGGTAGTGAACCAGTTCTTGTGAGGAGTCATGTGATAGGAACATCCAGAATCTAGCACCCATTCATCTCCTGATGAACTCGTAGATACACATAAGACAGCCTTGGCATCACTGGTACTCTCTTCGGCAACATTCGCCACACTGCTTGTGGCATTTTGCCAATCGCCTTTATTTCTTAGCTTTGGACAATCTCTCCTTATGTGCCCCTCCTCTTGACATTCAAAGCACTTCACACGACCTTTTGATTTTCTATGTCGCGACTTCGACCTGCTCTTGCTTTTGCTTCTGTTGCTGTGCCTTCGATGTTGGTCTATTCCTCGAATCACCAGTCCACGTGCTACATCTTGCGCTAGACTGTCATCACGCAACTTTCTCTGCCACTCCTTTGAGAATAGGGCAGATTTTACCTCCTCTGAGGTAATCGTAGTATGCCCCTGTAATAAGGAGTCGGTAAAGTGCTCCCATGACTCCGGTAGAGATGCCAACAACATCATGCCTTGTTCTTCATCATCTAAAATCTTGCCAACATTCTTCAAGTCCATCATGAGTTTATTAAACTCATCTAGGTGGGATCTAATGGACATATCTTCAGTGTATCGAAACTGGAACATTCTCTTCAGCATATATAAGCGATTGTTCAAACCATTCGTTACATAGAGGGCCTGAAGTTTAGCCCATAATGCTGCGGCATCCTCCTCCTCGGCCACCTCTATTAGCACTTCATTCGATAAGTTCAACAGGATGATACTCCTGGCCTTCTCCATTAGCTCGTCCTTTTCATTATCTCGCATTGTTTCGGGCAACCTAGCCTTGCCTTCCAATGCCTTGGCTAATCCTTGAGTTGTTAATAGCGCCTTCATCTTGACGCTCCATAACCCAAAGTTGTTCCTGCCGTTAAATTTCTCAATTTCTACTTTTGCTCCAGACATAATTGCAAAGTCTTAGCTCTGATACCAGTTGTTGTGAATCGGCGTCGCAGCGGAAGCGGATCGTATATTTTGCAATTATGTCGGGAGCTATAGAAATCGATCGAAATAAAACCAGGAACAATAAAAGGACATCAGAAATTTACGTGGTTCGGTCCGAATGTCGGAACCTACGTTCACGGGGAGAGCCAGCAAGATAATCCATTATAAATTGAAGAATTACAGAATTACAATCACACATGCACTCAAGTGTTTCCCAGTCTTACTTTATACCCGATACTCACGGTGTTTAACAACTCACACTCAATGGACTCGACTCAGCACAAAACCTCTCTCTCTCTCAGCTCTCGTCTCTCACACTCTCTCGAGCTCTTTTCTCTCGCTCACTGCCAAGCTCTTTCTTTCGCAGCTTGCTACGTCCTCCGGAGCTCTCTCGCTCCTTTTATCGGTGGCAGGAAGAAAACAAATCAATATTGTACTCCAGAGTTGTCAGAACGGCGCCGACCTGCAAGCATGCGCCTCCATGCAATTAATGAGATGTGTGCGCGTGTGACCATGCGAAGGAGAATAGCTTCTGCCATCCCTCTTTCTTTATTCTGCCATCCCTCTTTCTTTATCAATAAAAAAGAAGAGAAGCCCACAAAAGAGAAACCGTGAAAGAGGGAATTCGGCACCTACAAGTGCTGACCAACTCTATTCTTCTACAAGCATGCAATGTGCATGCATTTAATGACGTAGAAGAATTGGACGATCACCCCTTCAGCCTTCATTTCCAACGCCTAGGGTTGGATCTTTTTCGGCTCCTATCGCGCTCTCCTTAATTTTAATTAAATGCTTCGCGGACGCTCTTCCTCGTTTCAGCGTGAAAATGTTTTGCACGTATCGGATATCATATATGGATTCAAATTTGAGACATAATTTAACAGTCATAATATTCCGATTTGCGCAGAACACCCAGGATCGGTCATGCCAATTAGTGCAAAAAATCCAATGTTTGAATCTCGAATTTTTTCGACCAAAAAAAAAAATCTCGAATTCAAGTTCCAACCTGCTTTTTGTAGACTCGGCAATTGGGCCGGATCAATTTGTATATTCTGATCACCACCGATTTGGGACGTAAGTCAACAATGATTAATTAGCATGCGGGTTAGGGTCAGTCCGTGTAGGTTGACGCGGCTGATCATCGTGGAAAAAGACGGAAATACTCTCATTTAACAATACAGGAATTAAAACATGAATAATTATGCCCCCATGGAGATAAAGATTTTCTTGGACAATCATATCATCTTCTTGAGCGAAAATAAACAAGGCATTGCAATGGAAGAACAATGTTAATCCTACAGTATCTCACATTGCCCTGAGGCGATTTTCAATCCTTACATTGGCAAGAGGCCCAACAACCATTCTCTTTCCAAAATCTTTTGGAGTTTTTGTTTTTTTTGTCACAAAATCTTTTGGAGTTGAGATGGCCAAGAGCCTATAATGAAATAACCAACGTTCAAAGTCTTCCAGAAGAGGACAAATTGTGTTTTGTCAAGAAATAATCGTCATTGAATATCTAAGCGCAGCCATGATGCACCGACCTTCATCCCCTCGCATTCTTACCTCCTGTACCGACGCTACCCCTCCCATGCTTTCGTGTGGGGTGTGCCAAAAATTAAATAGGCGGTCCAATTACCGCATCCGGGTGCGAGAAATGCCGGTTTCACTAATTAGAGTGACGTTTGTGAAACATCTGAGTATAAGAAATTTAAGAGGGGCTTAGAGGTCATAATAATCTAGTCCACAACCTGATTTGTGTCCCGAAAACAATAGGCTAGCGGTACACAATTGAGCCGGCCCAATTGGGTTCTGCAATCTTCAATCCATGGCCGGATGGTCCACAGGTTTTGATCGGCGTCCAACGCCAAACTCATTAAAGATAAGCTATTGCTCTCAATTACCACCTGCAGATCAGTTCCAGAGTGCAGATCAAGGAGTTGCTTCACGAGGGCTACCGTTTCTTACAGAGATAGGGTTTCGACCCCAATTACTGACGGAGCACAGATCGACTTGGCGAATCCACCCACAGCTACACCGTTCGAGTCTCGACACATTGCCAACAACAGCTCCGGTCGGTCGTTCCTTCCACCAGAGAGCAGTCCGTGTTGAATTTCAAGACCCCAGTTGCCATGATTTCCCATGAAGACCAACAATTGGCCTGTCCCTAAAGTTTATTGGCCGCCTCCTTCAGCAAATCTGCAGGGTCATCGCCTATGATAAGAGCCTTCTTGCCGACCACACGACAGATCTGAGTCAACACTTTCACGAAGGCACTCATGCCTCGAAAGCATAGCAGTCCACAAGAAAACGCATCTCTACTCGAAACTGCTTGGAGACGATGCAGGTCCGCCTTGTTTCCACTTAAGGCCATCACTTCACATTCTGGAACATTTTCAGCAATGTAATAAGCTCCTGCTGTCACTTCATATTCTTCGTCCAGCGATCTGGATATATATTATGGATTCTGTGGAATACTGATGCCCTCAAAATAAAAAAATTCTCGGTTGGATGCTAGGCGTGTTTTTTTTTTCTTTTTTTCTCCCTAACCAGAACAAGAAGCTCCATTCCTAAATTAAAAAGAGCACCTAGACCGTTCATTTCTGAAGGTCAGGACCTCATTGAGTGTTCAACCCACTAAATGCATGAGGGACTGCTTTCCTTTGATATCATGGGTCACGAGTGGATTCATGAACTCTCAAACAAAACAATTTACAGGAAAGTGACTGTTTACAGACCAACTACAGTGAAGACGCGCTATGAGTATCAGAAAATTTAGGATATGACAAAACTAGGGAGAGGACCACTAAAACAATGGGAAAACAACATAATTTGAAGCAACCATTTCTAGAACTAGGAAGCCCAGTTGGCTTTAGCAACAGCTTACCCGATTTTCCTTGAGACTAGTTTTGCATTGGCATCTATTCAAAACCTGAATCCAATCACAGGATGCTGCAAGCAGCAAATTAAAGAAATTTCACTAAGTCATTCAAACTCAACTTATTGCATTTCAAAGGAATTCTCTCTGCATTGTCCTCTATCACTTCAAAATTTGAGTTTGGCAGCATATACTTGTAGTCCTAAGAAAAGCAGAAAGCTCTCGAACGAAACATGAGGCTACCGGAACAAGGAAAAACAGAGCAACCCAGGAAAGGTTTAGGTAAGCAGTGTTTAGTTGAACAGAAACAAGATTCCATGTGTCCATTTATATGTGAATTCTTAGTTTTTTTAACCCCCTGCTTAGTTTGACGAGTCAGTAAAATAATTTGCTGTTTATATGTCCAACGTATTTTGATATTTTTTTTTAGTTATATCATGTAAACTGTAATGTGATTACACCTTTGCTGAAATGATTTCGATAGTTTTTAGAATCTACTACGGGGAAGGCAGCGACTTTCTAGCTAGTTAACTACCATAATCAAGCTATGACAAAGAAAAAAACTAACTCTACTCAAGAAACTTTTGGTAGTGTTGGCATTGCAAACATATGATGATCTTGTTAAACGTCTCGTTGACTTTGAAATTGAAGTTATTAGGATGAATATCTTGGCGAGTTTTGCATTTATTGGAAATATTTTGTAATCAATATGTATATGAGGCTGATTGAATAAGTACAGTATATTTTGGCAGAGGAGGGAGAAGTTAAACAAGGCAGGTTGGTAGACAGTTGCTGCCTTCTTGGTGTAGGGGAATAACTCGGATTGTTATCTGTAAGATTAAGTTAAGTCAATCAATCAAAACAAAAGGCAAAGATAAGCAGAGTCATGCCTCATCTTTGTTGATATTTCAGTGAAGCCCACAAAATTTATACTCTCATTTCTAAAGTTTACTGCCAAAGAGTTTGATTTGAGCCCTTCATTTTGGACCGCCTATCGAATTATAATGTTGAAATTATTCACAATTAGTCATAGTCAATTTTGATACATGAGATTCAAGAAAGATCCTGAATATCAGAATTTAAAAGCTTTGGCAAGTCATAGCTTATCCCAAGAGAAACCTTAGCTGCTCAGTCCATATTTTGTAATTTAGTTTATATTGCATCTCCCTGGCTAGCAGGTTCAGGTTTGACATTGGCGTCTAAATAAGTGCTTGCATATATTCTATCAGGAGCGTCTGAGCTTTCGGTATGAATCTCATCTGAGATAAATCCAACTAGGAAGACCGGGACTATACAAGGGGAAATCTTTATGTCGTTTCATTTCTTTTCTTCCTTCCCATATAGATCAGAAATCTGCATTGCTCTCTGTAGCAGGATGTAGAGCTGCCTCGGTAAGATTTTAAGAGTAATATATTTCTCATTGTTGCTGGAGGTGTTGTTGTCAAGCGAGCAAAAGCTGCCAAGAAGCGAGAAGAACAGAAAGCTTGGGAAGTCTTTGAGGCTGCTATATTTTTGTCGTCCTGGTCTCACCCTTACCGTCAAAACTGATTCAAAAACTCTCTTTCATCTACAGCCAAAGAACAGAAGAAGCCAGAAGCTCGCAAATGATCCTTAGAGAGAGCACACGAAGGAGTGTTCTCTTGCAAAACAAGAAGAAAGAATATGTGAAGATTAAAGAAATCACTGTTCGTTTTTAACAATTGATGCAGACGGAGTAGTTTCTCTTCCCAGTGTTACTACTGAAAGCATGTGGTATTGTTCTCGATTGGCCTTCCTATGAATAAAGGCGTTTCTGGTGACTATCTGGAAAATCTATGACGTTCGACTTGTTTGCAGAGCAATTTTTTGCTCAGAAGTTGCTACGGCAGATGACTGCTCTTTCCCGCGTTGTATCAGGCTGAGAACCGCGTATGGATAATGTTGATAAAAAGATGACACGATAAATGGGCACTGTGATTACAGGAACAAGGCTGTATGTATTATACTTCATTATCGTAGCTATGGGGTGATGACGGTGCCAAGCATCTCTGCTTAATGTACCCTAGGCTGATTTGAAGTGGGAATACTATGTTTCGACGTTAATTCAATCTTATATGATCATACGTGAGAAATATAGTGTTTTTATACTTTGAGGATAAAAATGGACCCACTGTTCAAATATTCTAAAGAGTAGCGTGTGCTTTTACTCGAGGGACAAAAATGGTTGTAGAACAGCGAAAGTTTGAGCCTAATTCGAAACGTCACGTTTCGTATGTACTTGGCATCATTGTTCAATCAAACTTCTGACATGTCCTACAAATTACTAATTTCACCAGTTAATTAGTCGTTGGTCAATCAAATTGAATTGCTACTGTGTATGATGGTTTTGACAAAAAAAAAGATATCAGTGGTCACTTTTGCCCACCAAGTAAGAGTAGGTGCTTCATTTTTTTGGGACATTCGAAAGGTGATTCCTTTACCGTCGTCAACGTGCTTTTCTGGGACATATTTGTCATGAGACATTATACTTGTGATTTGGCCAATTTTCTATGATGGCCGAAGAAGTTTCTTTCTAGTCATTCAGGTTTAAAGGTCATTGCCTATCAGGAGGTAAGTACACTAGAAGTGCTAAAAATTATGTACGGCGCTCATTTTAGTGTTAAAAGTTTATTTTCAATCACCTAAGTGCTACTTTTTTTAAGGAAAAAAAAAATGACCATTTAAGCGCCAACTCCGGTATGGATTGCTAGAAATCCAACGTGGCTACATTTTATTAATTTCTCACTCCTCCGTGACTTGCTGGTATGTCTAGTTAGTATATAATCCCTAAACAACATTGTCCAAAAGTTGTAAACAGTGATCATTTAAGTGCCAAATTTTATTTAAAGTGATCACTTTAGTGCCAGTCATTCTTAAAAAAACGATCATTTAAGTGCCAAACATGCCATACGGAAATGCCATGTGGACTGGATTTTTTTTAAAAATTTTCCCAGTTATATTATAATTTTAATTATAAATGATGCGTAATCAATTTAGTCGGAATTTCTCACCGTTGGCACTAAAGTGAGCTAGCGAAAACTTTTGGCACTAAAGTAAACGCTATACACAACTTTTAACACTTCTAATATACTTATCCCATGCTATGGAGGTGAGTGGAATGCAGAGTAACTTTTAGACGACTTTGTTGGCAACTGAAACATGATAGAGAAGATGAGAATAAGTAAAATGAGATGCGCGAAGCTCTCATCATCCTTAGGTCTATTTGCCGTGGAACAGAGTTGATTACCAACCCCAATTTCTGGCGGGCCTGTTCATCTCAATATGTTACCTTCAATCCTGTTATTTATTCAAGATGTTTTTGCTGAGGATTTCTGTTAATTAGTTTTGTCGATTATGTTAAAACATATGAAACCCAGAATATAGTTCTTGCACAATTATGAAAAATCTTTCTCCATTCTACCTCATTCGTTGAAGTGTCCACGGACTCGGTCCTTGAAGGAAAAATAATCAGGTGCTTCACGTAGCCCAAAGTGTCATACCCACTTGAGAAATATCTAGCAAACATAAACACGCAATTAGCTTGCCTAATTACGTGATGATTTCATGAGGTCCATCTTTAATATCTTCGTTTGTATGTGAGCATGATACTATGAAGAGTAAATAAATTTTGTGTATTCTGCACCACAACCATGATTTCCCATGAAGAGCAGCAACTGGCTTTCTCAACAGCTGAGACATCATCCCTGCTTCCGATGTTAATCGTCTGTTTCTTTAGCAAAGCTGCAGGGTAGTCACCAATGTCGAGGGCCTTCCTGCTGACCACACGACAGATTGAGCAACACTTCTGTGAAGGCACTCTTGACATTAAGTGCCTCTAAAGCATAGTAGTCCACAAAGATGGCACGCCGGGTGACATCATAGGCTAGTAAAGCGCCCACTTTGCCTCGATAATATGCACGATCTTCACTAGTAATGTCAAAGTATATTGTGGGACAGCGAGCAAAGCTAGAGCAGATCGAGTTTAGATTTCAGTCAATTTCATGAGATGCTTCGTATTCAGGTCCCATTCTTTTAAGAGAATTTCGAGCTCAACAACGCCAAGGCAAGCAAAGTCTTAGTACAGTGGACTTGAAAGATGAGTAAATGGCATGATAACCTAATGTAGAAGAACATAAATTATTTGATCCTCTATGAGTGAAATAAATAAATTGATTAAGCCATGCGAGGATGTCAGATTCCAAGAAGTGAAATCATGAATAAGTTGATCTGCTTACACTGAGCCAAATGAGAAGGCTGATTAGACAACATGGATCATTGCGAAAAAAAAAAAAAAAATCGAAGATAATCGAGTAAAACAAGTGAATTCTGGAAATAAGACCATAGAAGTGCAGATGAAAAGGATTGATTTAATTATAGCCTATTTAAGACTCTGATCACTTGACTCTAACCAACCTTGAATCGTGATAGGATATTTCAGTTCTTTCAGTTCATCCGAGGAAATGGGTCTTTCTTTATGAGGAAAAAGGATTCAAAATATGAATCGACGAAGTTAATATAGCTGATTCTGTGACCATAACTGGAAAGTCTTCCAACAAACCAAGAGCTAAGGCAAATGTTTCAGACGTCGGTATATGGTTCAAACGGAGACTCGAACCTACTTTAAGCAAACAGATGCATCATCTCAAAGCCAGCTCTCCCCTGAAAATGACTCCGGATGACACAATTCCTAGGCTGCATTCCAAAAGTGAACCCATCTAGAAGCATAGAACTCAAATGCTTCACAACTCAGTTAATCAAGTGTGTTATTACCGTGTCTACTTAAGTAAGGATTTGCTGCTTTCTCGTTAGGTATTTACAACCAATGTTCATGGTTTGGTCAAGCCTGATATTGTTTTTTCAGTACGTGTTCTGACAATTGGGACTGCCACGTGCTTGATAGACTAACTGGATGAAGGCGTGATGACAGTTCCAACACAATGCACTTTCGCTTGTTCCAGTGGCATCTCCAATTATTTCTTGTGGATGGTTGATCAAGATAAGACTACCTAGAAGCAGCAATTCGGAGAGAGAGAGGGAGGAAGAGGACAGAGTTTGAACCCACGAGATGAACGTGAAGAAGCCGGAGAAATAGAGATCCTGGGAGAGTATGATGACGTAAATGGGAACCCGCGATGCCCGACCAATTCATATATTTTCATTTGTGTTTCTTGAAAGGTTTCTGAGTATTACTTGTTCCACGTGCGAAGGCAAGACTAGGACTCAAAATGAACAAGATCAAGAGTCTAGTGGATCGAATTCATTTGTGTCTGCTATGAAAGAGATGAGCCTTTCCTTTCTTGACATTTTACTTTTTAAATGAGACTTCTACTTTATGAGGAACTTCTGATTTTCGCCTTCGTTCAGTTTCAAAAAACCGAGTCTTTCCCTCTCAGTTTGATAAATGTTCCTGTTCGTGCAAATGACTACCTTGTAAGCTTACAACCACTCCCGTCTTTTAAGTCATTGGAACCAAAATATTTTGTATTCTTATGAACGACCAACAACCCCCAAAACTTAACCATCTAGCTTGCGAATTCGAGATTCCAGTAGGGATCCAATTGAGAAAAATCTGAGTCACTCAAGGCCATCGCTTCACGTTCTGCCACATTTTCGGCAATGTAATTAGCTTCTGCTGTCACTTCATATCTTCATCCTGCATTGTGCCTATACAATATGAATCTTAGGAATACTGCTGCTCTCAAGAAGATTTCTCTGTCCACTGCTAGGCGTGTTTCTATTTTCCAAAGAGACCAAGAAGCTCCATTCCAAAAACAAAAGGTGCACTGGGACCGTTCATCTCTGGAGGTCAAGACCTCATTGACTGTTCAACCCACTAAATTCATGAGGGACAACTTTCCTTTAATATTTAGGGTCACGAGTGAATTCATGAATCTGCAAAAACCATTTGCAGGAAAATAAAAGTGAAAGACAAGGCAACGCAAGCTTCAACAGAAAGATTACTCAATCCTTGCATATTTTTTTTGACGAACTAACAAAAGTGAAGACGTGATATGAGTATCAGAAAAAACATGACAGAACTAGTGAGAGGACCACCATAACAATGAGAAAACGACATAATGTGAAGCAACCATGTCTTGAACTAGGAAGTCTCACTTGGGTTTAGAAAACAGCTTGCCCGTGTTTCCTCGAGACTTGTTTTGCATCTGGCACCTATGTACAACCTGAATTAAATCATAGGATGCTGCAAGCACCAAGCCAAGGAATGGCATTAGGTCATTCAAACTCAACTTCTTACATTTCCAAAGAAATTCCCTCAGCTTTGTCCTCTTATCGCTTCAAATTGAACTTGGCAGTATCTGCTTGTAGTCCTAAGATGGGGAATATTGTATTGGTATGTACTGAACTAATGTGATAAGATAACTGTCTTCTTTTTTTTTCCTTACTACTGATGATAGCCCTGAGCGAAAAATGAAGACAGAGAAAGGAAAGAGAAAGCAGAAAAGAAAAAAACAAAATTACTTAAAAAAAGCTTAATGAATTCAGACAAATAAAAGGAAAAAAAAAACAACTAAAGTGACCGCTGCCAATCATGTGATGGCAAGAAAGAGAAAACGGAACCATTTGCATAGATGATGGAACACGTTGATTCAAAAATATCACATAGTTTGAGATAAAACTCGACATATAAAAATCAGAGATCCAAGAAGTAAACCACGATAAGAAGTTCTAGATATATGCTGTCAAAAGAAGAGTATTGTCTCCAAGAACCCAAAGAGTAAAACAGGGATCAACAGTAATGTCTTTCCAAATACAAGATCTCACCTCCTTTGTTGAATAACTCATACTTCAAACGTTCGGAAGACAATTCATGTTCAAGCTCTTTAGAAACATAGCTTGACATCACAGGATGAGCGGCATTTTGTCAATAACAAGGTCTCCACTATACCGTTTGCTTGTCAACGCCATCATCTAACTCGAGCATGTTGAATTGCCCATAATCTTTGGCGTGCACGCAAGAAACTCTGGTGTATTTTAATCTCAAGATTCTCAAAGAAGACAATCCTGTAATGTTGCAAACTCCACCCAAACTTCCACAGTAGGTGAAATCCAACTCTTTAAGCTTCTTAAGATCTGTCACAGCTTCAGGAAATCCTTCTAGGTAAGTACGGATCATCTTTAGCACTTCAAGATTTTCCAAATCCCTGACAGAAGGAGGTAATTCCGTAATTAAGGTGTCCGACAGGTCTATTTCCTTTAGCTGAACAAGCTCTCCAATGACAGCTGGAAGTTCTTTTAGTTTTTTGCAACTTCTTAAAGTAAGCTTCTGAAGTTTCTTTAAGAATGTAATGGAATCAACATCAACCAAATCTTCACATTCGCACGCACTGAGAATTTTAAGTGCAGGGAGAGAGCCTTCCTTGAATTCAAGTCTTTCAATTTTAGTTTCATCAATGAGAAGCTCTTCCAATTTTTTCAGGGAGCACAGTGCTTGTGGCAAACATCTAAAATATGAGCAACGCTTCATGTTCAAGGAAACTAGATTCACTAAGCCAGATGTCGACCCATGATTTGTTAGATCTCCTAGTAAACAATTCTCCAGGACCAGACATTCTAAAGGCACTGGGTCGGAGAATTCCAGAGATGCAATGATCAAAGGACAATCTTTTGCGTTCAAGACTTTCAAAAGCTTAGCCTTCTGCAAAAACGACATGATTCACATGTTTAGTTACTACTTCAACTATAATGTCTTAAAGTGCAGAACGCACATTTGCATTAAAAAAGCACACAAGCATATACATGCCTTACCAGCATCAATTCTCTCCAGTCTTCCAAGCTCAATTGGACTTCGCTTGAACACAAGCCGAGAATTACCAGCTTCTCCATATTCAATGCAAACAACTTAGATTTCTCATGGCATCCATGCCAATCAAGCCATACTAGGCTCGGAAGAAGATTCTCAGGATTTCCTTCAATTTCAACGTTGTCCAACTCAAGAAACCTCACATTCGATAGATGACGGAAATCGTCCCAGTGAAAACAGTTCATTGCCGGTTCATCTTGATTAAAATTAGGAGTTACACGAAGAGCTTCAACATTGCTGGTAACCTACCAATTTGGTGAAAAAAAGAGAAGTGCAAATTAGAACGACAATTTATGCAATGAAACAATAATATTATAATCACCATATCCAGAGGAAAACTTAACAAGAATACTGGATACATTTTGGGGTGATTTTACCTGCCTTTGCCGCAGTGTATTCTGTACATCTTCATAATCCCACAGCCTGCTGCGCAACCCAGGGTTTGCAAGATTTTCATTCTTGACAATAGCTCTTCCCAGGACTTTTAGTTGTTCATGCATCAAAAACTCATTTCCTTCTCCAATTTTGAGAAAAGACATACTTTGAAGTTCATCAACACCTATATTTGGGAGACGCTTACGAGCATCCCACATGTAATAGGGGATTGTCTTTTCAACTCCTATAAAGAAACATGCTATATCAAGAAATACTTCTTTTGTGGTTCCCCTCAAAAGATTATAGCTTGTGGTCAACACCCGTTCCACTTCTCTATCCGGCTCTCTTTCTAAATTTTGCAAAGTCTCTATCCATATTGCTTCGCTCTTCTCATACAAATATGACCCCACAATTTCAATAGCAAGAGGAAGCTTTCCAACTGCAGAAGTGATCTTGCTTGGTAGAGAACCGTAGTCCTCTACGGGATGATCCGATCGAAAAGCATGCTTATAAAAAAGTTTTAGAGCATGATTTTCATTCATGGGTAAAACCTCATGTTCTCTAATTACTGGAACATAGTAACGTCTAATGACATCTTTCTCTCTAATTGTTAGGATGATCCTGCTTCCTGGACGAAAATAACTTTTATCAGCCAATACTTTGATTTGTTCGAAGTTGTCCACATTGTCGAGGACAATGAGAACTCTCTTTGCTTTGAATAGGCATTTTATCAATTTGCTGCTTTCACTGTAGGATTCCACCTTTGGACAGTCTCCTCTCTTGAGATCTCCAATTAACTTCTTTTGCAGATCTACCATTCTGTTTTGCCCAACCTCAAGAAAACTGCAACTATCAAAGAGGTGACTGATTTTGTTGTATACCACCTTTGCAAGAGTGGTTTTACCAACCCCTGGCAGACCCCATATTGCCACCATGCAGCTCTCCATCGTCTTCAGTCCTTTGACAACTTGTTCTTCCTGATAATCCACACCAAGCTTGCGCATCATCACTGGCACGTCTCTGTCTATTCCAACTAAATTCTCAGTCACGTCTTGCTCTTCCGTTTTCAAGAGTTTCCAAAGTCTGGAAACGACATTCTTTAAAAGCTCGTGATACCTACAAAATGAAAAACGAGTTTGTGTTTCTTTTTCTTTTTCTTTTTTTTTATAGATAAGAGATGGAGAGAGGCGACGAGCGCAACCCCTCCAGAAGTTATCCTAAGGCTTATGGTCCCGTACAGTTACGGAGTGTTCGATTTGATTTCTGGTTGAATCCCTCAAAAAAAAAAAATGCTGGTGACTGCAACATTAGAGAGACGCAAATGCTTTGATACTAAAGGAGAAAAAAAATCTCCACAAGTTGATTGAATTTCAGAAAGAGCGTGGTGAGCATGTTAATGTACTAAGCAATTCTCTGATCTTGTCATTCCGAGAGGCTAAACAAGTAAAGCAAAGACTAATCGAGCCGTCAGACTTACCCACTGTCCTCATGCTCCACTTCGAAACCCAAAATCTCAGCAATATTTTCCAGAGCATTCTTCCACTTTCTGATTGTCTCGGCATCCCTGCGTCTCCCGTGCTTGATGAAGGCCCTTCCATATTTCCCCTTCTGGTGTTTAACAACGCTGGGCTTGACGCCGTAGAAAATGGGAAGAATGGGTTTCCCCGACTCCACCATCTGGGCAACTTCCATCAGGCAAGCTGCGCTGGAAGCGAAGTCGTCGGAAAAGACGGGGACGCAGATTTTGGAACACTTGATGGCTTCCAGGATCTTGCTATTGATCCTTTCACCGGGCTTGATCTCTTCGCGGTCTCTAAATGCCACAATCCCGGAGCTTCTGAGGTGGTCATAGAAGCAATCGAGGAAGTTGCGGCGGACATCTGGTCCTCTGAAGCTGAGGAACACCTCGTAGTGACAGACGGGCAACTCTTCAGCGTTAGCGTTAGCTGATGATGAGGGGCTACCGGAAACACAATTACCCATTAGCGTACACAGACGCTCTGGCTCGAATGGAGATCAAGATGATCAAACTTCGATGGTTGAAGTCGTTCGAGTTCTCAACTCTGAATCTGGAGCACTGACTTCGATTCTCTTTTAGTCTTCGCTTGCGGCAAGCGAAGAGCCAAGACCTGTCTGCCCCCTCTCTCTCCCTCCCTTTCCGTTTCCTTTCGCACTTCTCTCCAATGACCGGGGTCAGACTCTCCCGAACGGAAATCATTACCTTAAACAGCATACAAAGAGTTACTAGGGCCGCATATGATAACGTTTATGTTTCTCCCAATTTTTATTTTTTTGTTTTTCAAAATAAAAAGTTTAATAAACACTTGTTTGGTAATGTCGGGTTATTTTTCATTTTAGGAATAGAAAGTTAGCTTTAGAGCGAGAAATGAAACTAAAAAAATTGCTTACATTCCAGAAATAATTTTTAGAAATAAGCTAATTTTCTTTTTTATTTTTCTTTTATTCTTCTCTCTTGCCGCGCCACCTCCAACCGCCGGGAGCCACCGCCAACCGCCGGCCGCCGATTACCGCCGCCGGCCGCTGTCATCGCGGCCGCCGGCCGCCGGTTGCCGCCCGATCGCCGCCGTCGGAAGCCGGATGCCGTCGCCGCCGCAAGTAAGCAAGAATAAAAAACGAATAAATACAAAAAAAGAAAGCATTTGCATTACCAAACGCATTTCTATTCCTTTTCTATTCTAAGAGTAGAAATTTTGTGTAGTTACCAAACGCGTTCTTTTACTCGAAATTGTTCCCCAAAATAGAAATAAAAAAGAACTATTTCTGAAAAAAAAAAAAAAAAAAAAAACTCTTCCCCGTGCCAGAAGCGTTATCACGCGCACCCTAGATTGCTATAGTCATTGAAGCATATTCGCCCGAAGGTAAATTTAATAGATATACTGAATTCATTGAACGGTCTCAATGAGTCAGCCAACAAGCCCGGTATCCCCTGCAATTGTTTTATTATTCTTCATGCACCTTTTCTTTTTTAAATCATGAAAAACACCAAATTAATATACCTATAACAAATTTAACTCAAATTAATTTTTTAACCATTAAAAAACCTAAACTGACAAACTTGTTACAAGTAGATCTCAATTAATTTTCGTTAAATTAAATTAGTACTACGAAAAACCTCAAACCGGTACACTTGTTACAAACGGAAGGCAAAATCTCAAATTGATATACAAATCAACTATTACGTCTCATCCAACTTAGCAATTTTATGATAAAATCTAACGGAAATTAATAAATGGCAAATTTACACCGGTTTTTAGGGTTTTTTAATGTCGAAAAATAAATTTGAGATAAATTTTTCACAAATGCTCCGATTTGAGATTTTTTATAGTATTAGCCCCCTTTTTTCCCCCATAAACCTGTAATCCTTCTATACATAAGATCCTATCTTTGCCAGTCGTCTTAGAAAATGGGAGAGTACGTTTCAACACCTACTCTCGTCTACCTCTATTTGTTATTTATTTTTTTCCTTGTTTGCGTCATCCAATGGCATAGACTTAAAAACCCGATTATCCAGAGAATTAATTAAGTTCGAGGCTTTGGTTTACACGTGGGGAAAATTATCCAAAAAGTCATAAATATATTTTAGTTTTAAACTTTTCAATTTTGTCAAGGCGAGCTCAAATATTTTTACTTTTTGTCAATTAAGTCAATTCGGTTCAATTTTGGCCTGAATTCGTTAACATGAATGCCGCTCATCTTACATGACATGGCCATTACTAACGTGGATATTTTTTAAGTATATTTTGAATTTTTATGGTATTTTTCTTCTTCTTTTGTTTATTTTGGGTTTTGGAATTAGGGCTAGTGGCAGCCAACCCTCACCCATAGTCGGCAAGGGTCACCAGTCTTAACTTCAAAAACCAAAAAGAAAAAAAAAGCAAAGAAAAGAAATTAAAAACCACAAAAATTTAAAATATTATTAAAAAATATCTATGTGATATCCCGAAATTTGGCTCTATTTCGAAATATATGAAGTGGTTATATCATCGACGCACTTATGGTTAATTATATCATCGACCCACTTATGGTTATTTTACTTACGAACTAATCACTCACGAGCTAACTAATCTATTGAGCGAGACCGTAAAGGGTTAAAATGCGAAAGACCAGAGAATTTATCAAGAATAGACCGCTCGACCATAAGGATCGACAATGGTCAATACTACGCTGTTATAAATCGATTAGCAAACAGATATAAATCGATTCGACGGAAGTACGTAGTCGGTTTGCGGGTGATTCCACACGATTACGATATCGCATCAAACGACAATAAATTGATTTTCTGTTGATATTATATTTAGGGTACGTAATCGAACCCTCGCGATTACATTACAACCGAGGGTCGTCCGCGATTCGAGGAGGCACAAATGTGGATCGAGAATTATCCGCTACGGGTCAACCGCGCGAGAACCCCTAAAAGCCACCTAATAGTTTAGGTCGTACCAAAATCGCATTCGATCGGTTTTTAACCATGGAATTTAATTTGATTTCGAATACCAAACTTTCAAGGGTTGCAAGGCTAATTTATTGAACATCATCTCAATTTCCGTCGAATTATTGGCAAATTTGAAATTTTTGAAAAAGAAATTATTGGACTGAAATTTGAGATCGGAAAAGGAAAAATCGAACGTAGTGACAAAGTTGAGATTTTGGCCAAAAGCTTGGCCTTTAAAACAAATAAAAAATAATAAAAATAAAGATAGATGTGGATGAGAGTAAAAAAGAAGATCTTTTTAGGAAAAAAATAATATTTTTCTCTCCTTTTCCCTCTCTCCTCTTTCTCCTCCCCCGCCTTCTGAATTCCTCTCCCTCCCTCTTCTCTTCTCTCTCTTCTCTCTCTCACTTTTTCCTCCCCCTCACGCTACCACTTTCTGCCACTCCCCATCTCCTCTACATTTTTTTTTATTATTTCTCTCTCTCACCTCCCCTTTCCCCCTCGCGCCATCCCAAATCAGCCCCCTCCCTTCTTCTTTTCTTTTCCCTCTTTCTTTTTCTCCTCTCCCTCGCTCTTCCACCCCCTTTTTCTCTCACGCATTTTCTTCCCCAGCTCTCTGCCGATCCTCCCTCCTCCTCTTTTGCTTCCATTTTTGCCTCAAGCCTCTTCATTTTCTTCACCATCTTTTCTTCTTTTATTTATTTTTTTCGCCAACACCACCACCCGCATCACCATCTCCATCGTCAAGCTCCCGAGTTGCCACTGCTTGAGATGCCCGTCCGTCAAGCCGCCTGCGTCGCTGTGCCGTCACGCTGTCCCTCACCGCTGATTCACCACCAAGTCAAACCCCCTTAGGTTGTCGTGGGTTTGAAAAGCCGCCGCCGCCACCATTGAGCCTCCGTTCAAACCGCGAGTGTCACATTCTCGACGCTATCGTGCTGCCATCTCCGTAGCTGAAAACCCGTGAGTTAACCTCCTAATCGTGGATTAGAGTGTTAATTAGGTTTAGGGGTAAATTAGTTTAATATTAATGGTGGTTAGTATTAGTTAATTTTAGTTTAGTATTAATTGCGATTAAGAATGATTTAGATTAAATTTAAGTATGATTAGTTTAGGTAATTACGATTATATTAATTAATTGAGTTTAGTTTAATTAATCGTGATTTATTTAATTAATTGTAATTTATTTATGTAATTAATTGTAATTATTTTAGTTAACGTCGATTAATTTTTAATTAATTATAATTAGGCTAATTAATTGATTTTATTTTAATTAATTGTAATCAACCTAATTAATCGTAATTAACCTAATTAATCGTGATTATCTTAATTAATCGTAATTAGTGTAATTAATGACGGATTAGCCGTTAAGTATAATTTTATGCTGTTTTTCTGGATGAGATTGTGCGTAATTCTAATTGTTTGCACGTGTGATACTATGCTATTAATTGCTCAATTATAGATTTTTATTTACTATTTTCAAAGGAGGTTTTATGGGCAAGAAAATAGAAAAATATGAGGCGTCGGGTTTGGATGCTGAATTTTATGTACTAAATAAAACAATGGAGTTTTAAAAATGAAAGTGTGTAAAGTTTGACAGGTTGATTTCAAATACGAGACCACGTATAAATATTTTACTGCAATTTTTAATTGTGAAAAATTGTCAAAGTTAATTATTTGAAAACGAACTATTTTTTTCTTGACTAATTAATGGCAATAAAAATTGGCGTGATTGATGGTATGCTTGAGTTGTCATTTAATTGAACCCGTCACCCAATGGGAGTTTGGGGGCGATGCCCGATTTTTACCAGATGCCCGGCGAGGGTCCGGATGCCGAGATGCAATTGAGGCCAAACCGATGCTCATTTATGGAATGCCGTCTAGGCGAGGGTTCTAGATGATGCTATGCCGGATAGGGCGGGACGATGCCTGGTCACGTCGGAAAACCATCGACTCTTGTGTTGGCTGTAGCCCGAGGGGTTGGAACATGTGTGTTGAATATTTCGAACGTGTTCGATTATTATTTATGCATGTTGCACTGTTATTGCCATGTGAGATGTGCTAATATGTAGGGGTGTGCCAAGGCGATGTAAGATTGTATGCTGTTGCGTGTTTAGGCTACTCCAAGGCGAATTAGTTTCCTAATCGAGGTTTAGGAAGTTGACTCGTTGAGATTTTATCTCACCCCGTTGTTGTTAATTATTCATGGTTGTAGCGTGGAGAACTGCTAAGTGCCGTTGTGGTGGGCGCGAGATGTGACACTTTTTGGCTGGCGTTGCTGTTAGTGAGGTTTAAGTTAACTTTGACCTTTCTGACTCTTTTTGCTCATAGGTCGTGTGGGATTTACCTTTTGTTGTAGGCCTGTACATGTTAAACTCCTAGGGTTAACAACTTGATAAATAAATCGCCACTTTTGGAAATCATCTGTTGTGTTTTATTATCTCTGCTGTGATGATTGATTGGGTGTTGTTTATTTGAGTTGCTTCCGCATGCGTTTAATCGAAAGATAAAAAGAATGGGTCGGCGACGCGTTTTGGGACATCGCAATTTAATTGATCGCCAAGGGATGCTCGCGCGCTCGGGGTTCGAGACATGACATTCCACGTCTCCTACATGCACACCTTACGTCCATGTACGTGAATTCTAGCCAAAATTTGACCGAATGGATTCAATTGATAAAATGTGAAAAGATTTAGAATTCAATTAAGGTTTATGATTGAATTGGCAAATGTGTAAGAGGTTTATGACTTTTTGAACAATTTTCCCATATATGCGAGTTGATCCAAAGTAGTGTGTATGTAGTTGATGGGATTTGAACGGATGACCTTCAGTTTTGTTGTCCACACAAATGTTTAGATATAAATTATTGTCGATAATGGATATACTTGTTATGGACTAATTATTCCAAGCGATATAATAAATCGTTATTCGAGAAATGTTTTTCCAAACGTGTATCTTCTGTAAAATAAATAAAACCTCAGTTTATTACTCTCTCTTTTTTTCTCAATATATCAATAACTCACTCTTTCTTACTCCCAATCCACTTTTTTATTGTTGACGTACGTTTTTTGGTTGTATTTTTCTTTTTTCAAGTTATAATGAATTCGAGTTCAAGTTTATCCCGAATAACCTGTAGTTGATTACAGTATAATCCCACCAAACAGTATTATTTATGGACGCACACAAAAGAGACATTCGAATTGGGTAATTCTATCGGGCTCATTCTAATTTAATCCTTTTCAATTAGTATATGTACCTCCAATCTAGTAACACAATAAGGCATTACACTTCATCCTGAAAATTTGGGTTATCAAATATCTCTAATCTATTAACTTAAGCTTTATTTGTTTTGCGGAAAATGAATGATTTAAAAAAAAAATCCTAAAAATGATCGCTTATATAACTTGAATTAATTAGTCTATGAAAAATGTTTTTACTATTAACAACAATCTATGCCGAAGTATTTTCATTGATAATGAAAATATTGTTCATTTATTCATTTTTATAAACGATGCAAGTAATCATTTAAAAAAAAACGTATTTCAAATCATTCATTTTTCACAAAACAAACACATGATATTCTGCTCTTTTGGATGATGCTATATTTTATTAAAGTAAATAGGTTTCTATACTTTCCCCAAGAAAATATTTTCTGATACTGGTCAAAATGAAGTATAATAATCACCCATATCTAGTCACTGTGTTAACCGGGGGAAAAACATCTTTCTTCATGTTCGTACTAACTCCAAAAATATTTACGACACAGTACAAACACTATGTTGTTGTTAAATACTTATTTTGTATTTTTTGTATCTTCGCTACAAAAAAATAGTATGATGCTAGTTAATGGACTTTCGAGCCGAGAATAAATGCAGTTAAAATAACTGCATAAGTAATTGTTTCCATTGCATCGCAAGCACGGATTAATACTAGTGTACCAAGAAAGTCTTCGTATTCATCTTTCTTATTTATTATATTTAATTAAAGTCAGAGTTGAGAGAATGTTCGCTCCTATGATCGTCACATGGAGGAGACTTTGCCTTTGTGAAAATGCCACATGACACATGACTCATATTCGACCAATAAGATTTAAACTCAAGGATTTGTCATCGGCTAGTTTCTATGTCTTAGTGAATTTAAAGTTTGAAAATAGAAAACGACAAACTATGTGGATATTTTATCACTTATTGAGTTTAAACTTGGAAAAAGAGGACAAATTAGACAGAATATTTTCAATTGTACTTTATCATCTCCCCATTTCTCTATTCTATATATTAAGCTTAGATGTTAGAAAATGGATACATTAGAAAGTATATCAAGATTCTATCTCTTATTAAGATTAAACTTCCAAAACGATAAATTAGAAAAAGTATATTAACTTATACTCTTCACTAACGTGGTTTATTTTGGATATAGTTTTTAAAATGTACTTGTAAACAATGAAATTTTTGAGTCAATTGCAAAATTCTATATAAATATTTCACTATTCAACAATTGTTTTGACAAGCATAATTGTCCAATCAAATTAGGGATGTATACTCATGATAGAACAATTAAACTCGAACGATGGTAGAAATCGATTAGATGAGGTAAATCCATATCAAGTTCAAAATGGATTTGATATTTGTTGAAAGGAAAAAAGCCTTAAAAAATCCCAAATTATAACCACTATGATACATTTACTTTAAACTTTTTCTTGTGACATAAAAAATCATAAATTTTTGCCCATGTGATACATTTACTCTTGTCAAGGTTTCGTCAAATAATTTTCCAACCAAAACTTCATTATTTTTATTTCACTTAAATCATGTATGTCAACACATTTACCTTCCGGTATCCATATAGACAGATTTTTAACAGTGCCCATTAACTAAATCTTGACCAGAGTAATTATGTCATAAAAGTACAAATTTAGGAATTTTTGTGTCACCGAAAAAAAGTTTAGGATAATCGTGTCATAGTGGGTATAGTTTGGATTTTTTTGGTGGATTTTTCCCTTGGTTAAATCAAAGTAAATATTGGCTAAAATTTCAATGGTGGATAGATAATCTTAATTTGACAAATCGTAAGCAATTACAAGGATTAAGACTCCTCACGTCCTCTCTATAATTAGGAGGCATCTTTATTGACTTTTGGACGGACAGATAGAGAATTTAAGCTACGTGGAAAATCACAAGCGCAAATTGTCTAAAACCCTAGAACAATCACTAAGTAATAGAGAGAAAAAATAAACACTCTGATAAAAAAAGAGAGAAAAAACCCACAATTTTACACTATGATTTGTGGTTTTGATGGCGAGATTGTCTAATATCTTCCACTTAATCATATGTAAAATATGTCACGAGAGATGGAATGCTTATCGTGCGTCACCCTCCTTAATTTTCATATCGCTGGTCATCGATCTCTAGACCTCATCTTTGACCGATTGCCGAGTTTGACGACTAGCTAGAGGAGGAAGAAGAAAAAAAAAAAGAAATAACTTGATTTTTGAATTATTATTGAGAAAAAAAGTAACTTTTTTTCTATTTCTTAATTCTATTCCAAGTCTATTTCTAGAAACAAATTTGTTCTCGAGAATAGAAAAAATTAGTTCACGTTACTAAATGGAATTTTGTTATTTTTTTTTTCCAGGAAACAAAAAAATGAAATAACCGAGAATTGACCGATATTCAAACATGCCCTAAATAATAAGATATAATGTGAATGAACATTTAGATAAAAAATGATATCAAAGCATAGAGCGGAGAGGATATTCTTGAGCTCGTAAAATTTGCCGCTCAATGCCCCATAATTTTCCATCTTTTGCAAAATCATCCAAAAGTATAGCTATCTTCGAGACGATAGTCCTCCGCCGTAGCTCTTCGGAGGCGAAGGGATCCTGATCCTCTTTTTCTTTGGGGAGAGCTGTGCTATGTCGCGCCAGTTGCGTCTTGTTAGGCTTCTCCTATTCTACACATAGCCATTGGCTGTCAGCCAATCAGTGTAAAACGATGAAGACACATCATCTTCATGAACGCAAGTAAACATGGCATTGCAATGAAGGTACCTTGGTATTCCTATAATATTTCCAAATCACATTGCTACTAGGCGACCTTCAGTCCTTAACACTATTGTTGGGTCGTTAAATTGGGCTGAATTAATTACGTATAGGCTGTTCTAACATTCAATTTGTCAGATCAACAGCAAATCATAAGAAGGGCTGTTGGAAATGGGAAAAATTCAGCCAAGCCAACCGACCATTCTCTTTTGAAAATCAGTTGGAGTTGAGATGGTCAAGATTCTTATTATTTAGATACTATTACAGTTGAAATATCTTGGAAAAAAATTTGCTAGGAAGCCCGTGGGCACCCAGCGCCAACTCCAGAAACAGAGGCAAATCCTAAAGATTAGACCTTTTTTCCTTCAACTTTGGACTCAAACGAACATTAATCAAACCAGATGGAAGTGTTGGCAACTCATGAAGCCTGTCGCAGTGAAGTAGATCAAGAGTCTCCAGCTTGGAAAGACACTTGACTTCAGAAGGTAGGCTGCAGATACCGGAATATTGCAGCCTCAAGATTCTCAAATGAATTAGCTTCCCAATGTCGCCAGGAATCTCCCTTTTAAGCTCCTACACGAGGAGGCATGTATTTCTTCAAGTTTGAGTAGACGCCAAATAAAATTAGGAAATTCTCTAATGAAGCAATGGTCCATCTTTAACACTCTCAACCCCTGCAAATTTCCAAAGGAATCAGGCAATTGTGAAACCCCTGTTCCCGATATATCCAGCTCCTCTAAAGAGCTTCCTAATTGGCCAATGGACTCTGGAAGTTCTCGTATACATCGACAATTCCTCAATGACAAGCGTCGGAGTTTCACAAGCTCTCCAATTCCATCGGGGAGTTTGGTAATCTTTGAATCATCAACTGAGAGTATTGAAAGTGATGTCAGGCATTCAAATGGATGGGGCAGGAGACTCAATGATGAGCAATTGGAGGCAGAAAGAGTTTCAAGTTTCCTTAAGCCACCTTTCGAGGGAATTTTTTCCACAGAAGTCTTATCAATGAGGAGTTCTTTCAAAGCTTGCAAGCCACCCAGTTCGGCAGGCAACGTGTTGAGTTCATTGCAGGACTTCAAATTCAGGCAAAGTAATCTTTTGAGACCACCAACCGAAGGATGTAGATGGACCAATCGAGAGCATTGCTCTAGAATCAATATCTCCAAATTCGAGAAGTTAAAAAATGTAGGACTTATCAGTAAGTCAGTGCACCCAGTGAGATTTAAGACTTTCAATTGCTCCATCTGTAAAACAGGACAGAAAATGTCATAAGGTCAATTGCCAGATAATTAAGAAAACAGATGCATTAGAGCAGTAATTGGAAACACCTTGATTTTCCTCCAACCTCCCCAGTCTTCGGTGACTTTGCTCCATGAGAGGTCAAGAATGACCAATACAGGCAGATTAAATTCTGTTGCTTCAAAATCCCTTGGGCACCCCTGCCAACGAAGCCACCTTAACTTTGGAAATACATTTGCAAAGTTTCCACTCATACTTGCATGATCCAATTGCAAGAATCTTATATTTGGCATGCTCTTGAAATAAGTTTCTGTAAATATATGGGGACGATTATTTTTGACGTCAAAGCAGAGGACTTCCACTTCTTCCATTCCCTACATTTACCAAGAGTAATGAATCAATCTGAAGCTATAAAATACAATTCGACATTTTCGCTAAGCAATAAAGATGAGGGTGCTTTCTTTTTTGTATATTCGAAGGAAACCTATAGATGGTAAAATAACCAAAAAACCTGGGTAACAAATTAGACCTAATATGTCGGGGCTTTCATTATACAGGAGAAAGCAAACCATTGAACAGAAAGCCTTTACCTTTTTCCTGTTGATTACTTCCAGCTCTGAAACATGCATGCATAGTCCGCCCGGCCTTCCAGGATATTCTCCATCTATAGTTCCACTGCGGTGCTTCAACAGTTTATGCATCCACAGCATGTTGTCTCCTCCAATTTTTGCTAGAGGCATCAAAATATGACGAGAAGGCAAAAGACCTTGATTGGGCCACATATATGATGCAATTTGGCTATCCACACCATTGGCAAAACATGCTATGTCCCAAAATATTTGTTTCTGCTTTTCATCTAATGCTTGATAACAGATTTTCAAAATCTCTCTGCAATCCTTCATAATTGCTCGAGAGTTCTGCCTCCGTTGTCTCATCAAGTCCTCTATCTTCCCCCATTCATTTGCTGTTTTTCCATGCAGAAATGAACCCATAACTTCAATAGCAAATGGAACCTTCCCCGTAGCTTTGAGAATGCGACTCCCAATTTCAGGATAGCCAGGTATAAAATGATTTGTCCGTAAAGCATGCTTGCAAAAAAGTTCAAGAGCTTGATCATTATCCATCTCAGTCACTTCATAGGTACGAGCCAGGCCTTCAGAAACATATCTTTGGAGAATTCCACCATTTTCTGAAGTGACAATTATTCGACTTCCAGAAGCAAACCAGTCAAGCTCGTCTCCTACCAGATCATTAAGATGAGACTGTTCTTCCACATCATCTAGAACAATAAGAACTTTTATATTGCAAAAAACATCCAGGAAGAAGTTGATTCCTCCTTTGAAAGAAGCAACATTGCATTCTCGCTCAAGAATATCGGATATCAACTTAGTTTGCACAAACTGAATACCACCAAAATTTTGTGCTGTTTCTCCGATCTCTGTGAGAAAGCTACATCTATTGAAATAAGAGGAAATTCTGTCATATACGGCCTTCGCAATAGTTTTCTTGCCGATTCCAGCAGTTCCATAGATTCCAACAATGCGCACTCCAACCTTCTCATCTTCTATTTCCAATAACTTGATCAAATCCTTCACTCGATCATCAATACCAATTACATGTTCAACAGTCGCAACTGAGGTCTGCAATGACTCCAAAGGGAAACTAGGAAGTTTCAACTGCTTGAGATTGGGAAGTGATGAGAGGGAATGAAGATCACTTTCTGTGTACTCCACTATAGGTAGCTCAACAATTTCCAAATGCTTGAGGCTGGTAAGCTCACCAAGTGGTGGGAGACTTATGCATCTTGCACAATGAAACAACCGTAGCTCAACTAACTTAGGCATGTGAGACATCCAGCTTGGAAACGTTGCACCCCCATAGCCTCTTAGTTCTAAGCTTTGAAGATTTGAGCTTGGCTGCAGCTCTTTGAGTAGAACTTCATCACTTTCTTTTCCGGCAAACACTAATACTAGTGAAACTAAGGAATTCTTCTCCTTCAAGTTGGCAGCATTTGATTCTGCTACTGCATCTTTTATTTCTCCCTTAACTTCAATTCTGAGGCTTCCTCTCAAATTGTTTAACCTGTTCAACTCCCCTAGCCTACCATAACAGTTTGGGCAAGAATCGTCCCCAGGCAAAATGAAATCTGTTAGTGTGCGCAAAAGAGTCAACTCGGCCATCCCTTGTGGCATATAAGATAGGGCATTACAGTTGCTAATCTCCAGTTGCCTGAGGTTGACCAATTTTCTTATATCCCTTGGCAATTCTTTTAGCTTGTAACACATATTGAGTTTAAGTACTTGCAAGGTTTCCAATCTTGTCACAGAATCAGGAAGCCTTACGATTCCTTCATTTTCAGAGAGATCTAGAAATGTCAGGTGCTTCAACTCACAAATGGAACTTGGCAACTTCTCTATACAGCTGTCATGACAATCCAAGGCACGTAAGAACTTGAAACTAGAAATAAATTTGTGAAGAGTGTTTCCACCCATTTGAGTTTCACACCTCGAGCTTTTTCTTTGACCAGTTTTGATGAATGTCCTCAGATGATATGCTCTGCCTTTATTTGGATCTCCCTGCGATAAATCTAAAGTTGAATCCCAAGATATATGATGAGTTCTTTCATACATGGTTCCGGTAATATAGACTGCTTGTTCATGTACTAAAGGATGCATCCTACAAGACGTCACATTTCCAAGTTCATCTTTAGTGCAGTCTTGAAAGAAATTCCTCCTAAGTAGATCCATGAAATACTCATGAGCAATATCTTCTATATCCTGATCTACGTTGTCTATGGGCTGGATAAATCCTTCTGCCATCCATAGACTCGTCAACGTTTGTTTATCTATCACCCAATTCATGGGAAAGAATGAACAGAAGGCAAGGCACTCTTTTAGATGGCATGGGAGATGATTATAACTAGCCTTAATTATTGGATTTATATAAAACCGATATGAATGATATCCTAAGATCTCGTGCCATAAATGTAACCACTCAGCTTCAGTTTTCTTGGAGAATAATAAACTTCCAATCATTCGTATTGCCAAAGGGATTCCATGACACTTTTGGACTATCTGCCTCCCGATATCTACCTTAATTGGATTTCCAGTCTCTTCTTCTTCCAGGCAAGCCATTCTCATCAATAAATCAAAAGACAACTTTATTGGAAGGGCCTCGAGACAATAAGATGGGGTTGTACTCGTACAGACTGCAACTGACCGATCGCGTGTAGTTATCAGAATCTTGCTTCCTTGGGCACCTCCCATCAATAAACTTTTCAAGCTCCCCCATTGTTGAAGAAGCACATGCTGCAGATCGTCAATAACTAGGAGACATTTTACCATATGCTCCATGTCATCTGCTCTCTCTGTTGTCAATCTTCCTATGATTGTCTGCACTTCCCTTTCGAAGTCGTCGTAACCCACACAGACCCATATCCTTAAATCGAAATGCTTCTTCTTGACCATGTCATCTTCGTATAGACATCGACCAAGAGCCGTCTTTCCAATCCCACTCTCACCCCATATTGAAAGGACGGAAATTTGTTCATCAGTGTCAGAGTCTAATAAGAAGTTCATAATTGCATTTTTAGCATCCTCTCTCCCTATAATCTCCTCATCGTACACAAAGGAGTCCGACCGCTCTCTTCTCTCTACACGCACATCCTCCGCGCATTCTCGCAAGCCCAAATCCCTCCCTTCGGCAGCGATGGCTTCTAATCTCTCCCTGATTCTCTTCGCACGGGCGCTCATCTCCAGCGTTAAATCAGGTTTTTCAGAAGGCGAAGAGGAGGAGGGAATTACCTGCTTCAACTTCTCATCTTTGCTCGGCGATTCTCGTAATTGCAAAATTTCCGGGTTCCACTCTTCGCGTAAGTCCTCTGCATCATAGAAAGCATCTTTGAGATCCCTCAGCCATGATTTGATGGATAATCCGGTGACCCAGGGATCTCTGAGGAACCGCTTTTCCGCATCGGGCACTATCCTTTGGAGAAAGGAAACGGTTTTCTTCAGCTCGGCAAATTCGCCGCCAGCGCCCCATAATTCTTCATCATTCGGGAAATCATCCAGAAGTTTAGCTACTCTCAAGACGAGTGCTTCCGCCATGGCTCTTCGGGGGTGAAGGAGGATGCTCTGCCGATGCCGAGTCGCGACCTGTTTGGTCTCCTCCGCTCTATGCACAGCCAATTAGTATCGAAAAGACGAAAATACCCTCAATTGCCAGTACGGGGATTAATAAAATCGAGCTTATTGGGCCACCATTTCCGATACTCTCTCTATGACGTTAAAGACTTTTGAAAATGGGATAATTATTCATTTCGTTAACCGTTCAGCTGGATTAATAGAAAATATAAATGTGACTTTTTAAAATATTTTCTCTTTCACATGTGACAATGACATGATTAAAATGATATCGTTTTGGTCAAAATATGATTTTTAATATAAATTTATTTCAATTAAATAATAAAGAAAAGAAGGAGATAATAATTAAAAAAAAAATTAAAAAGGGAAAAAAATTGTACTAAAAATCATATTTGGACCAAAACAATATCATTTTAACCTTATGTTTTGTGTTTTAGTTCCGTCATCGCCACGTGAAAGAAAGAAAATATTAAAAAAGGCACGTCGTGTTTTCTATTAGCCAAGCTAGATGCAATCTATAGAAGGACTCGATTGCACCATTCTAATAAGTTTTAAAACTCGATTATATTTTTTGTAGGTTTTAAGACTCAATTACACTTTTCTGACAAATTTTATGACTTTTAGTGCATATATCCCTTTGAAAATCTATCATCATGATGAGCGAATGTAATGGTGCAAAGTCTAATATTGTTAATAATTCTGGGAGATATCTAATGTGGAAAGAAGAATGCTACTTAAAGTCCACCAGAAAGACAAAGGATGAAGAGTTTAGGAACTACTCAATATTTAAACTCTTCCAAAAGATGACACATTAGGATTTGTTAAGACATAATCAACATTGAAAATCTACCGAAAGAGAAGATAAATAAGGATTAGTTAGGCAATGAGGAGACATTGAGTCTACCGGAATGAAAATGTGGACCAAGATAAGCTAGAAAATTTATAGAGAAAAGAAACGAATGCATGGCTTTATACTCTTTCCTAAATTCTAATACAATGTATTACAACATTGAAGCTCACTAAAACAATTCTTTTATGCTGAACAAACTCGTGGCATCGATTGGGGCAAGTACAAAATCTAATTGGAAGTAAAATGAGTAGATGGTGCAATAAAGGTATTGCTCACAAGCACAATGATCAACCCCTTAAAATTTAGTGTCCTACGTTTTATTTTTTGAGGCAATCCCTGAAAAAAGAGCTTGTTGTTATATATTATTATTGACATTGTTACTCTGTACCTCTCATGCACTGGACAATATTTTAATAGATCAAAATTGGTGGTTGACAACTTGTTGATAAGATACAAGGAAAAAAAAAATTCAATGCTACTCTCACATTGCCTTGCTCCCACTTTCCACTATCTTTTTTCGAACTTTTTTTCTCTTACTTTTTTAATTTGATTTTACATTATTAGTCTATAAGTTGGCTAAAACTTAATTTTAAGAAAAAATTTAAATAAGAACATAAAGTGCCCTCATTTTCTTAAATAAAGGTTTAAAGTAGACATTATGTCAAATAAGGGTCAAAAGTGGTCATGATAGTTTCAAATAAAAAGGCCTAACCTCGCGAGTCGCTAGCCGATTAAATATTATGGCCTATTAAGGATATTTTTGTCAAAAGATAATTTAAATTTTACATTATATTTTTTTCTTTTATTTTTTTCTTTTTACTCTTTTCTCTTTTCATTTTTTTTTTCCTTTCTAGCTTGTGCCGATGAGGGTCCGGTGACCGTCACCATTTGCTGGTGAAGGCCAAGATCCTTGCTAAATCATCTGAGAGGAACCCTCACCTACCCCTCTCCATTGGTCAGCCATCGCTTGAGACTAACCACCGGCGAAGAAAAAAGAGAGTACCAAAAAAAAAGAAAAAAGAATGAAAAGAATTCAAAAATGGTACAAGATGAAAATGCCCCTGCCAACTAGAGTTAAGCCATTTTTGAAACTGATATAAGCACTTCAAGCCCTTATTTGAAACAAAATCCACTTCATACCTTTATTGGAAAAAATAAACTCTTATTGAAGAAAATGAAGGTACTTGAGGCATTTATTTAGAACAATGTCCACTTTAGGCCCCTATTTTAGAAAATTACTTCAAACCTTTATTTAGAATTTTTTTCCATCATTTATGTACTTGACAATATATAATTGACATACCAAAATACAATATATTATTGTTTCACTAGAATTAAATCCACAACAAAATATTTTTCACCAAAAATTGTTTTTAGGTTTTATCAAAAAGAGACAATTTTTGTGATGATTTTGGACATGAGTCTTATCAATGAAGCTCAAGAAACAAATATGCTTCAACGGAATTTAATAAACGATGAAGTGCAATGACATAAAAAGCTTCGCTGAAATTTAATTGATGATAAAGTGCAATGACAAAAAGATATTGGCCAAAATTTAATTGGCAATGAAATAGTTGGAAAGTATAGTAAAGGTACATGAATTGAAAATTAATAGGTGCTTGTCATAATTGTTTTTTGGGGGGGGCGGGGCTGTGTTTACAAAAATTTGATGTGACTATTGAAAACTTACGATCAACGGTTACAAACGGTTATTTAATTATTATTTTTTTTAAAAAGCTTCCCAATCCAATCTTCAAAACAAGTAACTTCTTAATCTTACCTGAGATTACAATAACTTACATTATTCGCAATTTGTTATTATCTAGTAACACTTATCTACAAGAGTTTCCATATGTGAAAATATTGCTACTTGGCAATTACGCTTCCATGTCAATAACTTTATCCTAGATAACTAATGTTTGCCATTGATAACTTCATTAGTTGTCGTTGCTCTTCAAGTTGTTGACTATTCTTTCATCGATGACTTCTACTAGAAACCAAATTTCTAGTATCGACTAAAATTATCACTTGTCGATCATAACTAAAAGTGGGCCATTTTTCGGTGTTAGTATTTGCTTCCTTTAAAAGAATTGAATGATTTGTCGATCATTCGATTTTTAAATAAGATAATCAAGAGAGATCGTGTCGCCATGTCATTGTCAAATTCAACTTTCCTTGTCGAATTTTATCTTAGTTAGATTCATGATCTAACTCATATATTTCTATTATGGAAAGTCTTCATGTCGCCCTCTATCTCTATCTTTAAGTGATTGCTCATATTTAGATACCCTCATTGCCAATTGAAAGAAATCGGCAAAATATTGACTTTTGAATTTTTCTTTAAGATAGATTTTAGCCCATTGAAGGCCAAACTCATGAACTCTTTTTATAAGAATAAAGTAAGGCATCTATTTTTAGCCTTCTTAAATTGAACAAATTGATCAGCCAACACATTATTGTACTCATAGAGTCTAGCCAAATCAGCAATCAATACCTCAGGTTTCCTTCTCTAGAATTAGAATGGATTTGTCTTTCTATCTCTACCTAATTATACACTAAATTAGGTGGTGAATTAGTGTAATAGGTAAAGCAATTTTCAACAAAGACAAAGGAAATAACGTAAGTCTTAAAAACTTGTTTGTCCCTACTTCCTCATGCTCAGCTATAAATCGACCAATATGTTCAAATGATCAATTGGTCATCTTGGCTAGTGAAAATAGCAAAGTTAGAAGTTTTGAATTCTCATGAGTAAGGTATAGTGTCAACCCAACTAAGATGTGGCTTCCTATAAACTGGCTTGGCCATCCCTCAGTCGGCACCTAGTTATTGTAATACGAGTTCAGCCAATTGATTAGGATTCACAAGTTGATGAACTTGCCTCTCCTACCCCCAATGTTTAGGATCGATAGGTCAATAGACTTGACCTTCCTCCCCCGAGGATTGGGATTCAAATCTTTATTATCAATGTTATAATTTACTAGCAAGTTAGGGCTATAAGGTACATTTTCTACATTAAGAAGCACAAGTACACCAAATGGCCTTACATTATCCACACTTGGAATCGGTCCTGGGACCCGAACATATCCATTTTCAGAAAAGATCTCACTTGTGGAACATTTTGATTTGTCATGTTATTATTATCATCGATAGATTGAGTATTCTTATTAACCAAATTAACTTGATTGGGATTTGCATACTTTTATAAAATTCCCGTTGGTGATGGGATTCGGAAAATTACCAAAAAAGTCTTAAACATATTACAATTATATTAATTTAGTTCATTTATTTTTTGTTATTTCAGTTCTAGACCTTTAGCAATTGTGCCAATTCAATCCATTTGGCCAAATTTTGGTTGTCCAACACAGAAGACCGACAGACAATGATGTGACAATTTTTTATTAATATTTTATTTTTAGAATTTTTTTATAAATGTTTTGTTTCGTTCTTTTCTTTTTCTTCTTTTTTTTTTTTTCCTTTTGTTTTTTTTTTTCTTTTCTTCCTACTTTTCTTCTTCTTTTCCCCATAATGGCTAGCTACTGCAAGGGTCAAAGCCCTCCCTAGCCTCACCCAAATCTAGGCGAGGCTAGCCTTGCCATGCCCTCGATTGTTGTGGGTGAAGGGGACTTCACCCACGACCGGCGAGGCCACGATTGCCTTCTCTTGTAGCCTCCTGGCCTTCGTGAGGCGTGGTCACCTTAGATCAAGGTCGAAGTGCTATGGTGAGGCTTAATCGGGTTTGACGGCCATTGGTAAAGAGAGTGTGCCTAAGATAGAGGGGGAGGACCATGAGGCGCCTTGTGAAGGCCAAGGGTCCAAGCAAAGGTGGCCATGGCCTCTTTAGCTGTGGGTAAGACCATTTTCGCTTGCAGCCGGTGAGGCCATGGCAAGATTGCCCTCAGCTAGATTTGGGTGAGGGTGAGCAAGGGCTTCATCAGCCACTATCGGGAAAAGAAGAAGAAAGTAGGAAGTAAAATAAAAAATAAAAGGATAAAAATCAAAAAAATAAAATATTATTAATAAATAACCACGTTAGTGTTGCCCGAACGGTCGATGCCGATCGGCATCCACTTTAGTATCGACTGGCCAAAATTAGTCGAATGGACTGAATTAGCATAATTATAAAAAGTTTAGGATTGAATTGGCCAAAAAAAAAAATAGAACCGAATTAGCACAATTGCAATTGATTTAGGACTTTTTGGCAATTTTCCTTGATAGGATTACCTAGCCTAATTTATTTCCAAAATTTAATTAACCAAAAGTTTGAAGAACATACCTAGAAACTGTCATATTTAGTTGGATCAAAATGGACTAATTCAATGTCTTGACCTTGCAGATGACATTATTAATTGCATTGACAATCATCAACCTGATCACATATGATATATGTCTCACTATGTGATTCATCATCTCATTCTACTATTCTCGAATAGCCACTTCATGATAGTGGAGCTTGGTGCTAACTCTGTTGCCTTCTCCTCCATAAGGTGCGGCAGGATTTTGACATTATCCACTTGGCTTGGCTTCAAGACTGCTAGAGTGGCTTACGTATCAGACTAGACAGCCTTATCACTAGGATTGTTACCTGAAGCATGACTAGACTCTGAATGATTCCTTGCTCTCGGCATTGTTAATCCTATCCTGAAGCATGATTAGATTCTGAATGATTCCTTGCTCTTAGCAATGTTAATCCTATAGGCCTAACTTGCCAATATTCATAATTGCTCCATCAAAGTATGGTGGCTTGCTTAGAGCTTATGAATCACTTACACAAAGTCACCAAAGTTAGCCATAGATGAATATCTTTATGCACATACAAAAAAAAAAAAAAATACACTCCAAATGACAAGCACCAAAACTTTGATACCAATTGGTAGGGCTAACTAAGCAACATAGAGGGGGTGAATAGCTTCTTTTTTTTTTTTTTCTTTTTTTTAACAAAATTTAGATCAAGTGGAATTTAACAATCAATACTTGGAAATCAAGAGAAGCAAATACTAATGAGATCTGGTGAAGTTGATGTGCAATGAGACAGATAGAAGCTATTTAGAAAATGGCATATAGTAATATATTGTGGTTCGGCTTTGTCATCAAGTTTACATCCACTCTCAAAACTAACAACCGCAACTTGGGCTGGAATGCACTACTAATCACCAAGATAAGATACAATCAACAAGCAATGATCCTATCAGATGATAGTTCACATTATTAGGACTCAAGTGCCACTATCACACTTGTACACTTAATCTTCTCATGATTACAATGCAACAAGAACACCACAATGGAAACCTCAACACTATTTGATGAGAATATAGCAATGAAGACTTTCAACTTATTCTATATTTTTTGTCCAACGCCTTTTGGCTTAAATGATTTTCTCTTATATAGACATCTTCAATTTTTACATTGGATATATTCCCAAGAAGCAAAGAGCCATTAGGATTCTTTGCAAGCTGCTATTCTAAAGCTAGACTTTGCAAGCTACTTGTTTTGAAGCTAAACTACCCATACAATCTTTTTCTTTAAACATTAGCAAGGTTTCCTGATATAGGTTATGATGTTGTTGTTGTCACATCGCCGGTTACCATCGGAATTCTCACAAAAGCTGTTTCCAATTCTGTGACGAATAATGATTCTTCGACTGTTCTAATTGCCAAAAGTTGTATTTTTATCCTCAATGATCATCCTTGAACAAACGTTACTACAGCATCGTTAGTGACTTGATATTCTCAAATTTGATACTCAATATCATCATGAGTAGATTATCACCAGTCAATTGATGCTACTTTCGGAGAGGCCGTATAAGAGTGACTTGCAATATCTTTTCCAATGAAGTTACTAAGCAAATCAGCTGGCAGAGATCACATGATGAGAAGCTAATGATCATGGATTCACAAAACTCTTATGAACACAACTTCATAGTTAATTTGTCCATATCTCATCAAGATTTCATCATCCTGGCTAGTTCAACCTAAGCTTTATAGAAATCATGGATATCACTGCAATCCTTTAGAAATCATTACGAACATCGGCACTAATGATAGTAGATATTATACTAAAGATACTTTTGGGATACTTTTGGAATCATCAAAATTCCTAGGAATGTTTCTCCAATACCCTTGGGTCGATCATTAGGGTGATTAGTTTTAGGATAGGTAAGTTTGAAATCTAGAACCTAGAACCTATCTTGTCAGGACTAGTTCCTAATTTTTAGAATGTGAAACCTACATTGTAGACCATAAATCGACCTAGTCACTCAAGTCCGATTCTACTACCTAAGGACCAGCAAATTATTTCTTTTTTTATGTTCATTTCTTTTATTCTTGAAAAACAAACTTTAGTAGAACATTCCTTAATGTACAATCAAGACAAATATCAATTACATCAAATAGTAGAGCAACAAAACAGCAAGAAGTATGGTGCCAAGAGAACAAAAATATAAAGCAATTGGGAAGTGTCCATCTCATCCCTTAGTCACGCAAAATGGAAGTTAAAGCAACAACAAAAATTTCCATCCGCCAAGAGCGACAATCCATAAAGGGTGAAATGACATCTTTAGTTACATTATTGTGGAGTGTTAAAAAACATTGATGACTTGAAAATTGAATTCTTTGAAACAGGTGGAGATCAAACAAGGCATGTCTAGAAAAGTTTGCCTAATGTGTTGGCATTCACCAAGTTGGAGACAGATTGGATGTTGCCAAAAGCTGCAAAGCATGCCATCCAACTGAGGAAGCAATTGTGACTTTTGGTATTGTAGGACAAATAAGCATCATCTTGAAAGTACAAGTTCCGTTAAGTGAGTATGAACGGTGTACAAGTTAGGGGTGAGTGGTTCCAAGGCGAGTAGGTTCCAGACCTAAAACTAGGAACCTTCCCTGTTTGGATTAGTTTTCAATTTCTCAAACTTGGAATTTACCCTATACACCCTGAAATTGGACCAAAACTAGCCATGTAGGGTCCATCCGATCTAGTTCTAGAGTCTACCCTAACATGGTGCTCACCCTTAGGGTTCATGGATTAACATTTTGTAGTGATTATATGACCAATGTTTAATTATAGCCATTAGATCATATTTTCTCTCAACAGATAGAGAAAAAAATGTTGATGATCCAATAAATAAAAGATGCAAGAGCATGATGCCATGAAAAAGGCAGAACTAGATTTTATGGACTAGTTCAATCAAATTGAATCTCTTGAATATCATAATCCTCTGGTTCAATTAGAATGTGAAATCTTTTATAATGGTCATCAAACTATTGAACATTATTTCATAATATTTTAGACTTTATATTCATTTTGTGCAGAACACTAAGGATTTGCCAGATAAGTTGCTGGGAAAAATACAATATTTAGGTCTCGAATTCGAGTTTTAGCTGCTTCTAGGAGATTTGATAATCAAGGTTGGGTCAGTGTGTGCCTTTTAGTCATTTTGATCTATGACGCAACTCAGTGACAATCAGGTTGGGCCAGTTCGCGCGAGCTAACACGACCAATCAATACAGAAATACCCTCATTTTAACACTTTTCGAGTCCTCTGGAGCACCGGCTCCTACCTTCTCTCTCTCTCTCTGACATTAATGATATCATATATCTTTACTGTAACCCGTGAACGAGAAGGACCAAGTGGATCTATAAAAAACAAAACCCGCGATCCACTCGGCACATGGACCAAGTGGATCTGTGTGCCACGCATGGACACTATTGCTCAGCTTTTTAGGTCAAATAAGCCGAGGTGCGTAAGCTTGAATGATCATTATCTAGGTGGAATTGCTCATGCACCCCACGGCAATCGAAAACATCCAAGTCAGCATCGGCTACCTTTCGTTGTCTTCACACAAACGCAAAGCATCTTTCCCACGACTCCCGACTTCTTCCCTATATAATAGTTATTCGTCAAAACCAATGTTACCTCCTCCAGGTATGTCACGAAGAAAATTAAATAAATAGAAGATAAAGTGATTCCCGGTAAGTCGAAAGCTACCGCAAACTCATTCTTGAATGAGATACGAGATCATTCCTTTAATATTTAGAAGTCATATTGTAAGTCTTGCAATACTTGCTTCTGAAAAATGGGAATGAAGAATAAGATAAATTCTCTAGGTTATTGTACTAATATCTCATCCTCAAATCCATCCTTCTCATTAAGAAAAAAATTGCTTATTTTGTGAATTAAAAGGGATTACTTATATTGTCTTGTCAATTTATGATTGGTTCCTAATCCAGTTTTTGGTCCGGCCCGATCTCAACTAAGAACTGGAAATCAAATTGGAAGGGCCGATTAGCAATTTTGGGACCGGGGGGGCGGGACTAGAACAAACCAAACCGATCTATCCAATGGAACAAAAATTAAAAAAATATTAGAGTTATTATCATATCAATATTTATTACTATTTTTAGAAATAAAATATATTTTTCAAAAGAGTAAGTCTGGTTCCTCTCGGAACTAGGCAGAACCAAACCAGTCGTTGTCTAAGTGGTTCCTGGTTTGATCGGTCCAATATACTCATCTCAATTGTCGAGAGAAAGAGAAAAATGTCAAATTTGAAAGAAAAAAAAGGTACAAACTAGTACTTGTGGCGGATTGTTTAGAGGGGGGAGAGAGAGGGGACTGCCATGATGGTAGTTGCCATGAACAGCTAGCCACGAGGCGGTCCTTAATCGGTTTGATAGTCCCTTTCTCTCTCTAAGGGCACTCGGGCCCGTCCATTCGTATGAAACCAAAGAATTGAGGCCGATAATCATCGCATGATTGTTATTGTCGCTCTTAGCAAGCTCTTTTGGGCAGTGATACGTGATGATTACAGGCAATGCTCGATTCCGGACACTGTCCATGACCTATTTTTATTTAATTTGTGAACTTTTTTAATTAGTGCTCTACTTTTAATCCTACCTTTTCCTAGAGGATACCAAATCTAATTCAATAGTATATATGTGCGTTGCAGGGAAGTAAATACTTTTATTTGTGCAGAATTGGAATATATATTTCAGCATTTATTATTTATTAAACAAGATAGAAGGGGTTTCTTCATTAATTTTATTTTTATCAATGGAAAGTATAGGGACTCAATAATAGGTCGATAATTCCTACTTATCATTATTGGATGCAAAGGATATTTTATATGATCAACTAAATTATTGTAATATTAAAATAAAATACTAAAAAACTCAGAGAAATACTTAATATGAACGCTTACAAAAATATGTTAGAATTTTTAATAATCGCTAATTTGCAATAATAAAGCTCAATAAAAATCTTTTTGAAAAAAATTCATGACATCGAATGAGGCAAATACAATTGGGAATTGGAAGCAAACTCAAAGCGGAGTTGGAAAACGTGCTAGTCTCTCTGTGTCTACTTTCTAGATCTGATGTATTTGAATTGAACAGCTGGACCTACTCCCAATGTCGGAAATTGACAGAAGTTGCCGGAAACAAAAAAATGGGAGTTAATTCATCGAACGGAATAGTGTCACGTGGGGGTTGGGTTAAAGTTTGCTTGCACGTGCTTGTCTATTTTTGACCTGCTCGTGAACTGCGGAAGGCCGGCGTGGATGGGCGGAAAGTCATCACGGATCAACTGTAGCGCAACGTCCCATGCGCTGTCTCTATCGCTCTTTCTCAAACAAACAAAACGTGTGTGTATATATATAATGTGAATGATAATATCAAAGCATGGAGCTCGAGAACATGCAGATTTTCTTTTTTGCATGACTCAATAATAAAGGATATTAAATTAAACTTCCTCGAATAAAGCGATATACTAAGACCCCTGCTTTTCATCGAAATAGATGCAATCCTAAACTTTCTGGAGTCAAGGTAGTATAATCTCTCCTCTTTGATTTTTGAACTCTCTCTACGTCGCTTTGTTTAATGATTCAAGTTAAGAGAACAAGTTAAGAGGAATGGACGAGACGAGAAAGAAAAGCCATGGCAAAAAAATAATAATGAAACTGGAATTTTACTTCTTTTGTCTGAGCATGAATCCAAATAAATGATGTGGAAAGAAAAAAAGTAAGTGACAGATTAAATTAGCTAATTCATCTTTGCGAACATATTAGCCGTAGTTGAGAAGAAAATACTTTATTATATAATTTCCTTCCATTTCCTCTCGCTATTAACAAGAAATGAAATATGAACCGTAAAAAAGGAATTAATTACAACACTTACCTCCTATCTTATTTTCAAATAGAAGAAAGATTTCCTTTGGGTTATCATGATTCTTCATTCCTTTTACTTTCTTCGATCCTGACACTCTTAATCAATTTCAAAAGTCGTTTTGAGGGAAAAAGTTGGCGCTATACTACATCTTTAGCAAGTGTTTTAACATGATTTTACAAGATCTAATTTCGTTCAATTAACGGTTTCTAATCAATTGAAGGATTTTCTGAGATCATTTTGATTCCATTAATGATAAGAATTGGGAATACCACACATTAATCAATCAAATAAAGATTCAACAAGTAAAAGAAATCGATTCTTACAACTTCTTTAGATCCTGCACAAAAAGAAGATTCGTACAAACGTGTTATTGCCAAATAGATGCTGGCACCTCAGTCTCCAGCCACAAAATCTCCAAAGTTACATGAAGGTAGGGGCTCCTATTACTAGCCACGTACACAAGAAACTTGTCTTGTGGTTGGGCCGACGGCCCACCCACATTGCACCAAACAAAGTTTTTATTAAAGCCCATATTGTCTAAGCTTCTTTCGCTTCTGAAACCCACATTACATGGTTCTTCACAAGTTGGCCAAGGCTAGAAGGACAATAGCTTCCGAAACCTTCTCTAATCATATCTTTGATTGACAGATTACGTATGTGAACATTACCCATATTTAATGTTGGTTAAAATTGCATGTACGTAATATCCATAACTTGTAATTGCCATGGTTAGAGAAAGTTTCCATGTTGCCCAGGTTAGATTCAGTGAATTTTTTCTCGTTAATGATGTCGTTCGAATTGATGGTCTACCCAAAATTGAAGCAATGTTGGTTCAACACATTGATAGTTGTTGACATTCCCTTATGCTTTGGGTAGTCGAGATAAAATTTGGGATATGATATAATTTATCATATCTTGTGTATGGTCTACTCGGGATAGGATAAAGTCGGATATAAGAGGGATATAAACCAGAATAAAATTATCTCATGGGAAAAGTGTGATAAATATGGATGAGATTTCGGAAAGTTATTTTTTTAAATAACAAATTTATAAAATCAACAAAATTGAAATTATATTGCAATATAAATAATATTTGAATTCTAATATAAGAGATTCAAAATAACAAAAATAAACAATTATTTTTAATGTAATCTTATTTTTATTTATATATTTGACTTTAATTCTATCTTATAATATGCATTCAATCTATAAATATGAATCTATATGTATATTTATTACATATTTTTGGCATTTTTGTATTTTAGGTATATTAGTATAATTTACTATTTAATAAAATTCTATTAAAGAATGATGGAAGGGAAAAAAGAAATAATAAAGAAAATAATTAAAAAAGAGGAAAACAGAATTAAAAAAAATAGGGAATAATGTCTCAAGAGATTTTTACCATATTCGTTTGTAAACTTTTAGGTTCATTAACATTGATATATCGTTTCTACAAAAAAAAAAAAAAAAAAAAAAAGGTACAAGATATGATTAAGTGCATCCAACTTTATTAATGCTATTCACCAAATAATGGATAGGATATAGCAAATATCAAGATTTCATATCATATCCTATCTAGTCCTATCCTGGCTAGAAATCTGGAAGACCAAACGTAACCTTAGTGTCCAATGCAAAAGAAGATGGAATCATCTACAAATATAAGATGTGAGAGTGTCGGGAAATTTATGTTGAGTCAAGTACCTTTTATAATCCCCATAGCACTTACATTTGCCTTCAAGATAATAAGTAAGAGGAAATTGGTCCCCTTATCTGATTTGTCCAAAAGGTTGGAAATATATTGTAAGAGTTCCCCATTTAGCTTAACACTAAAAGTTTGGTCTAAGCATATTACATAATTCATCTCACCCAAATTTGCTCAAAACCCACTTTCTTTAAACATGCTCCAAGAAAATCCCACTCTTCCTTGTTGTAGGGTTGCTTGATGTCAAGTTTCACAATATCCTGGAACTTTCTTCTTCATTTTCTTCTCCATAATTGATGAAGTACCTCCAACACTAACAAGATGTCTTTTCGTATTTGCCTCCCTTGCACAAAGGCACTTTGCTTAGGCATAATCAATTAGGAAGCTAGGGCTTGAGCCCATTTGCCAACGTTTTTGCAATGACATTGTATACGAAATGCATAACCCAATAGGACAATACGAATCAAGGCTTTCATGGGTAGGGACTTTAGGAATCAGAGTAATCAGCGTTTTGTTTAATAGAGGATTGAGCATCCTTGTTTCAAAAAACTACAGCTACTTTCTTCAAACATCCTTTTGTACCACATCCCAGTTCTCTCCTATATCATTCATCCCAATAGGCCCAGGTGCTTTAAGTGATCCCAATTCAAAAACAACCTATTTCACTTTTTTCCAACTTGACAGTTTGCGTAGGGAGCTATTCCCATCCTTAGTCATCAAAATAGGATACCAATCAATTACTGGAAGGAAATTGCAAGGTCCCACAAAAGTGTACAAATTTCTGATACTACAATGTCATCTATTTTATCTATTGGGGTTCTCCACACCAACTGTCATGAAGAGTCTCGAGAATAGAGATGTTGTTTTGCTATCTTCTTCATGAAGAAGTGGACAAGATGCTCGTTATTGCTATTTCTTATGTGTATCTAGTGGTTTATAAAAATACATCAGCTAGAATAACTATAATACATGGAAGATAAAATACTCTATATAAAGAAAAATAAAATAAATTTGTCAGCTTTGCAAACTCTTACTATACTTGCCAAGAGTACGAGAATTGCTTGATTGTTCTTGATATGATTGAGAGCAATTTTTGGAATTGCTTTGCTATTGAGAGATATTTTCTTCAATACGCCCCGACAAGAGAGGCGTTCCATTGCAAATGCTGATCTTGGGCCGTAAATGAAGAAACTATTGTCGTGCAAAAGGCTTTGTTAGTGCAACCATGAGTTGATCATGAGTGGACATGCGGCGCACTCGTAACAAGCCTTTGTTAACCATGTCGCGAATAAAATGATAATCAATGGCAATGTACTTCATCTCAGAGTGAAAACAGGAGTAGTGCACACATATGTAGCACCAATGTTTTTGCAATAGATGCTAGGTGTGGCCAAAGAACATACTCCAGGCTCATGTTGGAGAAATTGGATGCATGTGAGTTCAGAAACTATCATAGCAACAGCGATACTCGGCTTTAGTTGATGAATGAGCAATAGATCATTGTTTTTAAGAGTACCATGATATAGGATTATGGCCAATTTCAACTATGTAGGTAGTTGAAGACTTACGGCCATCCATATTATCTGCCCAATCAGCATCAAAGAATGCATGAGACGATGGAGAGGGACTATTTTGCAAGTACAGGCCAATACTAATAGTCCCTTTGAGATAACGTAAAACACATTTAATAGCACTCCAATGTAACTCTGTTAGTTGATGCATAAATTGAGAGAGTTTGTTGATGACATAATCAATATTAGACCTTGTAATTGCAAGATGTTGAAGAGCACCAACAATCTTCTTATATTTACTTGCATATCAACAAAAGTGAGAGAGATGCCAACAGCTATTGAGGTGGTAATCTCTTTGGCTCCTAACATAGTTGCTCAATCAAGAATGTCCCTTATGTACTTGTACTGTGTAAGAAAGAGATTGGACTTTGTGTTATCACCTCAACTCCCAACAAGTAATATAGATCCCTTAGATCCTTTATTGAGAATTTATCTATAAGAGCCCTCACAAACTTTTGCGAAAATTTTGTACCACTTCTTGTCAGGACCAAATCATCTATATAAAGCAATAAATAAGCAATGATACCATCATGTCTATATATAAAGATCGAGGAATCTTATTTAGCTTAAATGAATCTAAACGAGATGACAAAGGAACTAAGTCCTTGATACCACGAGCGAAGGGCTTGCTTAAGACTGTAAATAGCCTTCTTCAATCAACATATGTGAGTCAAATGTGACTAATCGCCAAAACCTAGTTGTTAATGCATATACGTTTTCTCCATAAGAGTGTCATGTAAGAAGGTACTATTGACATTTAACTAGAGAAGGGGCCAATTGTTTGATAAGGCCAAACAAACGGCAGCATGTATTGTGACAAGTTTAACAACTGAACTAAAAACATGATCATAGCCAAGTCATAGTCATCAGTGGAATCCCTTGGCAACAAATTATGCCTTGTACCAAGCTATGCTAGCATATGAGTTTTGCTTGATTTGAAATATCCACTTGTAGCTAATAATATTATGACAAGGCTCAAGTTATATAAGCTACCATGTACTATTTTGGAGAATTGCATTAAATTCCTATGACATAGCGTCGTGCCACTTTGGATATTTTAAGGCTAGGAAAACACACATTGGTTGAAGTAATGGAGGTAAAGGATGTTTGGTGGTTGTATGTATCTATTTGGGTTTGTAAATGTTATTCTGAAAGCGGGCGATCATCAGATGAAAATGTGTTGGCATTGATGGAATTATGGTGGTGGGGCTAAACGAAGTGTTGAAGTTAAATGGGTGATGATGGATCTGCATTGAGGACATTAAATTGGTGTTCTCTACCAAACTTGTGAGGCCATTCAAATTATAATATAGAACTTCTCCATCCATTGAACTTAAAAGACTTGTTTGACCGTGCATGCTATGGCTTACTTGTATGGTGTTGGAGGAGATGGCTGAATTCTTTATTAGAAAATGAGAGGGTGCATGTGTATTTTGAGGTGGTAGAGACAGGGATTTAAAATTGGCATGATGGAGCGGTGGACCGTGATTAGAGTAAGGAAAAATGAATTCATCTAACACCACATGACGTGAGACAAAGACTTTGCTGGCTGAGAATCGTGACACTTGTAAGTGTTAGCTATATGGTCTAAAACAACTAGATAATAATTGTATGTTAGATATTTAAGTTGCATTAGTTATTTAATGGTAAAGAAATGTTCATTTATTATCCCATTTATATGAATGAGTCCATAAGATCAATTGTGACTAAAAATATTCTTAAAGTGTTAAGAATATGTGTGACGGGATATTGATGATCTTGTTGAGACCGATGTGTTTTCAAGCTTCACCATTGAGTTTTGGATACCTCGAGTGATGATAAATCACAAGTCATTGGGTATTGGGATATCCGAGCTAGAACACAGGTACTCGTCTCAGGTAAGTTCACTGAACGTGACATACATAGAAAGATTAGCAACATAGAAGCTTTTAGCGGGGTCAATGAATAATCGTTCGTTCTTTGATCTTGTGTGAAATCCTTAGACGTGAAGCATGGTGCTAACTTATATGTTGGATGGCTGTGATTCACAAATGCACATATTGACGCTTTGTCGAATCATCTTTGTACTTCATACAGTTTGTTCACATATGAAGGCACATGCGTACGAAATATGGAATTTGTTTTTTTTTTTTTTTATTATATATGTAGATATACAAGATAGTAGATTGATGTCTTATGCGATCTAATCGTAACATTGTATTGAAATTCTAAACTGGAGTTATAACCAATAATGAATGGTTCATGCCTCGTAAAAATACATATCAGTAGATTTGGGCATATGATCGAATTGGTAGCTTGAAAAATAATTCCATGGCCTTTGTTCGATTAGGACATAGTGAGACAAAAGGATGAATTTACATGGTCACCAAAGCTGACATGTTTATTATGTTTTTGAATTATTTACACTATTGACATATTTTTAGATGTTATTCATTTTTTGTAGGAGTTAGAGATTGATCGAGACAATAAGTTCTCTTGGTTATGCTAATGTATTAGTATAAGTCCTACTGTCAGCTCAATGATAAACCTAGGATGTCACACACCATAACTTATTAGAATGACATTTGAACGGGAGAGATAACATTATAAATGTGTTTGCAATTGAGGCAATTAGATTCAATTAGGCTGAAAATGTAAGTTTTGAAACGGTTTCAGATTTTTGTATAAATCAAAGATGAAGCGAATTTCAGACTTTATAGCCGAATCAAAGATCCAAAGGCTGCTCGGATTTAACGACTGAATTAATAATCTGAAGTAAGTTCATAATCAATAGCCGCATTAATGATTTGAGTGAGTTCAAAGTCAATTGAATCATTAATGATGTGAAGTGAGTTCAGAATCAACAAACAAATTAATATTTTGAAATGATTTTAGACTTAACGGTTAAATTAAAAATTTGAAATGGGTTTCAGATTTAATGATCACATTAATGATTTGAATCAATTTCAGAATCAATTGACAGTTTAATGATCTTAAACAATTTCAAATTCAAATGACCAAATTAATATTTTGAAATAGTTTCAGACTTAATGGTCAAATTAAAGTTTTGTAACGATCACAAAATTAATGCCTTGAATAAAGTTTTGTAATGGTTACGAATTAATGCCTGGAATATTACTATGTAATGGTTACAAAATTAATGCTCAAATTAATGCCCTAAAACAGTTTTAGAACTTAAGTCCAAATTCAAAGTCTGAAGTGAGTTAAGATGTTACGTGGATTAAATGCTTTAAATGGTTTTAGAGAATGAGCCAAATTAATTAAATAAATATGATCTATGACTGATTATAAAAAGGGCAATTGAGAGAGGATTGTGAGTTGGAGTGTTGATAGCGATCAATCAAATAGTCACACACAAGAGCAATTGCTAGCACAATTGTCGTGGTGAGCTTTCTCAATTTTTTGTCTACCATTCAACGCGAGTTAGTGGTGTGTTTGAACTAGAGGCTCAACATTTGTGGGGCTAGAATTTAAAAAAATCAGAACTTGAGTATGTCAAAATTAGCACCACAAGGAGATTAGACGTCCGTAATCGGGATCTAAAGAATGTTGAACCAACGCTACAAAGAAACCAAGTGTTTGCGGTTTAGATCTGAACATATTTGAAGAGCATCAGAACCAATGTTATGAGAAAACCGGACGTTCATAGTTAGAATTTGAAAAACGTTATAACCAATGTTGCGAGGACATTAGACATTCATAATCAGAATCTGAAGAATGTCAAAACCAAACTTTTTTAGCATAGTGCATGAGTAATGTGGTTAGCCTCCTTCTTACTTCCATGTGCTTATTATAAAAATGCACGTATAATGTTAAGGAAATACATGTACAAGTGTTTTTGCTTTCACTATGAATCGTTTTGATTCAATTTTACCTATACATGTATTTTTGTTTTTGAAACAAAATCCTAATAGCAAGCAATTTGATTAAGACAATAACCAAGAAAAATATAAGGTTTCGATCGATATTCAAGTTTGTGCCTTCCATATGGTTTAAGCCAAGATAACATAGATAACCATAAACTTGAAATTCTGAATAATTTAGACAAGAGTTGAAGAGAGTCTCAAAAGGAGATTTGAGTCCTAAGACCGCTGTAGGTAGATAATTTATTAGAAATGCAGTGGCTTGAAATGGGTAGGGCGAAAATGAAGATAGAAGAGACACTTGATAAAGCTATATAAGACTTGTTTCGACAACATGCCCATGATGGCGATCTGCAATCTCAATATATTGGGGTGTGTAAAGAAGTGTTTGTAAATATGTAATCCCATGAGATAAGAAAAATTCTTCTAATATTTGTTATTCTCCACCACCATCAAAGCAAACGAATACTATGAGATTTTGAAAGTAATTTTCACTAATTTCTTAAATTTCGGAGATAGAAAAAAAGTGTCAGATTTTTATTTGATTGGGTAGAGCCACATGTATCTAATATAGTGGTTCACAAAAATAACATACTACGAAAAGCCATATGTTGATTTCATAGGAGCGAGACCCCAAAGATCACTATAAATAAGTTCATGAGGTTGTTCTCTAGACAATGTCGAAGCACCAAATGGATTCTATGACTTGTATTACATTGATACGACTTGCTAGAAATCTAGAGTGCAACTTGGAAATAGAATGAATCGACTTTGATTTAAGAAGAAACTCCAAGATTTGATTAGAGAGATGACCAAATGTCGATGTCGATCATTAAAAGGTGCACGGGCGGCAATTATAGTTGTGTATGAGTCACATGGAGTAAAAATGGAAGTTCATAGACATCATTGTTTTTCAGGCCTTATATAAGAGTTGCCCTCATAAAAAATGGTCTAGAAAAAATTCCACGGACGTTTGGTTAGTCTTACAAAACTTTGAAATAAATATCAGGTTTTTAGTAATATAGGGACCACATAGAACATTCAATAATGAGTATGAAACGATTGGGTTGAAAAGGTTAGTTGAACCTGTATGTTTTATTTGCAAACTTGAGCCATCACCAATAATAATTTCATCTATGCCTTCAAAATTAGAACGCAAAAAGAGATGTTCTAGACTGGAAGTGATATGATGAGACATTCCAAAATTCATGAGCCATCCATGCTCAATTTGGCGAGATAAGATTGTGCTATTTGCAATAGGAGGAGAGAAGAAACATTGTTTGGCTTGATAACTTTACTTGGCTGAGTGGCCTACCCATTAGTTAGCACCAAACTTGTGCTTTTTGAATGGGCTAGTTATGATCATAATTGTTGTTCATTCACCTGCAATATTGTTGAGTTGACTCGAAGGAGTTTAAGCCTTGATTCTCGATTAGAAATGAGGTGTTCGTTGGTGTTCTTATGAGAGACTCTCTTGGCAAGATTTGTAGTGACAATGATTGATTTACCCTAACTCTCTTCCCTTTTTAGATATTGCTCGAAGTCAACAAGTTTATCATGGAGTTGCTATAAGAAAATGTGTGTTTCATGTGCTCTGATGGCAATAGAATTTTCCTTAAATGTAGAGTTGAGCCCATATAGAACATGTATTATTAAATCATCATCACTAATGGGAGAGTTGATGATGGCAAGTTCATCAACAATTACTTTGATGACTTGTAGATACTCAGCTATTGATCGAGTATTACGTTTTGTGAGGATTAAATGCCCCTTGAGACTTTTGACATGCGAACATGCCTTGTTGGCAAAGAAATCCAAAAGCATGTTTCAAGCCTCATGTGCTTTTTAGCAAAGCAATGAGAGACACGATTGAGTCCAAAGTGGAAGTTATGATTGCATGAAGCAATAGTTGATTCTGGCATACCCAATGACAATATGATGGATTGGCAGTGATTTTGTCATCAATAGTAATGGTATTTTGTGACATCTACAATTCTGGCCTATATATCAATCATGAGAAATGGCCATGGGAGCAATGCGTTGATAGTGGGGACCGACCATGGACCAATCTAAGGATCAGTCATGGACTGATTGGCCCAATTGAAAGAACGATTGAGGGATCGGCCATGGATCGATCAATGGATCGACAGTGAATTTGATCACCAACCATGCAAGTTGAATAGAGCCATCTGGCCACGGATCAATAGCTCGATTATAGAAGTTGGTCGTGGGACAATTACACACTATCACGGATTGATGGATGATCATGGATTGATTTTGTGTGATCATGCGCCGACTGCGAGTGATTTTGCTTGATCATGTACCAACAATAAATGACCATGAATCAATTCGTGCGACCGTGTGTCAACTGTGGATCAATCAATCCCATACAACCAAATGACAATTGAGGGTCGACCATGGATCGATCATGCTCGACCATGGATTGTTTGCAATGGATCATGAACTAGTCACGAATTGTCGTGGATTGGCTCAGCGATCTCGTCACCCAACCATGAGCCCAACCATGCACTCAGTCAATCATGGGCATGCGTCGACTAGTCTCGGCCATGGACCCGGCCATGTTGGTCAAGCTCGAACACGTCTAGCCATACCTAGTCTTGAGTTAGCCATGAACCTCGGTTCAAATAGTGCAGTTGATTGTGGATGGACACGAGAAGCTCTCACCTGATAATGTTGGCTCTTACATCGACTTTCTTCTCATGCTTGCATAATAATATTTGGATGTTAGTCATTAAATGAAGAGGATAAATCACCCACTTAAGTGGCAAGAGAAGGATTTGGTAATGATTACTTGTAATTTGAGTAGTAAGAAACATGTAAATCCAAAGGCAATGATGCCAAAATCTTAGGCATTTAATAAAGGCATGATTCATTAACTTAGGTGATAAGGAAGAAATTTGGTAACGATTGCCAGAAGATTTGGCTTGGAGAACAAAAGATGCTAAGTCATGATTATAGGGTGATCCATTAGCTTAAGTGGACTAATAAGGAGAATATACAAAGGTCCTTAATCATTTCCCTAGAGCTCTAGGGTGCCACATCATCAAACTAGCTATGGCACTAAAAGAAAGCCTCTTGGGCCACTTGTTAAGGCCTATAAATAGGACACCACAACTCCATTCTCACCACCCTTAGCTCACCTCTCTCCCTCCTTTCCTCTTGCGCCCTCTTTCCTTCTCTCGGCCTTTACTCGCCACTCACCTTCGATGCTTGACCACTTCTTGGCTAAATGACACTACTTCATCAATAGTCAGTAGAATCCCTAATCTTCAAAAAGGGTGATGTGTTGCGTTGTTGAATTCAGATGTGTGTTCACTCGCTGTTACTTCATCATTGGACTGCAAAGGCCAACCGATGGGTCCATGCCCGATGGGCCAGTGACCAATTTGTAGGGTATTAGTCTGGTGAAAGGGGATACCAATTTTGGAGCTATAGCCTCCCTGGAGAAGTTAGGGATTCCCCCAGAATATACGAGGTGTGTGTGTGTCTATATATATAGGGCTTGTACATCTCTAACGCAATATAGTAATTGTGTGTTTTGTGAAGTTATTTTCAGACGGCTTGTTTGTTGTGTTATTTGGGTTTTTGTTGTTATACATGCTTCCGCATTGTCATAACAACAAGATAAAATCAAGAGAAAAAGGTCAATGACATGCTTGGGGCATCACATCCTTGCGATTGTGGTATTTGTGGATACGACATGTTTGACAAACACAATATGGTTCAATCTCCATACCCCTTTAAATCATGGCCCAAGAGCAGAGAATTAAATTGGGCCTACCAAAAGAGATAATTCATTGATGTTAACTTGAGAGGTAGTTGCATAGCTACATTAATTGACACAAGCATGGAGGACTTATTTGAGGAGGGCTAGTGATTGTCATAAGAGTGAGGATTTTTCTATCAAAAAAAAAAAAAAAACAGTGAATGAAATGCTTGTGAGCAGGAGGCTTTGATACAATGAAGTATTGGACAATGTGTTCTTTATTGTTATTTCTTACATATATTTAAAGTATAAGGTAGCTAGTAGTTTATAGAAATACATTAGCTAGAATAACTATAATACAATAACTTTCATAATTATGGCCTTCATACGTGGAAAGATAAAATCTTCAATTCAAAGAATGATAAAATGAATTTGTTAGCTTTGGAAACTCTCGTTGCACGCTTGCCAATAGTACAAGAATTGCTTGACTAGTCTTGATATTATTGAAAGCAATTTTTGAAATTACTTCACTATTGAGAGATATTTTCTCCAATACTTGAATGGTAGTTGTGTGTAAGAGTTTCATGTTTCTGTTTCCCCCAGAGCAACGAATTAATTCGACCCTTATGCCGCTATTTCTCTTGGCGCACAGTTATCCTATCCAAGCTTTAAGGTAAGCTTAACTGTCAACTATCACGCATGGCTCAATTGCTATATATCAGTTGCTGTAACTCAGAACTCAGGGCCTCCACTGGATGTCATGCATTAGAGAATTTTGTGTCACTCCAACTATCTAAGATCTCTCAGACACGTTCTATTTTTCCTGACAAGGTTTTTACCCAGCAATCCCTGGAAATTCAGGCTTCAATTTTCTGAAAAATTTCAGAATATGCTATACCAGGTAACAGAACTAGAGCTAGCTCAGGCTACAAATAACGGAGAGTCCTATAAGTGCATTTTGAATAATTACTGATCATGATTATACTTTCAGAAATTGCAGATGACGTATTCATACTTTGATTATGAATCAGAGGTAATGCTTCTCAGAAACAAGTGTAGAAACCCTGCATAATGAGTTCAAGAGAGGAAAGAATAGAACAGGAACAAACAATAAGAAAGAGTATCTGGTAATTTCATCTGTTTTTAAATATAAGAAATTCATCTAACATCAATATGCTATAAGCGTGTCTAAGCTTTTGTATACTGGCTGACTGACGAAGTTTGTCTTGTTGATTGGGCCAACAGCCCGCCCACATGCCACCTAACAAAGTTGTCAATAAAAGCCCAGATTGTCTAAGCCTATTTTGTTTTTGAAACCCACATTTCAAGGTTCTTTCGGGCCAAGGCTGGACGGGCAATAGTTTTCGGAACTCCCTCCAATTAAATCTCACGAACATGGAAATCGCCCATATTTGATTTTGATTATCGTTTGTGGCCCATCAATAAGAGGTATGGTTAGGCATGAGCTGATACCATGGCCATTAAAAAAGGTTAGGTGTGGTCCAAGCCATCCTAATGAGCCCACCCAACTCGCAACCAACCTTTTCAAGACCGAGAAAACCATTCTTTCTTTATAAGGAAAAAAGATTAAAGATATGAGGTGGTTAAGTTTTTCTCAATATGTATTCTGATGATCGATAACACCACCGCAGCCCTAAATTTTCTGATTCAAATTAAGCAAAAAGCGAAGGCCTAGGTGCTCGCAAATTTATTGCGAAGTTGATGTATAAATATTATGATTGGAGATAATAAATACTCACACTAAACTATTGGCAATAAGTACCATCGCAACTTACATGAGTACTTGTTATATTATTTAATGTTAGGATTTTTAATTAAGAAAATAATATGCCAACACCCGAGTTAAGTGTTTTGACCCCAAATTTTTGTTTTTGGGTTGTGTGAAAAAGAAAAAGGAATTTGGGTTGTGTGAAAAAGAAAAAGAAGTTATTAAATATTTATATAGTTTTCTTTTAATAATTTTGGGTTAATGTTGAAAGGGCTCCTCGTTTAGCTTAGCACTAAAAGTCATAGTCGTCACACGTTACAGAATCCAATTCACCCAAATTTCCATAAAACTCATGCTCTTTAAACATGCTTCAAGGAAATCCCACTTTACCCTCTCATAGGCTTTCTAGATGTTAAGTTTCAGGATAGCCCCAAATATTCCCACTCCTTTTTTTTCTCCTTAATTGATGAAGTATTTCCAGCTTTAACAAGATGTTATCTTGTATTTGTCTCCCATGGACGAAGGCACTTTCCTCGGGCATAGTCAATGGGCTCCAGCCTTTTAGCCAAAGCTTTTGCAGTAACTTTGTGTGCAAAATTGCATGAGCCTATGGGACGAAATGGATCAAGCTTTCAGGGGTGGGGACTTCAGGAATCAGAGTAATTTGCGTTCTTTTTAACAGAGGATTGAGGGTCCCTGATACAAAGAACTGCAGCTACTTCCTTGGATACCTCCTTCTGCATTACATCCCAATTCTCTCTATAAAACAAACCTATCATTCCATCAGGCTCAGGTGCTTTTAAGGGATCTCAGTTCAAAGACAGACTATTTCACTTCTTCCAACTTGACAGCTTGAGTTAGGGAGCTATTCTTGTCCTCAGTCACAAGGATAGGACGTTGATCAACTACTGGAAAGAAATTGCAGCATCCTACAGAAGTGTATAACTCCTGAAATACTGCAGTGTCATTTGTCCTATCTGCTGGGGTTCTCTACACCGTCGTACGGAGTCTTGAGAATAGAGAATCCATTTCGCTATCCTCTTTGAATGGTAGTCACATAAAAGTGCTTCGTTTTTTATTTTCCCTATGCGACAAATTAATTTGAGCCCTCATGCCCCAATACACTTCCTCTCGGCGAAACAGTTTCTCGATTCAAGATTTAAGGTAAGCTTCTCTGTCCCTATCATGCATAGATCTATTGCTATTTGTCTGTTGCCATGACTCAGAACTCAGGGCCTCCACTAGACGTCTTGCATTAGACAATTTTGTTATACTCCAACTAGCTAACACCTCTTAGACATGTTCTATTATTCCAGAGATAGTTTAGTTTTTCCACAGCAATAGCCAGAATTCCAGGCTTCACAAACGATTTTCTGACAAGCTTCAGGATTCGCTATATCGGGTAACAGATCCAGTGCTAATACAGGCTACACGTAACGAAGTCTCCCATAAATGCACTTAGAATAATTACTGATCATGATGATGCTTTCAGTAATTGCGGATGATGAACCATACTTGGATTATGAATAATAGGTAATGCTTTTCAGAAACATGTGTAGAACCCCCGCAGAATAAGTTCACAAGGGAAAAAAGAAAGAACAGGAAGCAAACAACAAGGAGAGAGTATCTGCCAAAATCATTTGTTTTAAGTGCAATAAATTTAGCTAACATTAATATGCTATAAGAGTGTCTAAGTTTTTGTATACATGATGACCGATGATGTCCGTCTTCAGTGTCACTCCGCCTCTATTGGAAAGACAATGCTATGAAGAGCAAAGCACTTTCACACCCGACCCACGATTTCTCATGACGAGCAACAACCGGCCTTCTTGACGGCCGAGACATCGTCCCTGTTACCGACGTTAATGGTCTGTCCCTTTGGCAGTGCTGCAGGGTCGTCACCGACGTCGAGAGCTTTCCTGCTCACCACACGGTAGATCTGAGTCAACACTTCCGTGAAGGCATTTTCGACATTGAGCGCCTCCAATGCGGATGTCTCCATAAAGAAGGTGTGCTCTTGCTCGGCGAACGCTTTGGCATCATCGAGGGAGACGGCACGGAGATGGCGCAGGTCCGCCTTGTTTCCGACGAGCATGATCACGATGTTGGCCTCCGTGTGGTCTCGGAGTTCCTTTAGCCACCTCTCCACATTCTCGAACGTGACATGCCGAGTGATATCATAGACTAGTAAAGCACCCACTGCGCCTCGATAATACGCACTTGTGATCGCACGGTATCTATGTTAAACACAACAGATTATCAGACAAATTTTACCGCCTAAAAAGAAGATCAGATATAATTAAGAACAGAACATGAACAAGTTCCTATTCACAAGCAGGCCTCTACTCGCCGTAATGTTACATTAGCCAGTAATGATCTCTACCAAACACAGAAATATAAAACGGAGAATGTCTCTAACTTATTCCTAAAGCTGGCAATTAAGCTGCTTTCTTCGTCAATGATCACTGACAACAATTTGCATTAGCATGTCCCTTAGTTCGTGTAAATATGCCGGTTCAGAAATGCAATCCTCTCTTCGAATGACAAATTTGGGAAGAACCAAATTCTGAATAACCGCAATTGAGCGCACCATGAATGTAGAATGCGAATTAGCCATCACAACCGAACTGCTTGCCAGTGAATTGCAATCAACAACGCTAGTGTAAATCTTTTCTTCACCCGTAATGGACTTTCACAATGACTCATTGATGACATGTATTAGTTTGCATCTCAAGATCTGTCATATCCAAATTCTCTTCTCTGCATATACACGAATCAAGGTGGATCATTACGTCCAAACATTGTCAATCTTACCTACTAGACATCCACACAAACCCGACGAAATCCATGTTTAAGAAAATCAAATCATTTGTAACTAGAGCTTATAGTAAGGATTGCTTGAGGTTTGCCTAAGATCTGATTAGCAGATTCTAATTTTGAAAAGATAGTTCTTAGAAAAGGCGACATCCTTCTAAGAAAGATAGTCTCAATTAAAAGCAGTGGAGTCTATAATTCGTAATAAATGGCAATCCATAGAAAGGAGGAGGAGATGTAGATATTATAAAATTGGGTCAAACCTTTCTTGGCCTGCGGTGTCCCAAATCTGTGCCTTGACGACCTTATCATCGACTCGAATGCAACGAGTCCCAAACTCGACCCCGATCGTGGATTTGGATTCCATGCTGAACTCATTCCTCGAAAACCTCGAGAGCAGGTTGGATTTGCCAACGCCGGAGTCACCGATCAACACCACCTTGAACAGATAGTCGTAGTCGTCATCCGACCTATACGTCCCCATCGAAAACCACAAATCCCAGAAACCAACAAAGATGGAGGAATTTCTCTTTCGAGTTTGTCGAAACTCGGTTGAGAATTGTCAACCCTTTCTTGGTTGAGGTTGAGAATGCATGGTGAATTGGAGATTGAGGAAGAACGAGAGACAGAGAGAGAGAGAGCGCCAAAGAAAGACAAACCTAGAATTATGGAGGGAAATATATACTAAAGTTGGAAATTGTTGAGAGGATTTGTGCTGGTTGGAATCGACGGAAGCTATTCTTGGAAGGTGGCCTAAAACGACTAACGAGAATAAAGGGAGATCTTCGTGGCTCGTGATCGGAGAAATCATGCGTTCCCACTAAGGCATTGGAACGACCAGGAACAGGTCTTCTCGTTTTCTCTCGTGCATGTCTGAATACTTGACTCAGACAAACAAACGAGTAAATTATGCGCGGACATTATTGTATCCGAGATTGAGATAGGTATAACTTGGATTTAAGACTTGACTTTGATCTCTCTTAGGTCATTTTTTTAACCCTCTTTCCGACCTGCGAATCACCTCAAGCATGATGTCACCGGAAGTTCAATTGAAATCGAGTTGGCATTTGGTGAAAGAGGAGCTAGAGTTGAACTGGTCATGAAGGAAAGTTCTGAACGTTGGCTTTTTTTTTTCTTTTCAAAGGATCGTTAGGGATGGCAAAATTGAATTGAATTGGGTTCTTGACTGGTCTGAATCATTCGGGATCCAATCCTATTTTAGTTTCCGGTGGGTTTGGGCAGTTGAATTCAATTGGGTTCTTGATTTGTCTTACCTAAGATCCATTCTAACTCAAGCAGTTATCTTGAAATGAGTTATCCTCGATCCAGGTATATTCTTTTACGATCCCACAGTCACTGATCTCCAAGGAACGAAGCCTGAGGCATAGAAATATCCACCCTCATTATATTAAAGTTGAACGAGATGCCATTTCGATTTAGCACTTTTTCCAGACTATATCCTTAGGTTCTCTTCCTAAAGTGTGAATTGGGGAAAGCAAATTTTGAGCTGATAAACTTGTTATGAGACTTAAAACGTGGTACAAACCGCATCTACATAAAAGGATTGACATTCCAAATTAAGCGTCGCTTCCTATCATTGGAGCTAGGGACAAAAGAGATTTGAAGATTGACGGAGGTATTCACGTAGAGACACACATGGCCAAGGAAATTTCAGGCACGTGCAAACCCTACTGAATTGAGGGTCGAATTCGATTCAAGGGATTGTTGTGGATTCGATTGAAAGAAATAGTGGAAGTTTGGTCTCTTTTGGAACGTGCTAACTGACCTTATCTAGACATTCTAATCAAGAAAGTCTGGATACAAGAAATCTTGATCAAACTCCATGAGTAATCCCTCCAGAGAAGAACAGGCTTTTACATTCTAAAATGAAAGGACGACAAAGAAGACGGAGGAGGAGGACCCCGATGGAGGACGTTGACCACCGCTGGCATCGGTGGTCCGTCTAATGGTACATGGCTTATGCTCACGCGGTTATGAGCCTTCTTGCTCAGTGAACACATTCCCGATCGCTCCTCCATCTGAGGAAACCTTGGTTCATTTGCGGCATTGGTTCGACATATGCCAGGCATAGGAGAACTTCGGCTCTACTCCACTCCCAGCCAGTTTCCTAGTTGAGCCTCTTCATTTGACTGCACTTTGCCGGGGTTGGTTACCCGGGATTCGCATCGGGGTCATCCAAGGGGCCCCCACTCCCCAAAGGGAGCTGTGGTAGGGGGTTACCAGCGGGCCGGGATATTTTTCCAGCCCCGGATCTCGGGCTGTACCCAGACTTTCCCAGTGGTCGGGCTTTTAACCTCCTGCTCAGGAGGAATTAGTACTTTAGTGAGGCGACGATGATGTATGCTCCAATAAGTAGTTGCTTTAAGCCAAACATTCTGGATCTCATACGTTGTAATAGTATTAATAGAAATATAAATCTTTATATATCCAAAAAATAGGTTTAAACCTTTGAATAATAAATAGTTAAGGAATGTATTGCTACTTTCAATTAAAGTAAATATTATATCAATTTATAGAAATTGAAAGGTTGAGCTAAAGAAAACAGTTTAAAATGGAATTGCTTGCTTCACGTGAACAAACTTAAGTTACTTATATCGTTTCACACGAGAAAGAATTGGATATAGTTGATTGATTGAATTTATTTTCTAAGATCCATTAGCTTTTTACCATTGCTCGGGGCCCCTATAAGTAGATATCAACAACATATCATACGCACACGCTTGAGTCATATTGTTGACAAGTAATCCTAAATATCTTATTGATTATAAGCATCATTAAGCATATTGTGTTCATCCAATTTTGAAAATAAAGTACATTAATTTATCATTAGTTAGATCGACCACATTATTGTAGAAGGAGGGTAAATTTCTTTTTACTCGCCTGCGGAGGTAATCCATTCTCGAGTTGTGCCAATTCCATCTTAAAATCGAGAGCCGGAAGCAAGAAATGGACCGGTCAGTCTCCATCCCATTCATGGGTTGGACCAATCCGGTTTAGGATTTTGGTAAGTTTATTTTCCTCTTTACAAGAAAACGAAATTTAAAAAAATATCGGTTCAGTAGTTGAGGCAGTTTGGTTCGCACTTGAAACTGGAAATCGCTCTAAACTAGCGTCGGTTCTCGGTTGAGTCCGATCCAGTACGGTTTCTGTGCACACCCATGTTCGCTCGAACAATTTTTTTATTTTAAAATTGGCCTCACGGTAACGAAACGCTTGTGAGCGGAATGGGCTTGGGGGCCCAAGACATAAGTGAATCAAGAATTGGCCCTTCAAGCTCTGTGTTCTGGACTCGGCGAAATGCGCTTTCCGCGTTCTTATAGAGGAGGAAATTTCCATGATTCTTTTCAATAAATAATTTCCCAAATTGAAATTTTCGTTTTAATTTTGATCTCTCTCTCTCTCTCTCTCTCTCTCCCTCATTTTTTTCACTTTAGTTTACGTTTTGGACCTAATGACCTTCGTGTATTTTGTTCCGTAGTTTGAATTTGTTTATTCCCACCATTTGGAATTTCTTCAGCAATTTTAATATATTTGACATCCGTTGTAGCCTCTTTTTTTAATTTTTTTCTAATTAACTTGTTATTTGGTAAAATTTATGATATTTTTATCTTTCTGTGTTTGTTTTTTCCAGTTGACATTTTTGCTGGCTTTGTTCGATGGGAGTCTTCATTCTTTATTGCGTATTTCAGTCTTATAACTATAACAAATTAATCCGAGCACAACTATTACTTGCCAACCGGGGATGTGTGGGTTCTTTTGTTTCTTTTCTAACACAAGCAAACGACCTGATAAATTCTCAAGTTTTCTTTTTTTGTTGATGTTTCATGAAAGATGAACTGATAAAGTAGTAGTGACCCAACATAAAATCGATTTTTGGGAAATTGGTAATTAGTCCCCTAAAATGAATAATAAATATTTGAATAGACCTGTTACCTAAATCAAGTGCTCAATTTACCTCCTACATTAATTAAAATTGAAAACCCTAATCTCTCTGTCGGCAACCCTCTCTTTCCCTAATAATCCTCCCTCATAGAAACTTCACCTACGTGCTTTCAGCTTTAATTTTCTAAAGCTGAAGCCTGCTTAGCTCTGCTTTTCTTTTCTAAGACTTGATTTCCTTTTTTTTTTCTCTCCCAATCTTTTCTTTTTTTGGGTCATACTCTTCCAATCTAATTCGAGAGTCTTTGTTTACCTCATATGACATCCTCTTTAGCTCGTAATTATTGTTTTTTTTTTTTTCTGTTTGTCATGGTGAGTAAATTTGCCTGCAGCTGAAAATTTTATGAGAAAATTGTCATCAATCCAGCCAACAAGATGCCCAGACATGGTTCTTTAACTTCTCCGAGATTTGGCAACAGTTCTCCTTTCCCTATTTAGGTGTAGATATAAATTTAGGAGCTTTTATCTCTTGATTTAAATCTAGATTTGAAAGTTTATTCGAGGCGTTCAATTTGCGATGGTTCGCATAATGTTGTTATTATTGTCTCCGTATGATAATGATGTTGAGAATGCCAAACTTAGGTACACACTACAAGCCATAATTTACAGAAAGGAAGATCTTGGCATGTGCCCCTCATTGATAATTTGGGTGATTGGTTGTGTATATATGGTATTTTGGGATGAGAGCATGTTCATAACTGCATGATATACTCTTTTGTGTTTTTGGATTTTGATTTGATTTACATCTCTTCTTGGATTTGTTTTGCTTGGAAGCTTCCTTTCATGTTTGATTATGACAAATGAATGGAATTTTCCTTCAACCATAAAAATTTAAATTACTATTGCTATACCCTACCCTACTCGGTAAGTAATATGCGAATTATAACTTAGCCAGAGCCACAAATTCTTACATCTGCTCTTTCTATTGATCATGTCAAATGCACATGACAATGCGACAATTCATAGATCGAGCTAAATTGACGTGATTTTGAGCTAATTCAGAGGGGCAAATTGACATATATCCAGGAGCAAGGGGATTAAAATAGCAATTTCTGTCCTTTTCAAGGGGGTGATATTAATTCAACCATCTTTTCATGGCTCGAAAGCCTCCGCTTCCTTTCCGACGTCGTGAACGCGACAGATTGCCTCCTTAAACCGCACTGGATTCCGCCATCTTTTTCGCTCTGCTCTGTTCGAAAGTCAAACCACGTGGGTTTGAATCTTTTGGAAGAATCCTCTTCTGGATTATTATTAACCTGCGGAGGCAAGCCGTTGAAAATTCAAAGGTATAAAGGCAACGTCGATGAAAGAATTTTTTATAGGACGGCAGCTCAACCCCGTGACGACTGTTGGTACGTCACGAGGCAAGAAAAAATATGTGACAAAACAGTCACATCCAATTATGGGTAAAAAACAAGAGCATTATGTATAAAATCAAGGGTTAATTCATAAATAAATAAAAAAAGTCAAAATTTTGCCTTGTGAGACATGAACACCTCGAGTTCTTTTTCATTTGGTCGATATTCTAAAAATTGTATCATTGATCCAAAAATACTTTCAAAATAATGTCAATATAAAATTGTGCATAACGTTATCTGCATGTCACCCTATTGATATTTTAATGGTCATTATGGATAGAATGCAACGGAATGTATTTTTTAACCATTGACGAGATAAATAAATAATAAAGAGTTAAAAAAAAAGTTTTAGACTTTTTTATGGATTTTTCCCTCTAGTCAAACCATCTTCATTATTTCACATGGGATAATAATATTATAGTCGTTTGTCGAGCGCTTAAAGGACGTTTACAAAGCATATTTTACAAGAAACGGTTAAACTTTTATAGTGTTTATGACATTGCGATTAAAATTAGTGTTTTGAACGATCTCATTTTCTGTCACTTAGCGAGATCTTATTAAAAATGCTCAATTTTCGAAGGGAGAAAAATTCATGTGGGTTTCAGGACATCACTTTCTCTCCAGGGGCGAATAGTCTGTGCTCCCGATTCCCGTGCTTCGCAGGTTCACTGCACCGAGACCAGTCACATCGGTGTCTTCCGTTTGGTCAAACCCTATGACGTCACTTTTTCAATGGCACGAAGCCACCACGAAGGTGGGGCGACAACATGAAATTGCAGATTGCCACAATTGACGATTCTCTTGTTTTCTTTCCCTTCACGTTTTGTACTTGTGGCATCAAGATTGTAATGCTCGTTTGGCAAAGAGAAGACCCCACGTTGTCAAAATCATCTCATTAATATGAAGTTTTCTCCTGATAATGCGAAAATGGATGGTGCAAAGTATTAATAATGTTGAAAGTACTTAAAGACGTGACAAATTAAATATGAACTGAGTCGCCCCATCTTGACCCTAACTGTTTGGTGCTCAATGCGATTATCGATTAACAACTACAACCTATAAGGTTTCGTGTCAATTTTTATATTCTCACAAGGTATGGAGAATATATGATTCACCTACTACAAATTTCTGCATATTCCACTAGATATGACTATGTATATATAAAAGTTACGCATATAATTATGCGAGTATACATATTGCCATCGTGCGATGATTCAATAAAAATAAATTATACACTGCCGGCGTGGAGAAAATCTTATTTAAACAACTTTAGTTATCACTAATTTGACGATGATAACTACATGCTCTCTTAAACCAATAGCTTATAAAATTGCTTGTGGGAGTTCTTTTTTACGCTGGCAAGACTGTGGCTACTAGCTATCTAAATAATTAGTGTCCTTAAGATGCCTCAGAACAAGACAAAGAAAAGAAAAGAAAGGAAAAAAAATAAGCAAGACTTCCTGAAAACCCTACCAACCGCTAAGAATCCAAATCGATTCCGTCTTCCTCTCTCTCTCTCTCTCTCTCTCTCTCTCTCGCTGGTTCCTCTCACCTTCCTCTTCCAATCAATCTGTCCCAAAGACAAAACCCTTTTTGCTCAAATGAATTTATAGTCATTAAAACCAACTTAGACACAAACTCTCCCCACACTTCTTCCATCAAATCCCACCCTGATAAGTTCCCAGCAACATATAGACGCTCACAGAAACACTCACAAAACCTCTTTGCTGTCTTCCATGGTTCCGCCATTCCCGACTGGAGAACTGCCTCTGAACGAGAATGATTCGCAAGACATGGTCATCTACCATGTATTGAACGAGGCCATGTCCCAGAACAACTCGTCCCTCCCGCATCCGAACCAATCCGGGTCCCCGTCGAGCGGCAGTTCCCTCGAGCCGTCTGGGGGCATCACGAAGAAGCACTACAGAGGAGTCCGGCGGCGCCCGTGGGGGAAGTTCGCGGCTGAGATTCGTGACTCGGCACGCCACGGGGCCCGAGTTTGGCTCGGGACATTCGAGACGGCCGAGGAGGCGGCGCTGGCTTACGACCGGGCGGCGTTCCGGATGCGCGGCGCCAAGGCCCTGCTCAATTTCCCGCCGGAAGTGGTGGCCGCGTCGATGCCGATGGAGAGGTATGAGCCAAGCCGGAGCCGGAGCTCCGGGTCGGCCAATTCGGACACGAGAGGCCAGACGCATCCGTCGGATTCAGAGGTTGGCATCGCCGGAGGAGCATCCGGGATGTGGCCACTGACCACCTCGAGAAGGTGTTGGACGTGTTCTGAGGTTGAGCGTCTCCGGTCACTCACGACTCTTGCGGGAAACCTGGGCCATGTACTAGGGGACAAAAAGTTCTATGTTCTTGCCAATTTGGATTACTTTTTGGTGTCACATAAGTTTTTCATCAACATGTTTTTTGCTCGTCTTGAGTTTCAATGTGGCCCATTGTGTGATCCATTCTGTCTAAATGATGAGCAAATCCGGGCATCTCTCTCCAGATGATGATATCTTTATTGGTCCCTTTTACAACAACAATCAGGAGGACTATATTGAACAACTTTGCAAAATGCACAAAGTTCTACAATATGGTATAGACATCATGAAGACAATGCATTTTGTCCTTGCTAGAGTTTTTGGTTTTACTGATTCATAGGTTGTCTTTTAGGTTATCTTTTTTCGGCTACGTAGTATTGTATAAGCAATGCGAAAAAGTTCAGGTGTAAGCTTCTAATTGGGCTAAATATACGCTCTGCTTTTTTTGAGTAATTTCGCTTGAATGTACTTCGATTTGTACAGTTGATCGTCATGTATTAAGCCGCTTTGATTGAGAAAGAGGAAAAATGGGGATGATATGAATATTATTCTATCTTTGAGTACAAAATCGCGCTTTCAGAGGAAAAGTCCTTTCTTTTATGATATTCAAAGAGAAAAGTCAAAAAGATAAAAAGAAAAAAAAAAAAAGAAGAAGAAGAAGAAGAAGAAGAGAACAGTCTTGTTCTAGATGATGGTAACACTTCTATTCTTGTGGGTCAAGCTTGTAAGACTCTTAATAGAGAATTATTTTCTCATGAACGATTTTTCTTCTTTAATGATTCATTTACTATATATCTTTTGCCCTTTAACATTAACTCCGTTTGTTAGAAACTTCAATTTAAAAAAAGAAATTGAAAAAAAAAAAAAAACAAGAATAATCATTTCTCCAGGACTGTTACTTCATCTTCGACCTCATTGTATCACCCACAATAAATTCTGTCTTAGGGATATTATCGCAATAATCGCATTGAAAAAACCATAATTGGTTTATTCTTACTAAAAGATGGCAGAATATATACCTTTGCGAATTGACCCAAATCGACATCACTTGGGAGATTTTCTTCACCTCGTGCGAGAATTGCCTTCGTGGAGGGGAAACTTCGAGGGAGGTTCGCTCCAAAAAAAAAAAAAAAATTAACTGTTCAAGCAATTAAAATAGAATGCAAAATCCAATTAGGTCTTGATTAGATTTGTGGGTCTCACCTTCCATGGTCAAAATCCAATATCAGCCACAAGAATTTTCAACGATGGCGATGATAATGCCAAAAGACAAACCTCTCACGGTACTCCTCAATTTGGGCGATGTAACTTAATTAAAGTAGGACTAATTAATATAAAATGTATATTTACGTCGACCGACAACCCTTTTTTTCTCGTCTTCCTTTGCTCAGAACTACCTACGAGCCACAAAATCTTAATTGTTGGTCTAGATGGGTCTTAGTCCGGGTCGATAATTTTCTATAAAAACCGACTAGATTTAGACGATTCTCATTGAATGGATCATACTTAAAAAAATGTAACGTTTCTAACCAAAGCAATTCACTTTTGCTTCGAGCCTTGCGAGCCGAGGGGGTCTAGTGGGCTAGAAGATCCATTATTAGATCGGCATATGAGAGGCCTAAACGAACCATTTAGCTAAGCGGGTTTGTTGCATATTTAATTTGATGGATCCAATTAGATACACTATGGTCTAAATTTTTTTAGATGCGAAAGAAATTGCCTCCTCTACTATAGACGATGCTTGTGTCATGATCATTGTTTGTTCAATACGTACGATCAAGTGTTGGTGCTATTTCGTTAGGCCTTGAAAGGAGAAGGAATGGTGTGATCATATCAGGGAAGTCTACTATTGAATTTGCCGAGCATTCTCTTTCTTATCATCGATCGGATTAGCGTTTGGGATCTCGAAATCAATCTCAAGGATACTACAAGACTCTTTACAAGAGAAGAAAGGAAAACGAAATGCTCTATGATTTCAATTACACCTAAGAGAAATCAAAATCGTGTCAAGTAATTAAGTGCGTCTCCTCTCAAAAAACATGTAAAAGCTAGGATTTATTCTGATATTTCGTAGGTAAATTAAGATATCTTTCAAGAATATTGTTGAAAGAAGGCGCTGACCAAAGAAAGAAAGAAAGACATAAAGAAAGAAAGGAGGCATTACCTAATCATATGCAAAATGTTATTATTTGAAAAGATGTCGTTTCGAGTAAAATTGCTCACATTAGTGTGCTGTATAGGATAGTCAATAATGATTGGATGTAACATAAGCAATTTTCAATAACAACTGATTAAAAATTATATTAGAATTTAGCGTGAATGTTTATGATTGCATTGACAAAATTGAGAATTTAAAATTGAATTCGCATTTGTACAATAAAATTAAAACTGGTTCAGTAATTATCAAAATTCATGCGGTCACAATTTGCAATTGACAAATCTGGTCGGCTATTTATCAGATCTCTTCCCAATTTGTGGCCTTGCATGAACAAAGAGAAAGAATCTTAGGGGGCGGCTAAAAAGTCAAAAGTGAGAATTTTTCTTCAATCATCTCGCTTTCCTTGAATATGCCTTCCAAGTTCAGTTGATACTCCTGTTCTTTTAACTTTTTAGAAAGCCTAATAAAAAATTTAAACCTCTGAACAGAGAATAATTGCATGTATATAAAAAGTATATAAACACAGTAGAGAAATAATATGAGATACCTTAACATAGCTAACGATCTCTTCCTTTAAGATTTTCGAAGAAAAATTTATTAATCTTCTTATTTTTTAATTGGCCACCTTTTTCTTTTTTTTTTCCCTCTCTCTTTTTTGGTAACTCTAGCTTTTGTGCTGAAATCATTTGAAAGCGATCTTTTTAACTCTAACTTTTGTCCTAAAGTCAAAGATAACGTGATCACAGAAAAAGTTAGTCCCCTGTGGCCCTACATGCGACTGCATTGAGAACCCTGGACATCCACTTAGACATGAAAACCACATTAGATCTTTCTATTTGCAGTTGCGCGATCACAGCATATAATTTGCAAAGTTCCAACCACGTGTTTTTGATGATGTGCACGTTTTCAATCCAACCACGTGTTTTGGGCTCTATCATTTCGTTTGATTCCAACCTCGTTGAGACATCCATCACTAGTAGTGACCAGAGTATTGTGTCTGATTTTGTCGGGTGACATAATTAAAGTACAACACCTTCATTGGAGAGATTGCCGGAGAATAGTTCATGTTTGTGCACATTACACATTCAGTTAAACAAAACTCCAATAAAAAAAATTTAATTCAATGAGTTATGTGTCAATTAAGATATACTAATTGCTCTATTCCATATCATATCCACCATGTGAGACTCCTTTCACTTAATACCTTCATATGGGTAGCCTAATAAATTTTTGCCTCACTTGTGAGCCTTTTATAGTAAGCCCACTCCCCTTAATCTAGATACCATTCTACACTAACATATCTTGCCTTGAGAATCTTCACCTTGGGTCGGCCAATTTGGCAGATATTGGCAAGGATGACATCTACCCTTTAGACTCCACCTTCTTTGCCTTGGCCCGGCCAAGCTTGGTAGGAAATCGAGAGACACCATCCACCACCTCAATTGGGGATCACATTTGAGATTCTATTTTTGAGATATTCAAATGTCAATTCACATAGAGAGTGCACTACTAACCAATCATCTCGATACCAATTTGTTACGAAAAACAAGTGCGGAACCAAATGAAACCATCAAGTAAAAAATAAATGTAGATTTTAAACGTACAGAAAAATTATAGGAAAAAGTGTCGAGATGCCTTAAATCCATTGTATTTGTGCTAATTTAGTTCTAAACCTTTTGATTTAGAGACAATTGAGTCATTATGGTTAATTTTGACCGGATATTGCTTATGTGGATGCTAGGCTACATATGTGGCATGGCCGGCATTGACATGGACATTTTTAAATAACATTTTAATATACTTTTATTTTTTTCTCTCTTTCTTTCCTCCTCTTTCCTTAGGTGGTCGGCAAGGGTTGGCTTTGCCAGGCGACCCTTGCCCAGCTAGAGCGGCCTTGTCAACTGTCACTTGGCTGAGGAAGACCTCGTTAGGCGTCATTCCCTCGCCGAAGCCAGGGCAATCTTGTTGGGCATCATTTGGGCCAAGACTAGGCCTGGTGAGACCAACCCTTGCCTAGGCGACACCTTGCCTCAGCAAATCTGGTGAAGGCGGCCTCATTGTCATCCCTCTTTGTTCTCTTCTCGTTTTTCCATTTTATTAGCGGCACATACTCTATTTTTCCATACAAAAATTAGGTGAATGAAGAAACACCAAATTGTACAAGCCAATTTATCATTGAATTGCAGAACATGAGCTCTTTTTATGTTCACATGATTAAAATAAATTCAAGTAACTAATTTAGTGTCGAGTTTAGATCTGAGAACTTCTTTTTGTTTGATATGCAAAGACTGTTTACCGGGTAGGCATGGGCTAACTTGGGGCGGACCTAATTTCCAGGGGCCTTTGCTCAGCCCACATGAATTATGAGTATAATTCATTTTCAAATTTTCAACTAAGAAAAATAAAAATGGGAAATAAAGATATAGTGCACGGGTTTGGGGATTTCATGACAAAAAATAAAAATAAAAATTACTCTTTCTATTGAAGGTTTCAATAACATGCAGAAAACAAATGCAATGAAAAACAAATGCAAGAGCATGAAGATTAGCATCGCTCATTTGGTATCTACCAATGAAGTCCTAATAGCCATGAAATTTGACTCAGAATACATTCATATCAGTATCTGAAATCTAATTTTGTCACATCCAAAACCAAATATATTCTCAACTATGACGATACGTGAAAGCATGATGCATAGAAGAAGAAAGGTTTTATGAGAGACGGAAAATACCGGAAATCCAACTTGATATATGAACATCTAAACATTTTCTAGATTGGTTTCCCACTACCCTGCCATAAAAAGGGCTCAAGTACTAGTATTCACAACCAAAAGGAGAATTAAATGTCTGTAATATTAAGGTTATTATGGGTATTATAAACTTGTACTCTAGAATTTGTGTAACAAATTGGGTAGTTGGTAGATTGGAGATCAGATTTCCACCTTTAGATTAAGAAGATATGTACGGTTATAATTAGATGAACTTATATATAAATAGGGTCTTATTTGTGTCATACCATTTCCAACACAATATGAAGTAATAGTACATTTTCCCCCAAACATTTCTTCTCAAGAGTGGGAAAGCTGAACTTAGGTAACTCTAGCAAGGGGTGAAGCATGTTTTCTGGGGAGCCAGTTTTGAGGTAATGTGAAGTTGGGGACCAATATTCCTCAATCAACATAGATTTTCGTAAACTTTTACTTGTTGACACGTGATTTTTGTTGGCAAATCGAACATGCAAAAGAAAAAATAAATAGCAAGAAAGAATAAAAAGTGGGGAGATTAGTAGTATGTAATCCTTTTTGCCAATATTTTTTTTCTAAATTTCGCTTCGCTTCTTTCATTTTATTTTTTCTTTCATTCATGTTAAATCACTCAAATCATCGTTCAACATAGAGGGTAAAATTACCAAAATAATCCTAAAACATTGCAAATGTATCAATTCAATCTTAAATTCTCTCTTTTTTTCGCCAATTTAGCTCTAGATATTTTGCAATTATGCCAATTTAATCAATCCGACCATTAATGATAAAAAAATCTGATGTGGAACGTAATTGCCTTGAGAAAAATTAATAATGACAAAAAAAAAAAGATTTTCCCAATGTTTGGTGTTTTTCCCAAATTGATATCAGAAACTAAATCTTCCCTAGATGGATTGGATCTTCCAAATTTTTGCCCTAGATAATCCGTGATGCCTTCTTGGCTAACGATGCCTTCTTTCGATGCTCGCCCATTAGTAAAGCGCCTGCTCTTATCTCTAAAACTCTAGAACCTGACACCACCTTTCCTATCTTCTTGCAAGTGCAGCATCCTCTTTTCCAAGCTCAAACAACATCACACAGAGCCCATCTAAAAGTTCCCCGCAACTAAAAGCACTCTTCCTGTCTCACGCAAGTAAGCTCGCCCATCAATCTTCCACCGCATTTTGTTTTCATAATACCCATTTGACCATCTCCAGTTTCTCTTGATTAGTGAATGGATTTTCCGAAAAATCTTGAGCTGTTATGATCCTTTTGGCTTTAGGTACTATTTCTATTGTAGAATTGTCGCAAATGCTGTTAGTCTTTTAGTGTTTGTGATGAAATCGGCGAGTTTGAGCTCAACGGGGCGAAATTGCTACTTTTCATTGTTTATTTGCTTTTACTCTTTGTGATATATTGTCTGTTGCATCTCATTCTTCAATGACCAAAACAAATGAAAGCTTCATATTTTCTTCCCAGAGGGCAAATCACTCTAACGACATCTAAAAAGTAATGAATGAGCACTGTGGTGTATCAACATTGCAACATCATTTTCCAAACAACAGAACAAATAGATACATGCTTACTCACAAACACCTTTAGGACATATAAAAAATGAGAAGCAACATATTATGAGGTCTGAATCCATTATGAGCATAACCTGCCATGAAAGTAATCCATGAAACATCTTGAGTACGAATAAGGTCAAAAACTAGGCGAGCCGACTCGACATCCCCACACTTTAAATATTTGTTTAGAAACTTCTGAGCCAAAATCCATCCTGATCTCATAGGCATGCAATACATCTACATCAATCAACATCTGCCAATCTTGAAATAGATGGAAACAAATTTAACAGGCTGATCAACTGGTGAACCACCCCGGTCAATTGCATTGTCTTAAAAAGCACCAAAGCCTCAACAGGATCCAAGCTATGTGATAGTCCAGCGATCATCTCTCACAGGCAATTTGTCATATATTTCTTGTACCCTCTCATAATCCCCGCCTTATGATACATATCTATTAGACCAGTGCATATAAACACATCTTTGTCTGGCCTTCTGCGATAAGCTTCACGGCGAATCAAAGCAGCCTCATGCAAATCCAGAGCAACAGCATAAGCTTTCAAAACAAAAGTGAAAGTAACCTTCCCAGTTCCAAACCTCTGTCCACCATGGAACGAACGGTACATCTTTAGGGCCTCCTGCAGTCAGTTCGATAGCTCTTATCATGGCGGCCTCCTGGAGTCGGTTCAATCTCGAATAAGCTCTTATCATGAATTGCCACAATACAATGGTTGGAGGCAGCGCAGAGTCAAGGACGAAGCGAGCAAGGTCGCATCTTTGAAGCAGAGTGTAGGAGTTTATGAGGTGGGTTGTTATGGAGGTGTCTTGATCGTGGCCTACGATTATTATGCGCGTGTACTTTCTTGCATGAAGACAGCAGACGAATGTAGGTGTTCTAGCACATGCAAATGTGTCGTATGTAAGGGGAGTGTTGCCACGAACATGGAGAGAACACAAGTTCAGTGCATATCGATACACTATCTTGAACGACTTTTCGTCTAAAAAAGAAAAAAAAACAAAGAAAAGCAGACTTCGTAGCATCGACAAGCATCAACCATTCTCCTGGAGATCAATCGATCCAATCTCTAACCAAAGCGGTGAGTTCAATTTAGATGACTTAGTCTTGCTCGAGATGTGTCATTCGTCATATATAGAAGTAATTCTTACTAGGTGGATGGGCGATTTCTTTTGAGAAGGAGTGGAAAATGTGAATCTGAATTTCACTTATATTTATAAGTTTAGTTCAGCTGGATTCTCGTGTCTTATGTTCTTTCATGTGTTTATAAGGAAATTCAGTTTGTCCTTTGCGGTTGGTTTGTTATAAGTTCATTCTTGTTTTGTGGTCCAGGGTAATTATTCCTCTGTCTCTTTCTATTTCATTATTCAGATGCATTTTCTTAAAACTGTTCTTTCGTTTGCCTAGGCCTTCCTTCTTCTTCACGAGATGCACCAGCTAGCACATTCTTTCTGATTCAGGTCAGATATTTCGTCCTCGGGCCTTCCCATCGTCTTGATTTAAACATTTCGAATGCAATTACAAATAAAAATGACAGGAAGACCCCCAAAATGAATTGGGCCGAACGAGCTGATCAACTGGAATGCTGCAGTGATGGGCTTGGGCCACAGGATTAGGGCCCCACCAGCTGGGCCTCTCTTCTTTTATTTACTTATTTATTCATTCATTTTATTATTATTATTATTATTATTATTATTATTATTATTATTTGGTCCTGTTACTATTTTCTATCTTCTTCTTTTTTTAACCAAAAAAAAAAAAAATGCACATTCACTATGTTGGAAAAAATTCAGATGTTCACACATAAGCGGAATACTAGTGGAATTCCAACTCATAAAGGCATTGATGCTTCAGCTTAATCACGGGAATATCAAAGTTCTTGTTCGTGTGAGGAAGAATGAGAAAACTTGCACCCAAAATGGACACTACCTTATAACTCAATGCACTGGCTAGAGAGCATAAAAGAGCCATTTTTTTCTCAGTGTATAAATGATAGAGAAATAATAACGAGGCGAGTATTTTTCTCAATTAAGAGAATATACATAAGAAGAAGATGGATGGGGAATTTGATAAGAAATTTTCATTCATGATTCTGACAATGACTACGAATGGAAAGTTGTATTCAACCAACACAGATTCAATACTAATCCATTTGCGTGGAAAAATTCTTATCTACATATTCGATGAATATAAGATTTGTCGTCTATATAATATCACATCTTTTGTTTTAACCCAATTATGTTGAGATTTATGAAATTAAGTTATTCTTATTTCATTTCATATGGATACCGTCAACATAAACGCAAAATAGAAATTATACATATATTAAGTTTAAATTTCTCTAATTCATCCATGAAATTTTAAGTTTATAACTTCATGGTCTCCTATATCTACGGTAACTAGTAAAGACTGCACGTGCTTTTGAATTAAGCCATTGCCTGAACGTAGTCCCACGCCACTGGTCGCCGTCGGTCCTTGTTTCAAGGTTGCGCAAGTTGTGCTTTGTTTGACTCTTCTTTTTAGCCAAGTAGCTTGAAGCGTTTCTCTCTCGGTTGAAGGTTCTTCGCTGGCATTTAAATTCACCGGAGACACTTAGAAGGACATCCTATAGCTAGTTCAAACACTGTTCGTGACCCGTAATCGTGGCTTCAATATTAGATTCAAATATGTCCCGATTCTTTATGAGCAAAGACAGAGGCTGTGATCCGTTGTTAAGTTTGTGTGAAAATTGATTGGAATCGAAGCTGTTTTTGATAAATTATGTTTGAATTGTCCTTGAGATAATTATCCTAAGCAATATATCGCCCGCGATTCTATGGCTAGGCTGCTGATCGTAGTGCATATTGCTTGTTCAATGAATTGCATGAATAAAATCAGAACATCCATTAATTCAGTGTTTGACCTCCTATGATTATATTGCAATATCGTCAAGTGATTGTGTTACCTTTTTTCCAATGCACATGAAAGCGTGGGTCGGGTTAGATAAAAAATTGGTCTAATCTAAATTGACCAATTTTCATGCAAGGCAAATTTAGTGACCCATACCCGACTCGATCTATATTACTAAAATGTATTCCTTTTTAACACAACCTATAAAAATCCATATCTTCTACCCTTTTAACCCACTTTAATGTATTGCTTAAAATTTTATATCGACTTAGAAGATGCAAGTATATATAAAAAAGAAAAAATCATAAAAGAACCTAAAAAAACAAAAACCTATAAAAAAAAAACCACAAAAGTGTGCATTTGTTGTGACAACAATTATTTCTGGATGCATGCTTCGCTGATTGAACTAAATCTAATTCATTTCTCAATAATTTCCGCAAAATTCCACGGCCTAATTATCTTTTTTTTTTTTCAACACATAATGTGTAGTGATAACTAGTAGGTGGAACGAATTTACAACTCTCTTAACTTCACCTTCTTCCTCCACACATAGAACCATCACGAGCTCTCCCTCTCTACTCACAAGTGCAGAGATTCCTATGCGAGAAAAACATACTCAATTCTATCTAGAGGTGGCAAATGGGCGGGTCGAATCGAATATGGGTCGGGTCGAAAATGGGTCGACCCATATTTGACCCGTATTCTTGTATTGAAAATCTAGTGACCTATACCCGATTCGATCCGTACCCGACCCGACCCGTATTACTAAAACCTATTAATATTCTAGGAAAACTCACTTCTACTATATGTTAATTGGATTAAAACTTCAAATTAAATTAAAAATAGTAAATAAAATAAAATAAAAAAGTTAAAAAAACACATAAATTGAAATATTTATAAATAATTAGACTATGCACTTGCTTCTCTTATTTGAAGTGAACATACCATTGAATAACCAAAAACTATAACATGAAAATTTTTCAACTAAACCTAAAAAGCTCATTTTTATGATTTTTTTTAAAAAAAAGTATTGTTAAAATATTTTTATGCAATACAATTTTTTTTTAATAATTTTTATGCAATACAAATTTAATGAATTTTTCTTATAATTATTTTTAAAATATTTAAAAAAATGACTTTTTAATAATTTTTTTTTAAATATAATTTTTAATTTTTAATAATTATTTTTCTTTTTCTCTTTTCTTTTTCTTTTTCTTCAGCTGGCCGCCGGCCATGATGACGGCTAGTGACTGGCCATAGGCGAGATCGAGCTCTCCGAAGTCGGGCGGGGCTTGATCTCGCCGATCCGGCGAGGCCGAGGCGCCGCCCGACGCCAGGTGAGGCTCGGTCTTTGCGAGCTCAAGCTTGGCCTTGCTCGTCGCCGCCAGCGGCCGGCCATCGCCCTACCAGCCATCGGCTTAAGGATGAAGACAAAGAAAGAAAAAAAGAAAAAAATTTGAAATATAAAAAAATAATTATAATTTCGATTTTTTATAAAAGAAACATTTTATAAAATTAGAGAAGGCCATGGCCCATGGGTTCAAAGTGGGTTTAAATGGGTTATTACTAATAACCCATTTAGACCCATTTCTTTTGTGTTTTACTTTCTCAAACCTATATTTTACCCATATTTAACTTTTACTTGACCCATATATGACTCATTTAACTAAAAATGGGTCATAATATGGGTTTATGACCCATTTTACCAGCTCTAATTCTATCAAACATAAAAACAAACATTTCCTGTGCAAATTTAGAGAGCAAATGTATACTAAAAAGAACAACGAATCACTCATCGTGGATAAGCTAGTAAGTCCTTGGGTCTCCATGGTGTCTTGGAACGAACAGTAAATGTAAACAATTACGTAAACACAACTGAAAGACAAAACTACCATCATAATGAGCAAACAGCCAAAGAGTGAACAAAAATGGGATTAGTAATTGAAAAAAAAAGAAAAGAAGGCTAATTCATTTGACACCCAAAGCAAAAGCTGATATCCTTCCACAAAACACTAGTCCATTCTAATGTAGAATTTTTATCACGTACCCACTATCAACATGAGTGAGAGACATGGTCACTTAAAACAATATTTACTCGCAAAAAATGAAAATACCTCATCCAAGAGCATTGCATTCCATTGATGCCAAACTGCTCGTTGGAAAATTGACGTGTTAGGATACATGTGTGAGTTGTGTTAGAGAAGTCCCATATTGAATGATTGATATGGTATTGAACAGTTAATATATCATAATTGGCTCATAATTTACTGACTTAAGTTTTTGAGTGAAGGTGGATCCAGTTATATATGTTGACAAGTTAGGACCTAGCTTCTCTCTTGGCAATTTTTCCAAGTGAAGGTATTGGACCTCTATCACACAAAAAGCACACGACAAGCGCATACACAAAAGTGAAACTCAAAACCCTAGAAATGGAGGAAACGAACAGAGTACCCTGAATTGTAGCTAGGCCAAAGTTAAGGAGTGGATGGCAAGTCGTCGAAGAGGAAGCGAAGGGCACTTCCTAAAATGCTCCTTGCGGAATTTGGGTTGAAGCTGATAATAATATGGCTTGAATACGAGTCTTGTGCAAGCCCACCAAGATCCATATAAGACTCATGTAGAGCCGGGTTCAAATGTTTGAAACCCACCACGGTCAATTGAATGACATTAGGTTCTACTTCCATCCAAAGACTTGATGATTCACGAAATTCTACAATTCAGGCCAAGTACCGCAGTTTGCCATATTCTTTTTCCAGACATGCGAAGATTCGCCCGACCATCACTAATCGCAGGTTGGTTTCTCGGACCCAACTATGTTTGGCAAGGCGGTCAACCCCTTGTGTGGTGACTGGCCATGGCTACCCTGGCGCATCATCTCTCTCTCATTTTTTAATATCTTTTCTTCTCGTTTCTGACCTGTTGAAACATGGCCTCTTGTGTTGAACCATCATACATGTCAGCGATCACATACCAACATCAAAGGTGTTAGTGAACATTGATACTCTTGATGGAAAGACTTAATTTGTACATATCGATAAAAATAGAGTACATGCATGAAACTTTTAACTCTTATACCATGAATATAAGTAAAAGATCTCAAGGAAAAAATGGCCCTTTTCATACGCCATACATTGCTAATATCGAGAAATGGAATGATTGAGAGAGCTTGATAGCCAAATCGTACAAATTACGTAGATTGCTTCCCAATTTTACTTAATCGTATTTGTCACTATGATTCATGTTTAAATTGGTGCAAGAAATCATAAATTCTGTGGTAAGGGAGTGGGATTTATATTTTGCACCTTTCTTTTTAATAAATGAAAATTTTGCTGCACTTATTTGGGCAGAATTTTCGTTACCCAACATCATTCCCACAGCACAAAAATCTGTCCAAGCCCGTCCAAGCGAAAATTCCATTTTATCGACTTGCTTGCTTATAAATTGATAGTCAGACTGAGCTTTGTCAATCACTTGAACTCGAGTCCAGAATTGTCTAATTTCAAGGTTGAGTGTTAGCGAGATTCTATTCTATTTAAGCTTGAACTCAGAAGCCAGGCTCGAGATTAGAAACTGATGATACATGTCATATAGATTCAACTACTTTATTTGGGTTTCAATCTGCTTCAGTACAGTACTTATCAAAGTTGTGATCGAGTTAATCGAGTGCTCAAATTACTCGAACTTGATATTAATCGAATGGAGCTGAAGTAGTTTACCAACCGAGCTTTACGATCTCCCAAAGAGTTAAGTTTCATCTTTTACTACAACACATCATCAGTCCTTTCAAAGTAGTGATTAGCTTTGATCATCAAAATTAGCAATGTAATGCAAGTGAACCAGAAGGACAAATTTATAGTAAATATAGCAACAGAGAAGACAAAATCTTACAAAGGTCTCGACCATGCAAGGATCCAACTACAATATGGTGCTACTTCAAAAGAATCTGTCTCAATGATGACTAAATTCACCATCTGCTCGTGTACTTTCATCCTAATAGGTTTTTTTGTTTTCTTTTCTTTTTTTCATGGCCACCAGTTTATAAACAAGAGAGTAAGCTATCCAACAAATCATTCCCCAAATCTTCAAATTCCACAACGTCAAATTCATCAATCCAGCGACTCTCTTCCGTGCTCTCCACCCTCTTCAATGGACGTCCCTCATTCATCATCGCCCCATCAAATCTCTCCCACTCCCTCGTCCTCTTTCCTGGGTTGACGATTTGCTCTTCAAGACTTGGCAACGCGTGATTGCAGCCCGTTCCTTGAGAAATTGTGGCCGAACTACCTGGAATTCTGTACCGGCAATCCCTGTGTATACCCTGAACAACTTGCTCGATTGGGAAGTTTAGATATGCCTTAGGCCCTCTAATTCTTAGTGCTGCCTTGTCGTAAGCCAGAGCAGCTTCCTCCGCCGTATCGAATGTCCCGAGCCAAACACGGGCCCCCTTTCTCGATGAGTCCCGTATCTCAGCCGCGTACTTCCCCCATGGCCGCCTCCTCACTCCCCGGTAGTGTCGTGCAATCACCGCCTTGGCCCCTGGGGAGGTCACTTCAGCTTCGGAGCATGAGCCGCTTGTCCTGTCTTTAACATCTGATTGAGCCATTCCAGGGATGATCTCACTTAGGATCTCTTCCCAGGCTTCGGACCCCATTGACACCCACCTGCCTAAACTAGGCAGTCTTTGCAACATCCCCACCGACCCAGTTCTCTCGTCGAGACCGGGCAATTGTTCCCACGTTTTGGATGGCTCCGATGGACTTGCACCGATGAAGCTTGCCCAGACGTTTTCTAGGATTGGCTCGGATGCTGTGCTGTTTAGGTTTTTCTCCATTTTTCAAGGCGGGAATTGTATCGCAAGCATCTGTATCTAGGATTGAGGAATGTAGAGCTTTTGAAATATGATATGGACAGCTTAAATATTTGCAATTCTTGGGGTTGACTAATGAAGGGTCCAGCTGGAAAAGCTTGTGCATCAATTTATTGACCTGCTAAATTCATGGGGATTATGAGTATTGGGACACAACAACAATGAAGGTTTATAATTTCTTCATAAGCACAGATCATTCCTTTGACTTGTGTGGTCTATCTAACCATTTATGATGCTCAATGTATGTGCAGATATCATCTTTGTGTGGAATTTTGTAACATTTATATGCTAAACATGATTCAAAATACAAGGAAGAGAGAATTGGAAGGACTTGAAATCTGGGGTCGACTAAGAGAAAGCTGGGTTTTGTCTTCTCTTTTTGGCCAATGGGTTACGACTAGGTTGTGATTGTGTAATTCTGAAAAAGAGAGAGAGATGAGTGTGAGGCATGTTTTGTGGTCTCTTAAATGATACTTTTCTTCGCAGGGGCATTTAATTGCTGTTGTCCTGAGGTCCGGTTTCTTGTCAAGGTTCCAACATATTTATTATGTATCTTCTTTAATATTTAATTGAACAGACATTCTAGCCAGCTTTGGTTTCCTAATTTCAACAGTCAAGAAACGATGCTTCAAAATACCATGAAGATATGTTTAAGCCGTCGGTGTAATACCGGAATCGAAATTAAAAATAGCATGAGTGAAAAATTCTACTATCCAGTTTAATAAAAAAAGAATTTTTCCGTACTGGTAAATCTCTGATGAAGTTAGGAAATGTCAAAAAATTTATGGTAAAATAAGTTGTCGGTTACCAAATTTCTTAGTAAGTTCATGATTTACCTAACCGTTTTTACAATATTACAAACTATTTTTGTAGTATGCAAATAACAGATTTTTATTTATTCTTTTACGACCTTTATTTATCTTTCTTATCAATATCTTAAATTTATTAACTCTTATTTGAACTTACGAATCTTAATTTGAGTGATTAATACTTTATTCCAAATAAATTACTGTCTAATTTCAAGTTACCAATAGATTATTGACACTATAAAACGAAAAGCGTGGTTGTGAGCAATTGTTCATTTTTTTCGAATACTAAAGTGAAGTCCCGTTTGGGTAGTGATAACTATAGGGCAAGGCCCATTTATTGGCCGCTAACCCCACAATTCTTGTGTTAACATTGAGGTAGTTAGCGAGTATCACCTAGAAGGGGTGAAAAGCTTATTCTATAAAATTGACAAATTAATGTGGAATAGAACGAGTCAAGACCAAAGTCTGAACAGGGAACAAATTTTGGAATAGGATTTAGAATTTGTTAAGCAATAGAATAGACTTTGGAAGCACCCTGCGAGTGTGCAATAGACTATAACAATAAACTATAAGAGTTTATAATTGAGAGAAATTGCACTTAAGATTTATAGTGGTTTAGCTTACATTAAACCTATACTCGCTCTCCCATGCTAACAATCTATTAGTTGGATTCTGCTTTGTGATCAACAGAAGATTACAAGTTTGAGTGTTAATACTCAGTAATAGATCATACTATTTTACTTGGTCACTCTTTCCGTACTTTTCTCACAATTACAAAGTTGAAGCTCACGAAAGACAATGGTATGGTAGAAGTGCAGTTAGATTTTAGAATTATAAATTCTACACTTTATCTCTTACTTGCTTCTCCGCACCTTGGTCTCCTTATATACTCCTCTACTTTCAAACTAGTTGTCGGAGATCTCTAGAGGATCGTCTTCCAATCTACTCGTTGGACGTATTAGTATCAAGTTGTCGGAAATCTCTAGAAGATCGTCTTCCAATCTACTCGTTGGACAGATTAGTATCAAGAAGATTGGGCGGCTATTGAGTGACAAAAACAGAATCTCCACTTGATTCTGATTACTCGTACAATCAAAGTCTCAATTTCTATAAGTAGAGCTTCTTTATTTAGAAAAAACTTATCAATATGATTTATTTACCAATCAATTAGATTGAGTCAATTAAATTTTTTTAGGTGTAAAATCCAAACCAGATCATTAGTCATTATACGTCTAAATTGGTCTCGTTTTGAACCTGTCACATTCTGAGTATGCTTCATTTCAAACTTGCTAGATTCTGAACTTCATCAGAATGGTAATGAGAGTAATTTTCTAACTCTCTCTCTTCAGTATAAAGTCTTAAGCTCCATTCAATTCATGAAAAATATAGCGTTTCGGAAAATGTTTTCCAAGAAGCTATTTTTGGGGAAAAAAATTATATTTTCTGGTGTTTGGTTAAAACTTGAAAATGAGTTAGAAAATATAATTCGATATTTGTAAATAAAATCTTTTCCTTGATGCACCAATGTCAATAATTTTTTATTATATTTTTTAATTATTTTTAATTATTTTCTTTTTCTTTTTTCCTCTTCTTCTTCATTGGATGTGGTGGTATCGAGTGAGGTTCAAGCCTCGCTCAAGTGGCCGGATCTCGGCAGGTGCTCGAGCTCCTTAGTATTAGGCAAGCTTGGCCTTGCCACAGGCCGGCGAGGCTTGACCTCGCTGGAATTTGGCAAGCTCGAGCCTTGTTGGACTATGGTGAGGTTCTAGCTCAACCATGGCTAATCGTTGGTCGTTGCCGTGGCTAGCGACCATAGCCGGCGACCATCCAATGAAGAAAAAGGAAAATAGAAAGAAAAGGAAAAAATAATTAACAAATAGATTTTTAATAAAAAAAAAATAGAAGGAAAAAAAAAAAGGAAAAGGTTTTTAATGAAAGGAGTGAGGTGAAAAAAGATGTGGAGAATGTTTTCCATTTCTCCAAAGTGGAAATCATTTCCTCTATCTTAGAATACTTTTTTCCTTTTATGGAAAATGTTTTCCCCCACTAATTCATTTTCCGTGAAACGAGCATCAGAAAATCCGGAACATGTTTTCCTAAAAATTATTTTTCGTGAAACAAATGGAGCCTAAGTTTGAGTATGTTCCATCTAAAATGGACATCACAAAATGTACTTGAATTTGAGCTAGAACAAGATGTCTTCGTTCCAAGATTTCTTTCTTGAATCCTCGTACTTCAAGATAGTTATCATACTCACTAATATCTAATGGATAGTTTTGTCAGTTTGAAAATCTATTAGAAATTTTCTCAACAAACATCACTCATTGTATTGTAACAAGTCAATCATTAATCAATTAAATATTCGCGTGTTGTAGTAAATAGGCAAATACTATCTTTGAGTTCCTATATATTTGAACTTTAATGAGTGACACGTGGCATATCTATAATGCCCATGAAGGTAGAGAGGTCCCATTTTTGCGCCATAGCAATTTCAAGAGTGCCCACTGTTGTCCCCATGGACATGGGAAGAGGTGAAAATGACACCACATTTATTAACAATAACAAACACCTCGATTTGATTTAATTGAGCAACATCGAACATAGATTTCCTAGTACATAAAATAAGCGCACACGCTTGGTTGATGCCTTAAACTAAGGAATCGCCTAGAAAAATGGATGGAGTCTATTTGCTTGTCGCTCAAGAAGAAGTCATCGCAATCCGTATATGCGGCAACACATATTCAATGCATGAAGGTTGGGATGGAAGGAAACGTGTGGCCATCGAGCCAGAAACAATCATCTGAATATAAGCATGTCATTGCCAACGTCATGACTTGCGAAAAGTTTGTGGACTTTTACATGTTCGATTTCTTCTTGAGCACTAGGATAAGATCAGATCCTTCCAAGTCGGACAAGTTTTTGACTTGTAATCTGGGGTTGTCTTAGTGATTAAGAAGCCTGTATTGAATTGTGGATGAGAATTGGTGCAGAAGAATTGATTTTCTATATCGTCTAATGCCAAATTGAGAGGATCCGGTCCTTGCTCACATATGAAATGTGTCTTCTGAGAAATGATACTTTTCTCCAACACTTGACATTTGCTGGAAGCCTGGAAATAACAACTAGTGCCTACTTACAGCATGTGCTCTTTCAACTTCTATTACTCATTGCGCTAAATGATAATGAGACAATTCTTAGGCCCAATGGCCTAGTGGGCTCCTCTTGGACTAATAGCCTACAGATGATGGGTTTAAAACCTTTAAACTGTGTTTGGTCATCTAAATTTCTTATTAGGATAAGATTTGATGTGATAAGATATGAAACTTAGTGATTTTGCTAATCTTATCTATTATTTGGTGAAAGTGGTAATAAAACGATTTTTTTTTTTTATATCAATGAACCTAAAAATGCACAAATGGACATGAAAATAATCTTTCATGATTCACTATTAAAAAAATCACAAATGCACAATGAGAGATAATCTTGAATCAATCCAGATTACAGGTTCATCAATGACAATAAATGTAAGTGGGTCACAGCAACATTGATGAGATAAATCAGCTATCAAATGCTAAATCCAGTAAAAGAGGGAAAATATTTTTTGATTTCAAAAAGTATAATGTTTCGACTCTCTCGTCACTTTTTTTAAACTTCAGCATAAGCCATAGACGTGAGCTAAAGAGTTATAGAGGAGAAGAAGCTTCAACTCTCTTGCCATTTTTGTGGAACTTTGACGTGAACCAAAGAATTATAAAGGAGTCATGAAATTTCAACATAAACAAAAGATATGGATGAGAAGACGAAGATAGGGTGTTTAAGAGATTTCATTGCCCCTCATTCTTTGAGAACTATAAAGAACCTTTACAAGTTTGAATTCATTCCTTTTAAATCTAGGTTATTCTACTTCATTTTTATTCACTCATTCTTTTTATTATTTAATCTCTTTTTTTTTTTTTTTTTTTTCCTTCCATCATTGCTTAATAAAAAATTGATTAATAATATGCCAACAATATGTAATAAGATACTAAATGTATATAATTTTATAGAATTGAAGAAATATATATATATATATATATGAATAAATAAAAGAAATTTGCTGTTACTTTTTTATTTTGAACATTTGTTTTATGTTAGAATTTAATTTTTTTAATTAATCAATATTTTAATTTCAATAATTTAATAAATTTATCATTTGAGAAAAATAAATTTTATAACATGGATATAAGATATCATATCCACGTTTACCCTAGTCTCCGTGGGACATTTAGCAGATCCAAACCCGTGATAAGATAAATATTTTCATATCTTGACTTTTATCCTAACTACCAAATGTAGCTTTAAAGATTGGAATGAGATTGTGTAAAGAGAAGATTAGAAGAAGAACAACACCTAACAACAAGTAGTTACTGTATGATCTAGAAAATATAGATCAAGTCCATCTCGATTATTTATCATGTGGGTGGTCTATCGTGTTATCCACATGATAAACCTCATAATTCATATAATTTTTGTGCATTGGTATGAATATGTCACAAACACTGTCATTTTTTATGTGCGAGAGCCTATCAAAGTGTAAGCTAATTAAAACACCCCGTTATGAGGGACATTAAATTCTTGTGATAGTATTTGGTAGCCCAGACTTGAGTTCGGATAGGATAACAAATTATCCTATCATGTGTTTGATGACATTCTCTGAACCAGATAAGCTCGCATACATCTGGATACAATGCCAGATTTGGCATGGGGTAGAATAAACTTGAATTAGATATAAATTTAAAATATAACTAAAAAATTCATATTTTATCTTTTAATGGATTGATAAAGTGACGCATTAGATATTGCTTCGCCGGCACCGCCTGCCTAAGGACCACCACCAAAATTATCTAGTCACTTTCGACCTTTGCAAGATTGCCGTTGCCTCCAACCACGCCAATTATCACCATCGGCCGATAATCGTGTTTCGACGATTGACGGTGAAAAGGGGTCTAAAGATGATCTAGGTTTGCAAAGATGATCCTTTCCACCCCAGTCACATATGCCCTTCACATTGAGCCCGACCTTTCACACATGACTGATAATCCGGTTGTTCACTTGTTGGTCGACGAAGAACGGCCAGCACACGATTAGCTTCTTAGCAACCATTCTCTCGAGCGCCAAGTTCCAACATCAAGAACATTGCAATGGCATCGGGGTGCGGAACCTCTCCTTAGGGGCCCATCCCACGATGCATACCTTCTTTGCTGTCGCCTCTCTTAACCACTTTCTTTGACAATGGAGTTCGGCCATACGACCAAAATGAAGTACCTCCTGCTGTTCATGAGGCTGTCCCAAAATTAAGTGAACTCGTGTCGATTGAGAAATGTCATGCTCCCGAGGTCAACTTCCTAGAGATGTGGTCCGGAGGGTTTGAGAGTTTGATGTATAGGAGGAGCATAATCAGAGATGGGATTTTCAAAGATTTTTAAAGATTTTCACATGAGAAGGATTTTAGAGATTTACAATCCCATCTTAAGTTGTGGATTTTCAAAGATTATTAAAAGATTTTTTTAAAATATTTTAAATCTGATTTTAGGTTGCACCGAATATATGATAGGATATTTTAACAAGCCGAGGATGTGCATAGGATTTCAAAATTCTTATTTATTCTATCCTATCCCAATCCAAATCTAGACGACTAAATGTAGATTCAACTAGTGATTTGATAACCGAGAAAAATTACTACAATGCACTCTTTTCAGCTCGATGAAAGTACAAGTCAACAAGACAGAAGACATTCCAGCATAATGTAAATAACATTTGACATTGCAAACGTACTCTTCCACCTCGAGTCACTCACATGCCTTTTACTTTTCATTCTCAAGACATGCACAAGCACACGAAGCAAAAGCCACTCCCTATCCACTCACGACGCAGTCACATTGAGAAACTAGAAGAACAGGTACCGAGGACTAGAAGACCACACTAGACCATTCAGCTAGAGAGTCTTGCTTGCACATGACCAGAAATTCCAGGAGGGGTTATTTAGAGACTTCTCTATAATTTTACACAACCAAGTTGTCTTTCACACGTGAATAGGCAAGTACCCGCAAATCGGATCCATGTCAATGTTGATTTGCTTCTAAGACTATCTTTGACCTCGACGTCTCTTCCTCCGAAAATTTGCCATCTTGTCTCTGGAAAAATAACTGCCTTTTGACTGATTTTGTCTGTGATATAAAAAATGCTGACTTGTTCATTGACTTTTTGAGCAACAATTTGAGTATGCCATTCCATCAAGGCATAGGAAACCATTCATCTCTGAATGTCCTAGACCTTCAGGACCATGGCTTTGTTATGGGTGATCACCACTTCTTTAGACTAGTCAAAATCCCTCGTATCGTTGCACCTAAGCAGCAATAAGCTTTCAGGAAACATCCCACCATCTCTCAACAACTTATCAAGCCTATTAGAACTTGATCTTGGTAACAACCGAATGACCGGTAGTGTCTTACTATACTTCCCTTCCAGGGACTTTTGGCATGCGGGAAAAGGCACAAGATCATTAGGGGCATGGCAAAGTCTACTTTAGGGAAGGAACTCAATTATTCATAAAATGCAGTGGTTAGTGGGAGATGGTTAAAAGATAAGAGTTAGAAGACAAGTGACTGAGAAAAGGGGTGTTAGGAAGTCCTGCTCCTCGAGGAGAACCTGAGAAGGTGGCGGATTTTGTAAGTTTTGAACAGAACACATGGAATATCCAACTATTACAAATCAGTTTTGATGATCATAAGGTTGAGGAAATCCTCGCAATACCTGTGAGACCCCAGACTACCACTGATACAAACCTATGGACAGGGACACGGGCAGACACATACTCAGTGAAGAGTGGCTATAATTGCATAAGGTCAGCAAAACTAAACGAGAGACAAAACCAAGCACATCAAACACCTCGCAGTCTGTGGAGACAATCTGGGATTTCAAGATTGCCCCTAAAATCAGAATTTTCATGTGATCGCTATGCCACAGTGCCCTACCCACGAAGGAAAACATGTTTAAAAGAAAAACCTTACCCGAGCCGACTTGCGCTCTGTGCAAAGAAGGGGTCTTAGAATCGACTCAGATTAATTTCAAAATCCAACAATAGCGCCTATCAAGATTCGACGCTTGGCTAGTGGACCTGAGAGGTAATCGAGGGAACTCACCTGATCCGGAGGTTAACGCCTCTCTCATGTGGCAAATGTGGAAGGTTTGCAATTACTTCATCTTCAGCAACCGATATGTAGATCCGACTGAGCTAGTGAAAACAACGTTTAGTAAAGGCAAGAATCTCGTGTCTTTGGGGCCTGCAATCCTCCAAACCACTACTCGTACATACCAAATCGAACGTGCGTTGGTGCACACCGGAGCCTGGTCAACTGAAACTCAACATAGATGGAGCCTTTCCGACCGGAAAATGGGAGGGTGCCGTGGCCTGTGTGTGCCGAGATCGCGTAGGTAGACTTGTCGACCGTTTTTCCAGCTCGGTTCGTGCATCTTCGGCCTTGCAAGTGGAGGTGCAAGCTTTACTTCTAACTCCAAAGCATTTGTTGCAGAAAAAGAATGAGAGAGAAGACTTAGTGATTGAGTCAGACTGTCGCACTCTCGTTACTGCAGTACAAAATCCAACTCCGTCCCCTTGGGAGATTCGGGTTTTTAGTTTTTTTGGTTGAATGTGCTGAACTTATTCCGCTTTTCTCTATACTCTAGATAGGTCGCTGTAAGGGAGACAAATTTTATTGCTGACGTGGCTAAAGGCTAAGGACAGCCATGCCCTCATTCCAAACCAGTGTACTTCACCTCCTCCATTTCCATTAGACCTATTATGTATCAAAGCCCATTCCGGCCTGTTTTTCCTAACTGAATGAAGCTACTTATTTCCTCGACAAAAAGGAAAAAAAAAAAAAGAAGATCAGCTCATTTTGGAGAGAAATTCCTCACACCTATTCAGAATTGAATTCATTACAAGCCCCGGACCTAGCAGAAATTAGTTTGACAGGCGAAAATCCTCCTATTCTTTCTCGGGTTATCTTTTCCTGCCCCTTCATCATGTAATTTTATATAAATAAGGTATGACGAGAATAAGTAAAATCCGTTGTAGTCTAGTTGGTTAGGATACTCGGCTCTCACCCGAGAGACCCGGGTTCAAGTCCCGGCAACGGAATTTCCTTTTTTTTCTCCTTTTCTTTTTCCTTTTTTTTTGGGGGTGTAAAATTCGGGTCACGAAGCTAGTCGGATCGGGTCGATCCGAATCCTTTTTCTCCTTTTTTTCCCTTTTTTTTTTTGGGGGGTAAAATTCGGGTCAAGAAGCTAGTTGGATCGGGTCGATCCGAATCCGTCCTCTCCCTCCGCCTTGCTGCACAACGATGGCGGGAAAAACCCATAAAAAACCTTCAACTAATCACCGCTCACCAGCTCCATTCTCCATCTCTCTCTGGGGCTCTCCGATTCTAGGGTTTCGAAAGTCTCCCCCGCAAGCAAAGAAGGCCGGAAACCTCGAGGAGGACGAACGACGGCGATGGCGAGAGGCGGCGGCGGCGGCGTCAAGAGGAGCGTCAGAGCGAGAGCGGGCGTCGAAGAGAACACCCTGGCGATCCTCGACGCCTTCGAGTCCAGCGACCCTCGCTACTCCCACGACGACCGTACGTGTCCCTTTCTTTTCGTTGGATTGACGATTCCGAATCCGCCGGCGTGTTTTGAAAATCGGCGAAACGCTTTGTTTCGGCTTCGCGTGCGAGCTTCAGTGTTGATGACTGTGATCGTTTCGTTGTATGGGAATTGGGAATTTTTTTTTTCAGGCATTGCTTTCCTCGAAGCGGTTCGCGGCGCCTCGGTCGTTGCGGAAAATGGAACTCCTCCGACCAAGTAATCCCCCATCGATCTCTCTCTGCGATTTGTGGTTGTGCTGGATGTTGAAAATTGAGATCTCCAACGTGTTTATGTTAAGCTGAGCTCTACTGTCGAGACTTAGTTCTTCGCGGTCACCTATTGATTATGTCTGGTGTCATGAGCGCCAGAGGTTTTCGGACGATTTAAAATGCTTCTGAATTTTTGCTGCCCATTAATTTGATTGCGAGTTTCTTTTCGTTTGGTGGCGACAGCAAAATGTTGGAGGCTGTCTTTTGGATTCTCAGGACGGGAGAATCGCTGCAATCTGTCATGGCGAGTTTCCAGCTTCTTAATGAGTTGGAAAAGGTAAATGGGTTGCTCTCTCTATTGATGTGCTCGTTTCGGTATGAACAAAGTTCTGATTTTGCTCTGTTTGAAGCGCTATCCTCGCGTGTGCTCGTCTGCTGGAGGTACATCCGAATCATCTTCGGCTGCTCGACCTGAGCTTGAAGTGCTAAAGGAGGTATTAGCACACTCTCACTCTCACCTCTCCCTCTCTCTCTCAATTGCTGAGGCAACACCTCTATAACAGGCTTGGTCTCCCTTGTCTCTCGGTTCAGACAGCTCTACTAGTGGGAGAGCAACAGTTAATGATAACCCTTGTGGACCGGTTGACCCCTCCGTGAGTTAAATTTAATACGTACTTCGTGACATTCATTTTACAGTACTTTGAATTGATTGAATTTGTGTATGATGGCTATTCCGTTCTCTTTTCATTTCTCTTGAATTGATTGATTTAAAAGTTATGCAATGTCTTCGCTTGCAGTAGTAACAATCCTCTTGTTTTGTTGCTCTCAACACTTTCTGTAGGTTTGAGGCGCTAATAGTGATTAGTCATGAAACCCGCTTGTGAACTGAAATTCATTTAATGGTAGATATATCTGGACCTTGAATCATGTAAGCATGCATTTGAATGTGATAATTTAAAACTGCTACCTGACTACAGATCTATGATTGTGTTCCAATTTCTCATAATAACCAGGTTCTGGTTAATTGGACATAATGGTAATCTTTCCTTCTGTTATTCTTTTTATATTTCTAAATCCTAGGTAGAACTAAGAAGAAAAGAGCATTTTTATGATACTTTATGTAGATGATAGAAAGTTCTGTTATACTTTATGTAGATGATAGAAAGTTCTGTTGTACTTTCATGTTAGCAAAATGTGAGTTCTTTTATCATGATTCTTGGTGGCTTGTTTTCGGTTAACCTTCTTGATATTGTTCAAAGTTTTTCTTAAGTGGTCCATAAACCTTGATGTAGTTAGTCAAAGCTCTTTGATCCATCACTGCAGGGTTTTGATCTTCTGATACAAGGCCTATTTACACTGGTGGATGGGACAAATCATCAAGTGGTTGATATTGAGGTCTGCTTATCCATTTCTTTTTCAGTGCTATGTCGACTAAGCAGAACTTTCTTGCTTTGGTGAATAGATGGTATGCCATGTTGGTAAAGGATGCTTACAAAGTTTCATTTACTTATATGTCAACTGATCATTCCTTGTTGGGAAGAGTATGAACTGTGAAGTATATCCATCTGGTGGTCATATTAAATTGACTTAGTTCGATGAAGCTGGAAACCAAAAGGAACAAAAAGGAAAAGCTCGATCTATTTTACATCATGTATCTATTTATGGTTAACTCTTTGAGATTTACTTCCTAAAACCCTCTTTCTGGTGGAACTTTTGTGTGTAAAATTAAAAGCTGAAGCAGTAACTTGAGCTAAAGATAAATTTAGAAATGATCAAGAACTTCTTTTCTCTTCTATCGTCGGAAAATTGTGGCAGTCACTATTAAGAAATTCTGGTTAAAATGGAAAAATGAAGGTAATTAGTCCAACATGGTCTTTAATGACACGCTACACTCTTTCTGGTTAATGTCTCCTATTCTAGAATTTATTTGGTAACAGTCATACTGCACTGCTATTTGATCTTAACTGCTTATATCTGTTCCACTATCCTGACTTCTCAATCCTCTTTGCCGTTTAAGCCAGACACCCATTTATTTTTGTCTCTATGGTTCTACTCGAGTGTATTTTCTGCATAAAAAATTATCCTTGCATGTTGCATATATCTAATGCGATAACAGGTTCATGATCGCTTGAATGACATCTTGAAATATTGGTTTTCCTTGTCTTAATTGACTGCAGTCTCTGAGAAATATGTTACTGCTCCAATATCTCATCAATTTTCTTGAAGGAGATTTTTCATCTCGCAGCAATTTTTATGAAGGTAAGCCATCGTGTCTCATCTTAATGCCATTAATTTTTGCATTTGTGCCCCACAATCAAGGCTCAAGAAACTACACGGTATTGCAGAAACCAAGGACTGGACCGTCATAAGGGAGTCTTTGCTGAGCATGCTTTTGGTATTCTCTTTATCTGCTAAATTACTAGTTCTTATGGCAATAGCAATGTCTACATTTGCGCATATTCTAATTTGTTATAGAGAGAACGAAAAGAAAAAACTCTGTTCAACAATGCAGTATCGGTAGGGGAAGGGATGTTATCTTGTAAAATCTTATACAAGGATGGTCAAAGTTATTATACATCGTTATCTGTGTAGTGCTCAAGAAAATTCAGCTACAAGAACTTAATGAAGGATTGCCCATCTGTTTTGTGTGGATTGCGGCAACTCTGCACTGGATTTGGAAATGATCTTACACTTCCCGAGTTTTCAGAGGCCAAGTCATCCAAAGTTTGTGACACTTCGTTGGTTATTGCTTCGCTTGAAGTTGTGGACAATACTTGCACGAGTATGCAGAAACTTATGACAATGGTAAATTTGTCTTTACTATATGGTTACTTAGAGCAATGCTTTCTACTTGAGATGCTGATTTGCATTCTTTTAGATTATGGAGCTTGATGTGTTAAAAAACCAAGCTGATAAGCAAGGCTGTACTACAAGAGCTGATGGTTTTAGGTACATGTTTCCCAGTTTTTGTCATCTTATAAACCCCCTTGGTTAGTGATTCCCTCTGCCTGTTGAATATGCACTAATCATTGGATTCAGTGCAGAACTCCATTGCTGGAGATAATACTAGATGAACTGACATACAATTGTGAGATCCTGTCTCCATATCTTCAGGTATCAAGTATAGGATTGTCTCTACCTCTCACGAGGGGATGGACATATTTTTATTTTTATTTGTATATATATTTTTGGGGGAAAAAGGGGGGGGGCTCTCAAACTTTCTGAAGAAGGATTATGTTAAAAGGGGTACTTGTTAAGCAACTAAATATAGACATATTGCACTTTGCAATGCATGGCTATCCTTGTGATATGCACAATCAATGTTTTGAAAATTGAATATTTCCTTATTAAGCATGCTTAATTAGTGTTCGGGGGCACTTGTTAGCAAGACCCTTTGGAAAAAAAAAATTCTGAACTTTCTTATTTCCTAGTAAAAGGAAAAGTCATAAATCTTGCAGCGAGACAAACATTCTGTTTCTTCCTTATTGCTGTATATTGACTCACATTCATGATAAATTCTAGGGACAATTGAAAACACATTTATGAACTTTCTTATTTTAAATCTACATGTTGCACCCTCTAGTTTCAAAATTTACCCTTTGCACGCTAGAGTTTTGAAAGAGCCTAATACTTGGCACCTTGGATTCTAGCACCATAAGCAAATGTGAGGTGTAGAGTAGTTTTGTTTGAAACTTTTGAAATGCAGAGGGAGGGTCTTAAAAGTAAGGTGCGGATATTGATCTCGAAACTAGAGGATGCAGAGTATGGTTACAAGAAACTTGAGGATGGTTTATCTAAATTTCCCAGTATTTTATGTTCTGATACTACTAAGATTCATATATCTATACAGTGACATTTTAAATTTAGTGGTTGTTAGAAGATTGAGTTAATTTCATGAATTGCTTTCAGGTTTTTAATCAACCAAAATGGAAGCTGGAGCTTATCTTGCAGTATCTCTCCAAGTACACTGCCAAGGTTTAATTTAGACCATAGGATTGCTGCGAATTGTTTGATGAAGTGTTTCTATCTTTCCTCAATGGAAGTTTTCATTTAGACATGCTTTATACATGGACATATTAAGGGATGAATTGCTCGTGCCATCCATGATAGTTGCATGCCCTTTTTCTTTCCCCTGAACAGCAGCCTTCTGTTCGCACTCGAAGATCAAGTGATTCTACTGATGATCCAACATTTGGTGGAGTTTTGAAGTGCCTCTCAAATGGGAGTAGCTTGAGAAGCCTAATGAAGAAGATTGGTGCAGAAACAGTCCAATTCCTCCTAGCTCATGCTTTTGAGGTGAAGGATATGATTTAAATATGCACTACAGATGTCTTGAGGTCTGAATTACATTGTTTATTTTCTTTCTTTTCATGGATAACCTTCAGGCCCACTTGGCTCTTTCTTGCAAATCTCATTCCGCTGAAGGTGCTGGGAAGTCCAACGGAGACGTCGTAGACCACTCTTTGATGGAAATATGCAAGCATATGATCTCTGCTTTTGATGGTCTAAAAAAAGTGGATGAGTAAGCATCTCCTTAGGTTTAGTCGTATAAATCCCAATGTGCATGCTTTATTATATTTGAGTATTTTTATTTTCTATGGTACTTTAAATTGTACTGAATCCACTGTTCCTCCAATATTCATCGAGTGCTGTTTGTCATGGGTTTATGCTTCTTGGATTCACTAACGTAGCTAAGATAGTTTCCATTTCAATTTTCATCTGCATGCATCTCACGATTAATGAACAGAGCAAAGTCAGAGACAATAGCACCACAGTTTTCGCTCTCTAAATGCTACAGTCATCCTCATTATCAACTACACAACTTTCATGAACAGGAAGATGGACATCTTACCAGTTGGGAAAGAAGCCTTGTTTGTAGCCACGACCATCCTGTCAATCAAGTTGTAGCAATGAAGAGAACTGCCCTGTATCACCCCTCGGACTTTCTGAAGAATTCCTTCAACAGGTGATTTTGCCTTTTTTACTGTGTTTTCGACTCGTTACCTCTCATGTTGGCATGTTGCCTTCTAATCATGTCTGAAAAGTCTCTTTTCCTTTTATTTCTTTTGGTAGTCGGGATTATGATTACCATATACACCTATATTTATTGCATGTGCAGGTTACGAAGAGACCGATCCATATTTTCCCTTTGAATTGCCCCTTTGTTTCAGTTTAGAGAAGAATAATCTGATGGTTTTCGCGTCAGTCTAAATACATTTTTTTCAGTGTCAACAGGTTTAAGGATAATATGACAAATTGGTCTCTTAACTAGCAAGAATCGGAATATGGTACTCAAACTAAATTTTCGTACCCTCACTGAGCTTGTTAATTTTTTTCCCTAATTTAGTTCTTCCATTACATGTTCTAAAAATAAAAAAAAATCGTGAAATTGGTGTACAAAATTGAAACACAATCTCGGTGATATTGCTTTCTTGTTTCCATATAATTGCTAATTTCTTTACGGAAAATAAGTCACAACATGAGTCCGTTCATTGGCATATATAGCTGAGAAATCTCATGGTATGCTTTTAAAAGGGGATCAACCTCAGTTTTGCAGGTCCACAGGCAAGTCCCTGGTCTGGCAACTAGTGATGAAGGTCCAGCCTAGAGTCACTGCGGTCTAGCAGCCAAGACCCGGGTCTGGCCATGGGGGACCTATGGTCACACGACCAGGACGGCAGACTTGTTATGATTTATGAGTGTGCACGTCCTACCAACTATAAAACTTGCAAGTCCCGTTTCAAGGAATGAAAAGTATCACTTTGATGCCTGGGTCTGTGTACCTTCTCAAACCTTTCGAGTCGACAAACAAGTATACTGAATGAAATATAAATTACATATTGAGGGTACAGAACTGGGTTCCACGGCACCTGGGTCCAGCAGCCAGGACTCCGAGCACAGAGGAACCGAATCCCTTCATGCCCTACATAGCATACATCTTTAGTCCTTTTCCAAAACAGAAAGGCGTCACTTTAATGCCTGGGCACGCATCTTAAACTTTTGAGTCGATAAACCTAAAGAGTAGAGAAGTTAACCCGGCACAGCAATTGGCAAGAATGAAGCTTATTCCATTATCGAGTGCTATTCTACCAGAAAATACAGAGTGTTCACGTAATTGCAGACAAAGCCCCAGTAACTTCAATGGGGTAACATTTTTCGCGCGCCAATCAATCATATTGTTAACGCAGATCAATGCGTCACTGCCATGTGATGTTAACTACTTTCCTGACTTTCCTGGCTCTTCTGCTGCAGTCTCTGCATTTCTGAAAAAGATTTGACAATTTCTTGTCAGCTTTTAACAGCTGATGTTACTTTAAAGGAGAGTGTACTTAACGTCGCTTGGATCACCAATGATTACTACGCATTCACCTGGTTGATTGTAATGAATCGAGCTGCATGGTGACCGGTCCATCGTTAACTAGATTGACCTTCAAACCATCAGGAGAAACAATACTTAAGAAGAAGCATAGTCAGAAAAAAAACAACTATTGGAATGAGAAGCCAAAGAAGGAAGAGGAATGCCTGCAAAGGTACCTTCATCATTGCCCCAAATATGCCGTCTGTTCAAGTCAATGGGACATGGTGAAGATAAATCAGCACGTGAAGGGAAAAAAAGATATGGCTGAATATATACGATATCCAGCAGCAAGTGAATAGACAATGCATCCAGAGTGAACAGGAACAAGAACAACGGTTACATTATAGCCCTCCATGATGTGTCCTCTTACGACATGTAGTAAAAGTCCACTGAAATATTGATTAACTATCTTTGATCTTAATTATTAGCAGATTTGACAACCAAAGGTACAACAGCCAAAAAATTAGCCAGCAAATGTCTCCTTTTATATCTGTGATCGCAACTCATATGAAAACACCCTGAAAGTTCTCTGGAGCGGATACAATAGCTAAATGGGGCTGCTCCAGTCGGGCAATATAAATGTAAGAAGTGCCTCAAATTAGCCTTCAGAGATCTGATGGTGATACCATAGTCCGAGAAAAGATACAAGAAAACCAGAGCAACGACCATGAATCACTTCCACGGTGAAACATTGCCGTAGACTCATAGGCATACAAATTTGCTATCTAATGCAGAGAACACTGACAACTGCTAGCTCTTAACAGTTTTATTGATGACCCCGAGAGATCCATGTACTGGTTTGAATCTACTTTCATGCTTTTCATTGATCCAAATTATGAAATCGTACATCCAAGCTAAGCAAGACAACTAAAGAATCGAAAAGGACTTACCTTTAACGGCATCGGGGCTGTAAGCTTTCCGAAATCTCTCTACCAGAGACTCGTAGAAGGGCTTCGCCTTCTGAGGGGCATCGCGACATGAAAGTCTGGCTTGTTACCCTTCAAGATTCCATACAATGTAAATTGACTAACTGTACCATCCAGTTACCCAACATGAGATTACTTGCTAATTCTACCTCAGTTGCAGAAAACCCCAAAACCTCAGAATTTATCTGCAACGAGATACGATATAAGTTAAGCAGAGAACCATAAAATCCACAAATTGCTCACCTAAAAGAACCCCATAATTCTTCTGCATCACCTGCAATGCAACAGCAGATGAAGCACGAAAATTAGAAGCAAGCACAGCCACATTCATTCCTCTATAGTGCACGCAAAAACAAGATGAGTGAAGAAACTACATTTTGGTCCCACCCTCTCCCCGTACTCTCGTTCGTGAACAATCTCATGTTCAAGACCTTCCGGCATCTGCAAAACCCATTTCGGAAAACACGAAAAAAGACCTCAAATTGTCGTCTCTCGAACTCAACGACCGACAGGGCAAAGAGAAATGACGATCAGCGAAGTAAGAAAGGACGGGTTTCGAATGAAGGAGACGGGTGTTCCGTACGTACATGTAATCGGCATCGGAGTCGGTGTCGGACTCGTGGATCCCGACGAGAACGAGGAGGCCAGGACCAATCTCCGACACCGTGCGGCCTTCCACCTGCGACGAAGCAGCTCACGTGATCCCATGAAGCGTTTAGAGAGAGAGAGAGAGAGAGAGAGAGAGACCTCGACGCTGGCGGAGGCGACCCTCTGGACGACGGCTCTCATGGCTCTGATCTGGAGGCGCCGCCGTTTCGTGGCTGCGGAGCGCGGCGGCGGAGCGAAGCGGACGCAACCAGAGCGGAGGCTGAGGGTGGGAAGAGAGTACATTGCTTCGCTTTTGCGGTATATTTTTTCTTTTTCTTTTTTTTTCCTTTTAAATTTTCTATATGATAATATTGGTAATTTGCAGTTCTAAATTTTCTATGTCTTTCAATATATCATTATCCCATTTTTCTGGAAAATATTGATTTTTGCAATCAAATCTTTCCATGGATCGCACCAGTAATCTCTTACTATCTACAAACAAATTTCACTTTATGGTCTTTTTAAAGATTAAATATTTTAACACATTAGTCGTCAAATTATGCTTATTATGCACTAGAAAATCCTAATTATTTAACGGTAGTCCACTCAATCTTGTTTTTTAGGGGTTTTGGATTTTATCCTATTTTTCGACATCTTATACAGAGTGTATATAAAGATATACTGTCTTTTTTATTTATTTATCATATTCACTGAATTAATTCTATCCATAATGTACCTTTAATATAAATAGAAATTAGGCTAAAATTCACCTAAATGAAAAGTGAATGTCGATATTAAATTTGTGTAGTCTGAAGTCCAAAATTGAATAATGTGAGGAAATTAACAATTGAATTATCTTAAATGAAGTGAATCCCAATTAGTTGCATGAACAAATCCAAAGTCAACAATCAACGAGTGAATGTGCCCAAAAGTATGCACGGACTCTCCTAATTTCTTGACAGCTCTCATCCATTCACAAGGCTCACCTACAACTCTACAACACCACCAAGCAATCAAACTCAACAAATCCAAACCCCAAATCCAATGGAAAAAAAAAACAATATGAAATTTGAAAACAAAGAAAGAAAAGCATGGACATTCACCCATGGAAGCCACAATCGCTCCTCCTCTCCCCATGCTTCCTCCCCTCTTGACCCCAATCATCCCCATCTTCTCCATTGCAGCCCCAAAAGCTTGGAAGAACTTCTGCTTATCCTTCGCCAGATCCTGCACCACCGGCCTCGTCCTCGGGTCCGAGAACAAGGCCTGGTCCGAGGCCAGCAGCCCCAACTTGGCCTCGAGATTCGCGTAATACGTGTGGTCGAACAAAAATGGCGTGGTCACGTCGAACGGCGCGACGATGTCCTTGTTCCCCCCGAATTGCGGGCACGACATCCTCAGGGCCTTCAGGAGCCTCGGGTCGATCACCGGGTCGGGCCGCTTCGTGCCCTTGTAGTTGTAGAGGCGGCTCAAGAACTGCTGGCAGTGCGCGAACCCGATTGTGTGCGCACCGGAGAGGACCACCATGTCCTCTAGGGTTAGGCCCTTGGAGTTGAAGAGCTTGAGGAGCTGATCGACGGTCGAGTTTGCCGAGGGATATTAGGTGGCACTCTCGCGGCCATTGAGATCCGACCGTCCCACCTCCCTTTCTTCACTTGGTAATATGGACCGCCGGACTGCAATCCAAGCAACATCAAAAATCATCTTCCATGCACACATTATACTAAATGCTCATCGTCTCTAACTATTAATCTGAGATGTCAAAGTTGAATGTGCGATTCTATTTTTTTATTTTTTAAAGCTTAGATTATTATAAAAAAGAACTCGGAAAAAAGAAGATTCTGATGGGTCTTGTCAAAAGCCATTAAGTTAATTGGTCTTGTCCTTAAAATGCTTTTAAAAAAATTAAAAAGAAAAAAAAAAACCTTTTGTCTTTATAATGATGCCTTGCTGCCAAACTTTTGGATCCCTCCAACTTGGCCAGAAAAGCCAAGTTAATAAGACGACAACCTATTACCAAAGTCTTGGCTGTTAAAGCTAATTTTACGTTAATAACGACAAAAGTTAGGTTCATATTTCATCATATGTCACTTTAACTAAGTTCTATTATGAACCTTGAGCTTTGCGTTATCAACAAATATTGCCAACTATACTTTTCTCAAATCCTAAGTTATGTCTAATTTAATAAATTAATATTCAAAAATAAAATTATTATGGAGAGGTTGATTGTCCTTTGAGGTTGGACAAAATCATCACATTTTCACACCGTTAATCCCTCTATTAAACGAATAAATAAATAACTAAGGACGAGAGGTTGATGGAAGTACCAGGTGGACAAAGTCTCTGGCAGCGATGGCAAGAATGTCAGCACAAGAAACGACGCCGGGGCATTTATTATCCACCAAGGACTTGGCTTTCGCGATTGTCTCGAATCCCTCCGCCCTCAAATCTTTGTTGTCAATCGCGTCCTTCTCGGCCAGCTCCTTGCTTCCAGGCTTGCTCGATATCAGTATCGACCCATCGCATCCCTTCCACATCGGTCATAACTCATGCAAAATCAGTAGTTTCTACACAGTAATTTTCTCGCTAGTTGATGATTCTTCGTGTTTTTCGTGGTAATTTCTCTCGCTTGATATGAAAATGAAGAGAATTATGGACTCGGGACCCATGCCTGGCCGACTTTGATTGACAGTTGTGGCGGGTTCGGGGAATGCAATAATAACAAAACACGAAACACTCACCGGAGGGTTGAATTGAATTTTTGGTAAGATTAGCCGATGAAAACTGTACTTTCTTATAAGTGATGTTGTACACGGACTCATTCGTGTAGAAACAAGAATATGCAAGGATTCGGTCACCATAGATAACAAAAGATGCTCAAAATGTGGGGAGTTGCTCAACTGCTAGTAGCATCTGCCTGAATATTGACTTCCTCTGCTGCTATTGCATGCACGTGAAAGTAAGTGCACAGAGAGAGAGAGAGAGAGAGAGAGAGAGAGAGAGAGAGAGAGAGAGAGATTTTACCTCAACGAAGCAGTCATGGAAGAAGAGCGGATGGTGGCCGGCCCAGAGACCGGCGCTTCCTTGAACTGCTGGCTTGTGACCGACCCGATGAGTTGCTCGACCTGCGGGCACGACTTGGCGTAGTAGTCGAGCGACATCTGGCGGTGGCGGCCCGTGGCATTGGCGGCAGCGGCTGCGGTGGATCGGTTCGGCTGGCTGCATATGAGGATGAGGGCGATGAAAAGGGTCGATGAGCAAGTTGGAGGGGAAGAATGAGAAGTGAGATGGGGCATGTTTGTTGCCGAGCGCAGCTTGAGGACAAATCAGTGAGAAAAGTGTCGGAAGGACATTGAAGTTGTTGACAAAGGTGGAGTGTGAAGGGTTGTTGCCTCGTGGGACAGAATACCCATGAGAGAGAGAGAGAGAGAGAGAGAGAGAGAGAGAGAGAGAGAGGAGAATCAAGACCCGTGAAGCACAGACAAAAAGTAAAAGAGCTTGTACACAAATCAATAATATAAATGAAAATCATGAGGGATGGATGACAGCAAGAGGAAAAAGTCTATGATGTAATGCTTAATGCTTGATCATATAGCACATGGTGATGGTAACGCGTTGTCAATTTGTTTTTTGCATTGCGTATATGGCATTCGGAATGCTCAAGGGCAAAGAATGCAAAATCATTCGATTCAAGTGCATCAGATTCCACATAAAAGGGTACCTAATGTTACATCTAAAGTTTTTTTTGGAGGAAGACGTCATTCCGACGAGAAAATAACTACCGCATTTGCATGAAGCGTGTCTAATCATTCAGCCAATTATCGTACCGTCATGATTGAGGATTAAGAACATTCTTTGCTGTATTTATAATTTCGCCGCATTTATAATCTCGCGCAATTAATAAAGGGGAACATTCTTCTTCCAAGTGATAGGATGTTCAAGACTCCTTTCGTATAAGTCTCCCTGTCCCATACACTGCTAAAGCCTGAAGGCCCATTCTTGTAACACCTGAAAGGATGACCTCAAAAGATAGCACACCGATTCGTACTCAGGCCTCGATGAAGAAGACAATCACCGAAGGGAATTTTTAAATGAACAAGAACGTACTATACACGATTGTCGTTCAGCAATTGAGATTTGTGGATTAGTTGATTTTTTTTTTTGGTCGAGCAGTGTCGTCCAACGATTGAGAGCTAACCATGTACGGTGCCAAGTTGTATAAGATGGTGGTTTGGACAATTTGGTTGGCTATCTGGAAAATGTTTGGTAGTGTTTCTAAATGGAAGGCTGCAAAAGCTGATTGGTGGGCGCAATTGAATACAAGAAAGACGCCATACAAGCGTGAAGCTTCTTAAATGCAGGGCATGTGCAAAGGGAAGGACATCACACACATGGCGAGATTCTCTTCACTTAGTCTTGAAAAGGTTCAGGCCATTTGACTCCATTGCCTTCCCCCACTGCGCTTCTCTGGTATGTCTTCAGTGTAAAGTGAGCCTTTCTGATGTGTGGAGTGCAGTTAAAAGCTGAGGAGGAGGAGGAGGACCACCCTTCATATCTTAAGATAACATTTGTTCTCTCATGTATGAAAAAAATTGAATTTCTTTAAAAAGTTAGGTACTCAGAAAAGTGGAATTCCACTTACATACATTTATATCAGCAACCATTAAGCTCAAAGAAAAGTTGTAAACTCACATCGAAGTTTGGCTGTCCGAATATGGATTGAGATATGATAAAATAATGTGAAATTTACAAATCTTTTTAAAATCATGAAAATCCCATCTTTTATCTTCTGCATCTAAGATAAGATTGAAAATCCCATCAAAATGGAAATGGAATCAGTGGGGAAGCTTACCGATGAAGGCCTTCATATCGAGGGTGAGTCAATCTACTAAATTGAATCTAAGTGATTGTCCATGCTTGCATATTCCTTTCGACTACCAATTGTTTTCATAGTCCTACTTGATGATAAGAGACATGCCTTAACGTATGCACAACGTATATGATGTTTCTTCTGCAGGTATTGTGATATCTCAATGTCTATAATATTTTACTTCACAAATTTAATTTTGGTTTTGGCATTTTTTTTAGGGAGAAAATATGACAAACATATGGTGCAAATGATTTTTTTTTTCCACAACCTTCTGTACAGTAAAAGTCCAAACTTCAAATTGTCACTGGAGTTGTGAAAAGTAGAATATAAGATCCACTAAAATCACATCGATGCAATAAAAACCCTTAGGGCTCACTTGGTCTTAGAAAATAGTTTAATAGAATATTAGCAACGGACATGTGTCACGATCTCGTAATGCACATGATCTTTAACACAACCATCCTAGATGATCCTCTTCTTTTGTCACATTCATTGTCTTGTTTTCTCATGAATCATTACAGCAAAAGAGTCGGAAGGAATACTTTTCATAGGTTATATCGGAAAACCAGCATCCAGTCACATGTCTTAGATAATCTATTTACGTGTATTTGTCATTTTTGGACAATACAAAACCCTAGAAACTACAAAATGCTGGTTTGGCCATTTCACATGCCTGCTTTGTCGATCAACGGAAAATGGATTTGTACGTCTCTTGAAGACACGGCTTAGAAAGTCAAAGTGAGGGGTTGTCGACTCGAAATGATAAAATATTATTGTTTTGATCTTTGCACCCCGGGAAAAGAACAAACTACGGCTGAAAACAAATCCACTCATCTTATGTAACAATAATAAAGACAAGTATCTTATGGACGTAGCAGAGAGAAGCATTAAAATGACTTTGATCCGTTCTTTTCATAGCACCAATTTTGCACAAAATACATAGTTGAAAATGAGCCCATACATGTGATTCATTAAAAGCCTCGAAGTGAAGATGGTCAAAAAAATAATGGGGTCTGAAAAAGAAAAGAAAGTGTTATCATCACGAAAACCCAAAACTAATATACATGTGATAAATTTACCATAAGCTAATTTTTTTGAGCAATAAAAATCATAAACTGATACACTTATGACCAACTTATTCTCAATAGCTTTCGTTAAATTTTACCGTTAAATTTATAAGTTGGATGATACGAGCTAGTTGATGCATATACCGGTTTTGGGTTTTACTCTTTATTTGTCACATGTGTACTAGTTTGTACTTTTTCATGGTATTAATCCAATTTAACAGAAACTAAAGGATGTTGGGATTTTTCGTTGTAAAAAATTAGTTTGGGATTTTTTGTGATATTAATTTAAAAAAAAAATGAGAAGGAGAATCCTAAAGGGGGTGAAAGCGGAGTCCAGACCCATGCTTGGGAAATATCGTCCCACAATATCACATTTCCGATAATAGGGAAGCCCGGGCTATCTAAGTAAAGGATAAATATGCCCATAATCAACCATTTGAGTTAAGAGACTTTTGCCCCACATTACTCGTTAGTCGTTACCGTCCCAATAACATTCTCTAAACCTCATATTGACTTGAGCGTCGGAAGATCGAAAAGCCATCCCTTAAGGGATTTTCTTATCCGTGATGTGTAGAGTGTGTGGAGGCACGAGCTGGTCAAACGAGGAATTCACTCGAGGAAGGTTGAGTTGCGGCTCAATCCGAATTCGATGCGTAGGAACGTTCGAAAAGCCAAAGAACGTCTCTTTAATCTCAAAGTGATGAGTGAAAAGCTCGCGAGAATTTATGGCTAGTACGGGGAGAAGTATGAATATATGTGACCAGTCTACCTCGCGATCAGTTAGCGCCGTCTCCCTTTAATCCCAGAGTGTCTAGTGAAAAAGCCAATGAGAATCCATAGATAGGACTAGGAGAAGTATGAATATGCGTGATCAATCGACCTCATGCCACATGGCCAATTTGGATCTTCCAAGGGAGAAAGAGTGTAGCGAAAAGCGAGCAATAAAAAAGATAGAACGGAGAAAATAGATCGGATATCAAATTTACATGATTCTATCATGCTAAATTATGTTCACGGGGAGAGCAGCAATGAATTATATTACAACCACACTTGAGTCACTTAAATACTCTGTGTTTGGCCCGAAATTTTTCGTGAAATAATCTCTCAATCTTATGAAAACATTCACAAATCTTGTCACAAGGTTTCACGGTTACAAAGACGGTCCCAGTCCCAAGCACTCAACAAACGGTGCTTCAAGATCTGTTCTTTACGTCTACAACCGCGAGGAGACCACGCTGCCTAACCACGCCATCATATTTAAATGTGAACCATGCAAAGATCTTGGTCACAGTCAGATCGCACTTTCCTTGTTTGAGTCTTCTTCTCACGTCGAAAAGTCCAACGCCAATTCGACTCCAATAGGAAATATAACCAAGAAAGAATATAAAAACAAATCATTCAGAGTTTTATCCTTCCTCGAAAAGACCTTCAACCGAGTGAAAATATCCAACGTGATAAATATTGCCAAAAATATTTAAAAGTCGAATTTCGTTCGTCGGCACAAACATAAGATATATTTTAACAAAGAGGATATCAGAAGTTGATTCGGCTATGAAAAGAGAAAATTAAGACACCACCAAGCAAGTGTAGGCGTTGATAACTAGTGAGATGTTTGATGCCCTGATGCGAAAGATGGATGACACCATCGACACAAATCAAGCGGAAGAGGAAAAGTCTCATGTTGATGAAATTATGATCAAATCACTCCTCTTGATCTTAGAATGTCTCCTATTGAATCATATTATGGGACACTAGATCAGAGGGTCACATACCTTTAAGGTCATGGCGATGATATATCATTGATAAATAACTCCAATGATAATTAAAAATCTAATGTTATGTGATACTTTAATTGGAGAAAATTTGGTGAGTCATGCTTGCTTAGGATGGGATCGTTAAACAAGGCAAATAAGAATTGTACCAATAGAAAATGTTTATTTAAAATGGAAATTTAATCTAACAATAGTAAGTAAATCACTAGATTGGCAAATTCACCTTGGTGAATTTGAACTATTGTAAAGTTAAACAAATAAAAATTTGTAGTTTGCTAATTTTTACACCAACTAAAAAGTTATCAAAATCTTATAAAACTGTTGATAAGTTACCAACAAATTACTTAGAGAAAATATCACTATTCATTCTTTTATCAATAGCTTCTTGACACTCACCAATGCTAATTAAAATTTACCGGCACGATAAAAAAAGGTCTGCATCTGTGGGCACAAAAACATTAGAACTATGCTATTTTAAAACTCTCTAATCGTGCCAAGTACTATGAGTACCTTACTTATTTTGAATTGCTATCAGCTTACAATGTTATGAAGTTTTTGTCGATCTTCTGGTTGGTTATTTTGGAGTCTTATCTTTGATTGCTTATGCAGTAGAGCCTAAAGAATCAAAGCCTAATCTGAACATGATTTTTTGTTCTATGTTCAGTAACTTAAGCCCGAAAGCGAGGACCAACAGCGCTCGTTTGCGTAAATTTCACCCTTAGCTGCTGTAATCGATCCTACATTTCCCACACACAGTATAGTTTTTGAAAGAGAACGAACAGAGTTCAAAGCCAAACCGCAAAGAATGAGCAATTGGCAGATTTACAGAAACCCTTTTCTTCTTCAAACATGTGTTTCCTAGTTTTCATGTGCAAGAAGATGTTGAAACCAAAACAACGATAATAAACTTTGCAAACTTGGAATAATAACACTAGAAATTGGAGGAGAACTTTTTATTGAGAATGCTTTCTCTTCTTTATGTCTTGTGGACTATGATTTATGGCTTGATTTACAACTCACGACATCATCTCTTTATACCGGAATTGAAGTTTACAAATGCCAATGATTACATTTAAGATATAGCAACCCACAAATGTCAATGATGGGAGTTTAATGAAGAAAACAAAATAAGCCCATACACGGTCATCATAAGCACAATCAAAACGTACAATAAAGTAACAGAAGTCTCCAATAACTTTCATTTTGGAAGTCCACGCAGCCAACTGTAAAGCTTTTATGGCTCTTCTTCAATGCTTGCAGGTTTCTCATCCAGCAACCATCGTCCAATAATCAATTTTATTTTATTTCAACAGAAGATTCAGCTTTCGAATCGGCCAAGATTCAATAATATCCACGAGCTTAAACTAGGTCACTGTATATCGATTTACACTACAAAATACTCATCTCCGTCACGCTCATTTCATCGCCAGTGCTTCCTTGTTCACGATCCTGACGGTTCCTTCTCGTGCAGAGGCACGCAAAAAGGAAACGACCCGTGGAAGTGGCGATGGTGAAAACGTAGAGAGCCCAGAAGCTGTCGAGGCCCAACCTCGGTGTGTCGCTGGTGAAGTTCCTCATGGTACACTCAGGACGGAACCACTTGTTCTCCAATCTTTTCATCTCACCGCTCTCTGAAAGCTCCAAAATGGCCTCAGAGAAGTTTGCAGCTAGTCGGGAGTCTTTTGGGAACACCTGCACATGAGCAGGAAAGGAGATTTTAAGTAACAAGGAAGAGCAACTCCGTAACCACTAATATCTAATTAATGTTTCCACAATTCCTTCTTTCTTCTCTTTTGGCTATACTAACCCCAAAAGAAGTAGTGATATTCGAGTGCTAGTGGGTTTTCGTTTATATATCATTCCACACCCTATGTCACTCTGTTGGGGATTTGGTGTGGTATTTTAGTTATCAAGCCCCCCTTTTTCCTTTTGACCTAGCCTTAAGAGATACAACACGCAGACTCAGGATCATACTTACAAAGCCAAAACCGCCAAATCTGTAGTTTTCATGAATGGGAACATATCCATAGCAATACTAGGTGAAGAAAGCTCTCTCATATGGGGACGCCAGAAAAAGAGCGGAGATGTTGCCACTTCTGACTTCGTCTTCATAGCTGGTAGTATTGCTTATGTGGACGATAACATCCCTCGAGAAGTTCAGCGTGTCAGTCAGATAGTTACAAATGAAAGAGTCAGGGTCACAACCCACTTTTGCTTTGGAAATTCTCAGCCATTCCATGGTGGTCACAGTTGGTTTGAGCTTCTGGAGAGTGAGCTAGAGGTGAGGCCGGCCGTATAACTCTGCGTCAAGATCAATGCTACAAAGAACCAAATCACCAGCACGATCCGAGTGAAGTTGCGGTAGACTTTCTTCCCTGCAAAGTCAGCAATAAATGTGTTTTCGTTGAAGTTTTGGGCCCGAAAGCTTGTACACGGACTATAATCAACAGAGAGAAGCTACTTACTATGAGCAAAGAAGAGAGAGGAGAAAGTGAACCAAAGAGCAGTTGAGAGCTGATTAGTCCAAAGGCCTCTAAATTCCGGATTGATCGGACGCTCAAAAGAACCAAACTACCAACATTGTGTATATAAGGATGCCTTCAGAGGCAATCCACATCGTTGGAGTGAAAGGCTCCATGAAGATCAATGCCCTGTCCGTGTCCAGTTTTGCTGGGACTATCATTGAAAGTTCTGATGCCATAAACGGATTTGTGTGAACTCAACAAACTGTGAGCGATTGGCAGAATGGTTATGTCACCGACTGCAGCGTCGTAGGTCTTCCATTAATTTTATGCCATGAAACAACATCAAAGCGATCCACTTTAGGAATTGATACCAAAATTGCACTATCAAATCGAACATTGGTATTAACAGGATGTGGGGCTTTGACGGTCTATTAATGCAAAGTGATCCAATCTTGTGAGTGAAAATTGATATTCGTGCGAAATGAACTTGTTGCTTGGGTTAATTTATTCAGGTTTTGACGGTTTGTGCATCAGAAAGTAACAGTTGATATTTTATAATAAGATCATGCAATAATCATGCAAGAACAGAAATGATGCGGTACCATACCTTATCACGAACTTTGTTAACCAAATCTTCGTATGTTCCATCATGACAGAAAACTCATAATCTAAATGATCAGGAAAATGAGAAACAGCCTTCTCGAAAACATCTATGCAAAAGCCAATGTACTTTGCTTTCCCGGTTGCGTCGTCCCTTTCCTCCTTCACAAACTTATCAAAGGGAGTTTTACCGGGAACTCCGACCACCATGGGCTTGTTCTCAACAGAAGTCTGTTCTTCTTGGGTCTTGGATATGTCTGCAATTGCATATGCATTCCTTGTTGAACCTTGTTTTGCCACAAAACTCCTCGAGAAACCGAAATTGGGAGACCAAAGATTAAGCTCTCTATATTCTTTTCCATTAAGACTCACAAGTTGAAGTTTGGGTCGATATGCCAACTGACCATTCTCAAATTGTATTGGCCCGCTCAAACCCATGATTTTGGTGTGCAATATTCTATTAAGCAAAATCTCAGGCATTATATCATGGCTCAGCCCTGCATCTATGGCATTTTTAACTGTCATAATGCAATCGTATGCTCGAACAGCATCGATTGCTGGCTCAAAATTGAACTTCTCTCCATACTTGTGACGAAACATATTCAAGAATTTAGATCTGAATCCTCTATATGCCTGGTTTTTGGGACGGTAGGTGATTATTCCTATCGCATCTTCAACAGGAGGAGATTGCTGAATGATCTGCTGAAGTTAGGAGATTGGTGAATGGTTTTTCAGCAAATATCCAAATTGAATCTCCGTAGAAGAGTCCCATCTTCTTTGCTTCTTTGAGAAAATGCGTGCTTCTGGGTGACGACAATCCTAGAACAATAAAGATTGGAGATGCCTTTTCCTTCAGCTTCATTAAAATTTCTTCCAAAGACACTTCTGCTCCGGTAGGAGATGAGAATGCTTGAAGAATCAGCTGGTCCTCTATTGTTGAGCCGATTTTTCCAAGCTCCTCTGACAAAGAATTGAACAGCTTGGAGTACATAGTATCGTACGCCGCGGCCTCATATATTATTGATACTCTTTGCCTGTTATAAGAACCAACTACATCTACGATGCATTTAATTTGGTCGGATTCATCGGTACTCATTCAGTGAAGGCCATAGAGTTTGTGCCATCAATGTCGGTGCTACATGGTCTCTGGCAAGAGATATTACTGGTATCTGAGATTGATTAGCGATTTCGGCTACTAAAGTTGCTCCCTCCCATGTCTCCAAGCCAATAATAACTTGCACATTCTTCCTTTTGATCAGCTTTTCAGCTGTTATAACGGAAAAAGGGGAAATCATTATACTTAATTTTCGGATTTAAGGCATTTTTCTTTGCCAATTTCTTCTGTTCATATCACTTATTTAACCCTACTAATTGGGTTCTTGGAGGAGATTATTTCATCTCAACGGACATTACGTGAGATACATGTCTACGAGGAAGAATATCAATTTACCGTAGTTATAACAAATCGTGCAAAAGCTTATAGATCCTTGTGTATATCAAGTACAATTTGGTCAATAAAGAAATGGTTACTAGCTTTTCTGCAATAAATGGTAAAAGAATCAAGAAGTTCATCCATAACTTTTTTGGTGAATGATTTGACATAATCATGGGGTGTCTTAAATACACAACTTTATTCTGTAAGGGTCTCATTGTGTAGCAATATTACTAAACTGAACAACTTATAGTAAACATTCAGCACATGCAGTGGAGAAAAAAGTAACAACAGGTACATAATCTCAAAGCAGACTTGGGGTGGTTTTTTCCTGTCACTGCTCGTGGCAACTGACATGTTTCCAACAAAAAAAGTCGAAATTATTGCAGGCTGCAGTTACCAAACTGAGGAAGGGCAAGGATTGACTAACCGGCTGAAATTGCATGTAGGGACTTCGCGTGGGAGTTTATGTAATGCGGCTTTATGTAATGAATTCCTGATGACGAGATGCTGTTCACGTCTTGGCATGCTATCTCTATTGCCATACGGATTTGGTTGCCGAGATGTGAGTCCAAATCAAGAATCGCGCCCACTTTGAACACGTTCCTCTCGTCTACGGCTTTGGTGGCTACACCAGAGTAGCTCGGGACGAGGAGCAGCGAAAGCAAGAGGAACAACCTCGAAATGGACGGAACGTGTCTCCTACTTCTGATACCCGAGCTTTGAAGAAAACCCATGACGAAAACCTGAATAACTCCTCCTCATAAACTAGAACAAGTGTCGAACCGTATTGCTTTGCAAATAATTGTTGTGTGTTTGTCATAAAAGGGGCGACCCATTTCACAATTCCTCCATTAAGGGAGAGTGGTACACGTAGGTGCAAAGGAAGTGATTTCCCAGGAAGATAGGGCTAGAAAAATGATTGCATGCAAATGTTTTGGCAGCGTGTGGGGCATGCACCGAAAAGTCACTGTTGAATTGGTCTTTCCAGGACTAAAGTGGCATTTTTAATTTCTTCCCGCAACGAGTTTTTTGGACTGAAGCGAAGAGTCAATGGCCAGTTCTCAATGGGGGAACCCACCTGTCCTTCTGAGATTCGAACTCTCGTGGACTTTGACAATGGAGACCAAGTCATTGCCTGTTTTAATGGCATTAGGATTCCAATGTAGCCAAACTTTCAAAGGATATCCGTCTTCTCATCCCTGAGCCCTCATTCCCATTCAGGATGCTATGGAATGGGTCTGACTTTTCGAGATGCGAAATTTCCTTCTCTATTAGAAGATAATTACGCTTCGTCATTTATCCCAGTAAAGATTCATCGGTCCCCATCAATTTAAATTGGTAGAATCTTGAAGCGGGCACATTGGGGTGTCCATCAAGCACAGAATTTAAAGATACCCCCTCTTCTTCCTTCTGTCTTTCTCCTCGTCCCAATTAGGCAGTCTATCCCATACACAGCTAGAGCCTGAAGGTCCATTCTCGTAACACCTGAGAGGATGACCCCAAAAGATAGCACACTGATTTGTACTCAGGCCTCGGTGAAGAAAAAAATCACCAAAGGGAATTTTTAAATGAACAAGAACATACTATACACGATTGTCGTTCAGCAATTGAGATTTGTGGACTATTCGATTTTTTTTTTTATCAAGCAGTGTCATCCAACGATTGAGAGCTAACCATGTACAGTGCAAAGTTGTATAAGATGGTGGTTTTCACAATTCTGTTGGCTATCTGGAAAATGTTTGGTGGTGTTTCTAAAATAGAAGGCTGCAAAAGCTGATTGGTGAGCGCAATTGAATACCAGAAATACGCCATACAAGCGTGAAGCTTCTTAAATGCAGGGCATGTGCAAAGGGAAGGACATCACACACATGGCGAGATTCTCTTCACTTAGTCTTGAAAAGGTTCAGGCCATTTGACTCCATTGCCTTCCCCACTGCGCTTCTCTGGTCTGTCTTCAGTGTAAAGTGAGCCTTTCTGATGTGTGGAGTGCAGTTAAAAGCTGAGGAGGAGGATCGCCCTTCATATCTTATGATGACATTTGTTCTCTTATGTATGAAAAAAATTGAATTTCTTTAAAAGTTAGGTACTCAGAGAAGTGGAACTCCTCTTACATACATTTATATCAGCAACCATTAAGCTCAAAGAAAAGTTATAAATTCACGTCAAGTTTGGCTGTCCGAATATGGATTGAGATATGATAAAATAATGTGAGATTTACATATCTTTTTAAAATTGTGAAAATTCCATCTTTTATCTTCTGCATCTAAGATAAGATTGAAAATCCCATCAAAATGGAAATATATTATCAAGGGTGAGTCGATCTACTAAATTGAATCTAAGTGATTGTCCATGCTTGCATATTCCTTTCGACTACCAATTGTTTTCATTGTCCTACTTGATGATAAGAGACATGCCTTAATGTATGCACAATGTATATGATGTTTCTTTTTGCAGGTATCATGATATCTCAATGTCTATAACATTTTACTTCACAAATTTAATTTTGATTTTGGCATTCTTTTAGGGGAAAATATGACCAACATATGGTGCAAATGATTTTTTTTTCCACAGCCTTCTATATAGTAAAAGTCCAAAATTCAAATTGTCACCGGAGTTGTGAAAAGTAGAATATAAGATCCACTAAAATCATATCGATGCAATAAAAAAAAATCCTTAGGGCTCACTTGGTCTTAGAAAATAGTATAATAGAAAATTAGCAATGGAAATGTGTCACGATCTCGTAATGCACATGATCTTTAACACAACCATACTAGATGATCCTCTTCTTTTGTCACATTCATTGTCTTGTTTTTCTCATGAATCATTACAGCGAAAGAGTCGGAAGGAATACTTTTCATAGGTTATATCGGAAACCAGCATCCAGTCACATAGCTTAGATAATCTATTTACGTGTATTTGTCATTTTTGGACAATAGAAACCCTAGAAACTACAAAATGCTAGTTTGGCCATTTCACATGCCTGCTTTGTTGATCAACGGAAAATGGATTTGTACGTCTCTTGAAGACACAGCTTAGAAAGTCAAAATGAGGGGTTTTCGACTCGAAATGATAAAATATTATTGCTTTGATCTTTACACCCCGGGAAAAGAACAAACTACGGCAGAAAACAAATCCACTCATCTTATGTAACAATAATAAAGACAAGTATCTTATGGACGTAGCAGAGAGAAGCTTTAAAATGACTTTGATCTGTTCTTTTCATAGCACCAATTTTGCACAAAATACAACAATAGTTGAAAATGAGCCCATACATGTGATTCATTAAAAGCATCGTAGTGAAGAAGGTCAAAAAAATAATGGGGTCGGAAAGAAAAGAAAAGGTTATCACCATGAAAACCCAAAAGTAATATACATGCGATAAATTTGCCATAAACTAATCTTTTGAGTAATAAAAATCATAAACCGATGTCACTTTATGATCAATTTATCGCCATTTAGCTCGTTAGATTTTACCATTAAATTTATAAGTCGGATGATACGAGCTAATTGACGAGTGTACAGGTTTCAAGTTTTACTTTTTGTTTTTGTCACATGTGTACTAGTTTGTGATTTTTCATAGTATTAATCTAATTTAACGAGAAACTAAAGGTTGTTGGGATCTTTGGTTGTAAAAAATTAGTTTGGATAAATTTATTATAAATATATCGAGTTTGGGATATTTCGTGATATTAACCCATAAAAAATGAGAAGGAGAATCCTAAAGGGGTGAAAGAGTCTAGACCCATGCTTGGGAAATATCGTCCCACAATATCACATTTCCGATAATACGGGAAGCCTAGGGCTATCTAAGTAAAAAGTATAAATATGCCCAAAATCAACCATTTGAGGTAAGAGAGCATCACGCCCGACCCTCGGTCTCGTGACCATCCTTCAACTTTGGTCGATTTTAAAATGCGATATCCCGGACTACATATCGCCAAGCAATTTTCATTTTTGATAGTACGTACGGAGCCGATTATAAAAAAGAACTGATAAAACGATGGGATATACAAGTAGGACTAGAAAATTTAACCTTAAAACCAACACCTTTATTTACATATACAAGTCATGCTAGAAAGGTTGGTTTCTCAAATAGATTCTACAGCCAAAATCATCAGATAGGATTGGCGACTCAATTCTCATCAGGGGCCCCACTGGATCATGCCGTAGTTGCCATGGAATACTCCTCGAGTTCTTCTCTCGGGTTCTTCATCGGGTGCGAAATGTTGTCCGGCAAAGGGACAGGCCGCATGTCACAGGGATGGTATGTACCCCAAGATTTGCAGGAATTAGTAAACTAATACACCTGCAGGGTTGCTTTATACACAACATGAGTCGAGAACTTACCTTGGTCTCCATTCCACCTGCATATTAGTACAGATCCAATGTAGACATCCAAGCAATCACATCAGCGATCGAAGCATCGATCAAATCGACTAGGTCGATTACGTCTCCAATCAAACCATTCACCTAGGTCATTTCCATTCAATCAATTAATTCACAACATTAGATCAAAGCAATGATCAATCGGCTTAGTCGATTACATATCAACATGACCACTTAGGTCATTTCAATTATTCAACTCAATTCCCAATTACAAATCACGGTCCTTAGGACACGGACTTATTTATAGGTGGTAATCACTGCCCCACCGAGCAATTTTCTTAGATTTAGTGGCATCAGCCCCACTCGGCAAATTTGATTTGTAGTGGCATCACGGCCCACTCGGAAATTTTAGTCTTAGTGGCATCACGGCCCCACTCGGCAAATTTTAGTCTTAGTGGCATCACGGCCCCACTCGGCAAATTTCAATTTGAAGTGGCATCACGGCCCCACTCGGCAATTTTAGACTTAGTGGCATTATCAACCGATGCCCGGTTATTCTTTAATTGATTTTCCAAAATTATTGATTTAGGAATAAATCCTAAAATCACTCATAAATTAATTTAGCACAAAATAAAGCTCGGTTAAATAAACGGTTTTGCACGATCGTCACGCATAAAATTGATTCACCGGCCATCCAGATTGAATTTAGGAAAATAAATAATTAAATAATTAATTTAGAAAATTAATATTTAAATACGAAATTGATTTAAGCGCTGATATATGAAATTCCCGATTAAATAAACGGGACTGCAGCGCGTCGTCAGTATAAAATGAGTCATTTGGCGCCATCAGGTTGAATTTACGGAAAAATAAATAATTAAATAATTAATTTCGAAAATTAATAATTAATTCCTAAAAATTCCATTTAGGCCCGAATTGTCTAATTAACACCCGATAAGGGTCAGGGAAAATCCCAAGAAGCATCCAATAAATACTATAGGCAATTCTCTATCTAAGTACACTAACTATTTCACTAATATGCAATGCAATTCACTAATAATCCCTAATCCATTCTAATCTAATCACCTAATTACATAACTAACACTAATCAACCTTTAAGTGTAATTAGCAAACTAGAAGGCATTAGTGAGTAAAACTCACACAAAACGACGGCATCGACGCGAGGATCGACTTTCCTCAAAGCGGGCCGAGCATCCGGGCTCGGGAAGGCAGCCAAAACGGGCCAAACAGTTGCTGTCATACCCATTTCTGCAACCTTCTGTTCGCTGCTGGTTGGGGCGGATCCGGGGCTGATTCGAGTTGGACAAGACCGGCGGAGGGCAAGGGGACTCCGGTGGGTCGGGTGGCGGCGCACGGTGGCCGGAGGTGGCCGAACCGTGGCTTGTGCTGGCCAAAACGGAGCTGGACAGCAGCTCTGGAACAGCGAGCTGGGCGAGAGAGCGACCAGGGCGCGCGAAGGGCAACCGGCGAGCGGCGGAGCACGCGGGCGACGCGCGGGCGGGGCGAAGCAGCGATGGCAGCTCCGGTTTTCTTCTCTCGGCGCTGCTGTTCTGCTTCTGCGTTTGCTGGTTCGCACAAAGAAGAAAGGAGATGGAGGGGGAGGCTCTACGAAGGAGAAAGGGGAGAATCGGTTTCTCTCTCTTAGAGGGACCACTTCTTACATTTTCCTCTTTCTTTAATCCCCAAAAATGGCTCCACCACGACCTCACATGTGATGTCATCTTCCACTCACCTCCAAAGCCTTTCCAGGGCATGAGCTAATGGGTCATTTCTTGGTCAATCACAAGATGCGAATTTCACTTATTTCAGACATCAATTCTTTCAATTTCTCAATCAATTCCATTCAATTGAGCTCATTAAATTAACCCATGCGTCCTCAACCTTCTTACGTTTTTTCCCATCAAATAATCCAACTTCATTTCCCAAAAGATTCGATCGAAACGGCCCTCTGACAATCTCGAACAAAAACGGCCTTACTTTGCTTTTAACGCTTAAAAATCTCGGTTTTGTAGAAAAATCTTTCGAGGATGCAGTCGACGTTCACTAAAATGACCGTGACATGATAAATTTCCAATTTCTGAAATCGAACTTAGATTGGCGGTTAATTTCACTCCGGACGTGTTTTTAGTGTGACCTAAAGTTATAGGGTAGTTTTAGAACTTTTTAGGACAAATGACCCGTGGTCGATTTTCTTCGAGCCACGATGAACCCACTCGACACATAGCGACTCTCGATTGTCGTGAAAATATGAGGATTCAAATACGGACACGGGTACCAAAACATAAAGAAAATCGATGCAGTCTTGGGTCGACGAGAATTTTCAATTTAGTGGTGTCACCCACGATTGGCCACACATCTCTGTCGAACCCATTTTTATCTACGATTTCAAATTGATTATATCGTGCCGCATGATGGCCTCTAAAAATAGTCGCGGTCGGTCGGTTCTGGTCGAATTCTCGAGTCCATTTGCCTTAAAGTCCTTAATGACAAAACTACCCAACTACTCTAGTTATCTCGTGAGTGGCAGCTCGAGAGAAAAACACTGTAGTCACGTCGATAAAATGCAATTTATCTATCGAAATCGCACCCAAAAATCCTGGATGTCACAGAGACTTTGGCCCCATATTACTCGTTACCGTCCCAATAACACTCTCTAAACCTCATATTGGCTTGAGCATCGGAAGATCGAAAATCCATCCCTAAAGGGATTTTCTTATCCGTGATGTGTAGAGTGTGTGGAGCGACGAGCTAGTCAAACGAGGAATTCACTTGACGAAGGTTGAATTGCGGCTCAATCTGAATTCGATGTGTAGGAATGTTCGAAAAGCCAAAGAACGTCTATTTAATCTCAAAGTGATGAGTGAAAAGCTTGTGAGAATTTATGGCTAGTACAAGGAGAAAGTATGAATATATTTGACCAGTCTACCTCGCGATCAGTTGGTGCCATCTCCCTTTAATCCCATAGTGTCGAGTGAAAAGCCAGTAAGAATCGTAGATAGGACTAGGAGAAGGACGAATATGCGCAACCAATCAAACTTGCGCCACATGGCCAATTTGGATCTTCCAAGGAGGAGTGTTGTGGAAAGCGAGCAATTAGAAAGACTAAAGAAAATAGATGCATGGTTCGATTGTAGTCAAACGATATAGCGGAGATCACAATCATACTCAATCACTCAAATATTTTTAATATTTCTCAAGCTCCAATTACACCTACTAATTTAAGCTGTGTTTAGCTCCAAAATTCTTCATAAAATAATCTCTGAAACCTAATGACAAAAGTCACAAATCTTAGATTTCACGGCTACAACAACAATCCCACTCCCAAGCACTCAACAAACGGTGCTTCGAGATCTGTTCTTTACGTCAACAACGGCGAGAAGACCACGCTGCTTAACCGCGCCATCTGACAAAACAGGAATATTTATATGTGAACCACGCAAAAGATCTTGGTTAAAGTCAGATCACACCTTTCTTGCTTGAGACTTCTTCTCACGTAGAAAAGTCCAACGCCAATTCGGACCCAATAGGAAATACAACCAAGAAAGAATAAAAAAACAAATCATTCAGAATTTTATTCCTCCTCAAAAGACCTTCAACCGAGAGAAAATATCAACATGATAAATATTGCCAAAATATTTAAAAGTCGAATTTCATTCGTGAGCTCAAATTCGAGATATATTTTGACAAGAAAATATCGGAAGCTGATTCCGATGATGAGAACAGAGAAATGAAGCAAAATGCCGAGCAAGTATAAGCCCTGGTAACCGGTGAGATGTTTAATGCCCTGATGTGAAAGATGAACGACCCGGTTGACATGAATTAGAAAGTTCTCCACATGGCGGATGAGGAAAAGTCTCGTGCTGATGAATTATGACCAAATCGCTCCTCTTGATCTTGAATGTCTCCTTGAGTCATATGATCGGACACTAGATCGGAGGGGTCACGTGGAGACCTTTAAGGTCATGGTGATGATATAGTATCGATAAGTAACTCTGATGATAATTAAGAATCTAATGTTATGTGATACTTTAATTGGAGAAAATTTGGTAAGTCATGCTTGCTTAGGTTGGGATTGTTAAACAAGGCAAAAAAGAATTGTACCAATAGAAAAATTGGTACATTTAAAAAGATTAAATAATAAAAAGTAATTCAAATGAGAGTTGTTTATTAAAAATGGAAGTTTAATCCGACAATAGTTAGTAAATCACTCTAATTTAGATTGGCAAATTCACCTTGGAACCATTGAAAAGTTAAACAAATAAAAATTTGTAGTTTGTACAAACGTTGCTAATTTTCATACTAACTAAAATTTTTCAAAATCTTATAAAATTGTTGATAAGTTACCAATAAATTACTTAGAAAAAAATCTCTATTCATTCTTTTATCAATAGCTTCTTGACATTCAACGCTAATTAAAATTTACCGGCACGAGGAAAAACAAAGTCCAAATTTGTGGGCAATAAAACATTAGAATTATGCTATTTTAAAACTCTAATCGTGCCAAGTACCGTGAGTACCTTACTTATTTCGAATTTCTAACATCAAAAGCCTAATCGACGAAAATTATTTTTTGTTCTATGTTCAATAACTTAAGCGAAAGCAAGGACCAGGCGCTCGTTTGCATCAATTTCACGCTTAGCCGCCGTGTGTCGATCCCGCATTTCTCACACAATATAGTTTTTTGAAGGAGAAAACCAAAAGCCAAACCGTGAAGAATGAGCATTGGCATTTAGAAACCCTTTTTGTAACTCGCCCCACCGTATAATATTGAGTCCTCACGGCTTTAAAACGCGTTATACGTATTAAAGAACCGCTCTTTATAAGCACAGCGACTCCCCCTAAGCGATGTGGGACGGAGACATGCCCTTAGTCCCTCCGTCTTGCCGGGTTTAAGGTCGTCACTCCCCCCTTAAGGCCACAAGGGTCCCTTTCGTGCGCCCCACACGCGGATCGGGAGTTTCCGCCGATATTCATTGTGACCCAGGGCCCCACCTTGTATAATATTATCCGCTTTGGACATTGAGTCCTCACGGCTTTAAAAACGCGTTAGACAGATTAAAGGGACCCAAGCCTTTATAAACTAGCCCCGAGGGACTCCCCCCTAGCGATGTGGGACGGAGACATGCCCTTAGCTCACCGTGACTGCAAGCGCGATCTGGCCCATCCCTCCGCATGCCCGTGCAGGTCCGGTCGTCACACTTTCTTCTTCAAACATGTTTGCTAGTTTTCATGTGCAAGAAGATGTTGGAACCAAAAGAATAATAATAAACTTTGGAAACTTGGAATAAGAATACTAGAAATTGGAGGAGAACTTTATTGAGAATGCTTTCTCTCCTTTTGTGTCTTCATAGACTATGGCATGTTGCTTCATTTACAACTCACAACATCATCCCTTTATATAGGAATTGAAGTTTACAAACGCCAATGGTCACATTTAAGACAAAGCAACCCCCGATGGTCAATGATGGGAATTTAATGAGGAAAACAAAATAACCCATACATGGTAATCATAAACACAATCAAAACACACAATAAAGTAATAGAAGTCTTTAATAACTTTCATTTTGAACTCCGTGCAGCCAACGGCAAAGTTTTTATGGCTCTTCTTCAATGCTCGCAGGCTTCATCCAGCAACCATCGTCCAATAATCAATTTTATTTTTATTTCAACAGAAGATTCAGCTTTCAAATTGACCAAGATTCAAGAATATCCACGAGCTTAAACTAGGCCACTGTACATCGATTTACACTACAAAATACTCATCTCCGTCACGCTCATTTCATCGCCAGTGCTTCCCTTGTTCATGATCCTGACGGTTCCTTCTCGTGCAGAGGCACGCAAAAAGGAAACAACCCGTGGAAGTGGCGATGGTGAGAACGAGAGCCCAGAAGCTATTGAGGCCCAACCTCGGTGTGTCGGTGGTGAAGTTCCTCATGGTACACTCAGGAAGGAACCACTTGTTCTCCAATCTTTCATCTCACCACTCTCTGAAAGCTCCAAAATGGCCTCAGAGAAGTTTGCAGCTAGTCGAGAGTCTTTTGGGAACACCTGCACATGAAAGGAAAGGAGATTTTTAAAGAGCAACTCCGTAACCAATAATATCTAATTAATGAAATTCCCACAATTCCCTTCTTTCTTCTCGATTTTGGCTATACTAACCCCAAAAGAAGTAGTGATATTCGAGTGCTAAGTGGGTTTGTTTATATATCAGTCCACACCCTATGTCACTCTGTTGGGATTTGGTGTGGCGTTTTAGTTATCAAGCAGCCCCCCCTTTTTTCCTTTTGACCTAGCCTTAAGAGGTACAACACGCAAACTCAGGATAATACTTACAAAGCCAAAACCGCCAAATCTGTAGTTTTCACGAATGGGAACATATCCATAGCAATACTCGGTGAAGAAAGCTCTCTCATATGGGTACTCCAGAAAAGAGCGGAGATGTTGCCCATTTCGGAATTCGTCTCCATAGCTGGTAGTGTTGCTTATGGGGACGATGACATCCCTCGAGAAGTTCAGCGTGTCATTCGTGATATTTACAAATGAAAGCATTAGGTCACAAACCCACTTTTGCTTTAGAAATTCTCAGCCATTCCATGGTGGTCACGGTTGGTTTGAGCTTTTGGAGAGTGAGCATCAGAGGTGAGGCCGGCCGTATAACTCTCGTCAAGATCAATGCCACAAAGAACCAAATCACCAGCACGATCCGAGTGAAGTGCGGTAGACTCTCCCCTGCAAAAGTCGGCAATAAATGTGTTTTCGTTGAAGATTTGGGCCCGAAAGCTTGTACACGGACTATAATCAACAGAGAGAAGCTACTTA